>JALIZF010001282.1:145000-223233 GCA_029948255.1 Telmatactis stephensoni | reverse complement strand
AGGCTATAGTCCATTAAAAATGCTCAAAAATGGTCAAAAATCGACAAAATGCAAAGGCTATAGCCCATGCAAAATGCTCAAAAATGGCCCAAAATCGATAAAATGCAAAGGCTATAGTCCATTAAAAATGCTCAAAAATGGTCAAAAATCGACAAAATGCAAAGGCTATAGCGCATGCAAAATGCTCAAAAATGGTCAAAAATCGACAAAAAGCAAGGGCTATAGTCAATTAAAAATGCTCAAAAATGGTCCAAAATTGATAAAATGCAAAGGCTATAGTCCATTAAAAATGCTAAAAAATGGCCAAAAATCGACAAAAAGCAAAGGCTATAGCCCATTAAAAATGCTCAAAAATGGTCAAAAATCGACAAAATGCAAAGGCTATAGCCCATGCAAAATGCTCAAAAATGGCCCAAAATCGACAAAATGCAAAGGCTATAGCCCATGCATAATGCTGAAAAATGGTCCAAAATCGACAAAATGCAAAGGCTATAGCCCATGCAAAATGCTCAAAAATGGTCAAAAATCGACAAAATGCAAAGGCTATAGCCCATGCAAAATGCTCAAAAATGGTCAAAAATCGATAAAATGCAAAGGCTATAGCCCATTAAAAATGCTCAAAAATGGCCCAAAATCGATAAAATGCAAAGGCTATAGCCCATGCAAAATGCTCAAAAATGGCCCAAAATCGACAAAATGCAAAGGCTATAGCCCATGCAAAATGCTCAAAAATGGTCAAAAATCGACAAAATGCAAAGGCTATAGCCCATGCAAAATGCTCAAAAATGGCCCAAAATCGATAAAATGCAAAGGCTATAGCCCATTAAAAATGCTCAAAAATGGTCAAAAATCGACAAAATGCAAAGGCTATAGCCCATTAAAAATGCTCAAAAATGGCCCAAAATCGACAAAATGCAAAGGCTATAGTCCATGCAAAATGCTGAAAAATGGTCACTAACCAAGAACACCGAAACAAGAGAACTATGCAAGAAATATAACAAAAAACGTCGAAGCTCTAGATTTTGACATTGTGATTTCTCTTTATATAGATGTTTTTATATTTAATTTCTTTTATTTGTTTCAAGCTATTTTTTAAATAATTTATTTATAGACACACGACCGCATCAGCTATGCTGCGTACAGATGTCCATCCAAATAGCGTAATATTTTTCTGCTCAATCGACAAAGTACCTTCAAAAAACTGTTCTTGCCAAGTGAGTAGTATACAAGAAGCTACCACAAGAATTCTAAAGCGTAATAAATACGTTTTTGTATGCTTAAAAAACTTTTTCCAACAGCCGCATTTTCCCTTCATCTTGTCCGCCATCTTGGATTGCTCCTCAAACTGCGCATGCCCGCCGTTATCCAATGTTTTGACGAAGATTAACTGGTTAGAACTGGTTTCCATTGTTTGAGTGCCCAAAGCAGGCTGGAAGATTTTTAACAATAGCAATTGTTACAATGCAAATCAGAAAGTCCCAAACGTCACCCGCCCGGTTAGACCTTTGTTTTTATTGTTAATTGCACAAGGACTCGGGTAGTAACCGATTTCTATTGTTCAAGCGCGCAAAGCAGGCTGGAGGATTTTGTACAATAGCAATTTGATTCAATGCAAATGAGAAAGTCCCATCTACAGCTATAACTCACAGTTAACTCTATCCGTGAGTTAAAAATAAGGTCAGATGAAGCCCGTCCCATAGGAATGTTAAGATTCTTGATAGATCTCTCATGCAAAACATAATATATTTTCTAGAGAGACAACAAGGAAGTTGTATTGTTAACACGATTTGTGATTGGCTAAGAACATATGTAACATATCAGTAACACTACATCCTATTGGTCAGTTAATGAAGCTACATATATATACTGCTGTGTGAGTTCTTTTTCTTATCAAGAAGCTTATCGCCTTCGCTCTCCTTTTTCAAATCCTCGTCCCCAGTTTCCTTGCCACCAGGTCTTAGATCAGTCACCAGTCCCTTCTCAGACTCCTCTTCCAACTGCAAGGTCTCTACTGTTGGTGCTTTGTTTGTTTCAGGAACAAGCATACACAGGAATTTTGCTTTGTATTGGTTTGGTTTTTTTTTTCTTTTTTCTTTTTTTTCTTTTTTGTCGGTGTTCGTTGCATGGCGTCGCTCGTCGCTTCGTGTGATTCAGCTCGTGATTCAACTCGTGATTCAGCTCGTGATTCAGCTCGTGATTCAGCTCGTGTCAGTTCAAACGGTTCTTCTTCTCCATCTTGACCTTTTGTAGATCCTATTATTGACCCCTGAGATATAGGATCTACAAAGATAGTTCTTTAATTGTTTCTCTGTTGTCCATCTTTCATGTCTGGGGTAACCCTCCATCGTGGTGTTTTTTTATTTTTTTGTTTGGTTTAATGTTTTTTTCTTTGTCACACTTATTTATAGTTAATTCAGTCATTATCGTCGTCCGATCATCGTTGTCCGTACGTGCCCAGTCCGCGTCGTTGTCGTCCGTGGCGCGTTGTCGTGTCCTTTTTCCATTCGCTCGTTTGTACAAGTTCACTTGACCTTTTGTAGGTCCTGCAATTGACCCCGACAAGGGCCTACAAAAGATCAAGTCCTCCATCGTCCATGTCTACGGTGTTCTCCGTGGTATTTTTTTTGGATTTTTTAATTGGTTTTATATTTTTTCTTTGTTCTTTTTCGCGTTTTTTTTTCACTCAATATTGTCGTCCGGTGGGCGTTGTCCATATCCAGTCCGCGTCCTTGTCGTTAAAGTCCGTGGCACGTTGTCATCTCCTTCCATTCCCTCGTTTGTACAAGTTAACTTCAATGACCTTTTGTAAGCCCTGCAATTGACCCCCGGCAAGGACCTACAAAAGATCAAGTTAGCCTGTAGATCGATTTCAGAAGGAAACGAGGAAATAGAAGAATGAGACGACGGGGTCCCTTACAAGAGAAACCCCTTACGCATGCCACAGTACGTCTCGTCTTTGGTGGCTTTGACGTCTTTTGAAGCAGTTGCTTCTCCACCACCAGTATTGTCATCCTTTAAAGTAAACGAGTAAATACATTAGACACCTTTCATTGTAATCAATAACAATCTGCAACGGCGTGCAGAATAGTTGAGACATTGTGCCCTAAAATTGACGTTCTTTGATATTATACCCACCATGTAAGTCTTGGAACGGCCATATATTCTGAATTCCCCTCCCCCCGACACAATATAATATATGTTGGTTGGGTCAAGTGTTGGACCTAGCAGGAATCTTCCCGGCCTACTCAACATTGAGAGAGGGGGGAAGGGGGAGTATAAAACAGGGTTGGCTAATTAAGGCCAAAATTGGGACAGTGTCTCAACAGGTTCTGCACGCCGTTGTGACTGTTCAAAAACTTGTCATAATAGATTACAAACACTACAACACAAGAAGTTGACACCATCGCGCAAGCAAACAATGAAATTGAGTTTCCATTCCATTGTTCGTGCGTCTTGTGCGCGCGATATGGCGTCAACTTCCTGTTACTAAAAATAACCGCCTGTTACTAATTAACATAAGCGCCAAGCACATCGCGCAGAGTTTTGCCTTCTTAGTATTATGGTCTCTTGGTAATAATTATACACTAGAGAACAAAAATATTACTATAAACTTTGTATGTTGCATGCTCTTAGTGTTTGTACTCTAAACAAAAAGAGTGTGATTGTTACCTTTTCATCTGCCCAACAATACTTCCATAGATAGTATCCAGTGGCCGCAACAGCTACTGTCGCTGCTCCATAAACTGCCAGTTTAGCAAAGAATCCCATATTTGTGAATTGTACACTTGGTTTAACTTTCAATATAGCTCAATAGCTCTTAACAAACCAATCAATAGAATTGACAATTATGACGTCATAACTTTCTTTAATTAATTCTTTAATTTACAATTAATTAAGACTTTCGAAGGTACAAAAACAGCGGCGGGCTTCCTGTGTGTAATGTTGTAGACTGTTTCATATTCCTACTTCTTAGTAGCAGTTTCCTGCCTTTTCGTCACAATTCCCCTCGCGGCTAAAGCTCCAGGAAACCCGTTCTTCGTATAAACCACTTGGCAACCTAATCAAACGGTAATCTGGCCTTCGAAGTTGGCTTTATAGATTTACGATTTTTCCGCTTAAAGATTTTTTAAAAAGAAATTGGTGTTTGGTGTCCCGAGATGAGCGGAGCAAAGAGCGTATTGACTGTACATATGACAGTTTAGCAAAGAATAAAAATGCTTTTTAATGACTACTACTACCCTGGACCACCAACCTGGACCCTGGGGTTTTCTCCATTTTCTCCTCTCGAATTCTCTCTTTTTTTTTCAATTAATCAATCACTGGTGAGCTGCGTATCAGAGAGTCAAGAGACTGAAACCAGGGGCACGCTGCTTAGCAGCTCGTTCGCTGGCCACGAAGGGGAGAGAGAAAGCCCTGGTACCAGGGTATCTTCCACATTCACTACCACTACATGCAGCCAGTATTTTATGCATTTTGCTGAAGGAGAAGAAAAACAGAGAACCCAGACGACAGCCCTGGCGGCAGGGGAAAGAACAATACTTCAAGCAACTTCAGGATATAATACGTTTAGTGTGGACGTAAGGCCAAACTGAACTAAAAGAGATGCGTTTTCAAATTTACGCATTAGTGTGGACGTAGTTGTAGACAAAAGAAAAACGTAGTTTTAGTGTGGACGGAAGGCCTAACCGTAACAAAAAAGATGTTTTTTAGATTTATTCGGGTTTGTGTGGACGTACGCTCAGGTCATATATATATCGTTGGGCACCAAGCAACGGAATTGTTTCCTCTTCGTGAGATGTATCATCATATTGGGTTTCCTGTGTGTTTATCGTGAATACCTCGAATACCAACTGTCATGCGATCAGTGCGAGTGTTATAAATGAAACTGCCCAGGGTTCTGCTGCCACTGTTTGTAATTTCATGTAAAACGACCCAGATCTGGACAGCCAACCGACTACACATTCTTAGGTTAGTTAACACTGATATACGAATACTCTGTAGTTAAATGAATATGTAAACAAACGCCTACACGAGAGTTTGGCCTTCGGAACTTATTAGTCCATTTTCACAGTTATGACAAGTATATGGCGACATGACAGCCTTAATAACAGCAAAGATGGAATAATGAGCCCGAAAGCTTAGTTGTGTATTAAACAAGAAGGTAGCAGATATCATAATGACACAAACCTACAAAAACACATTAAATTGAAAGGCGTAGATGTTTCGAAGGAACTAGATCGTTCTTTGTAGACTGTATTTGGTGTACACTGATCAGCCCAAGGAATGTACTGTTTACTGTGTGGAGCGTTTGGACATTTGGTTGTTAACTTATTATTCTTTGTTATTGCTTCTAGCAATGTGACTCAAATTGAGACACAATTAAAACATGCAAAACTAGTTTATTTGTAGCATTAAGTTGAGAGAAATCATAGTGCGTGAGGATGACAAACTCTGACAGACAGTTTTATTGCTCCTTGCTGTTGATGACAGACAACACAGGATCCTCTTGACTTGTGGTTGTTTGTTGATAAACAATTAAATAAATGATTATTGCTTGCAACTGGCGCAGTGCCCTCCATAAAGGCATTGTAAAGTGCTTTGTTTTGACTGTTTTCTATCGATCATCTGATAAGAGAGTAATTATGTTACATCCCAATATATTTGTGTCATCTACTTAATGAGATCTTTGAGACAGCGGGCTAAAACATCTGTTAAAGGAGGCCAAAGGATCTAAAAGGGCAGATGTACGGAATGTTTGTTCTTCTCTCAATTTTTTTTTTACATAACTATATTTTTCTTGGTTATATCGTTCTATTTTCTCTATTTTCTCTCCTTTTTTAAGACCTTTTTCCGTTTTTTGCCTCTTTTTTCCTTCAAAATAGATGTCCTCATCATTAAACTCAATGGCGCCAACCACAGTAGTCCTAAACAACCGAACAAAGCATTTATTTAATATGTACTTGAGCACAGACGAACCTTGCTTAAACAAGATTATCTAATATAAAATCGTCGGCTCAAAAGCTGTCTTCAATAACACGTGGATTTATTAAAATTAAATGCCACGAGTTTCCTGTTTCAGCAGTATTTTCTGACATTGCTATATGTTGACTGATTTCATCATTTTCTGTTATGTTACATTTATCCATTTATATCAAAGAAAGTTATCCATTTTTCAGTTTTCCTTTTTGTTTTATTTTTTGTTTCATTCATTTATTTATTTATTTTTGCAAAATGGAAAGAAGCAGCTGATTTCCAGCAGAAGTAGCATACACTCACTGTATATTAGCCATTTAATGCTTTTTTTTAACTAAAATAGTTTTACGGAAACTTATGTTCGCGTTACTAAAGCGCAGTCGATCCGCTCCACGTCCAGTCCACTGATAGTCAAGTCCAACTTTCCGATATTTCCTCTTAAGAACTGGCTCTATTTTCATGCAGTGTAATCAGGATTTGCATATTATCCCTCCATTGTTAGGGAACCATTACTTTGAATATTGTCTTATCTTAGTGTTGTTTGGAACCACACGGCCAACTCGACGTAATTGATCTTTTACACCTTTTTCACGAACTAAGACAAATTAGGAAAACCACAAGTTCATACGATTTTTTTTGCCATTTGCAGGTCTACCTCTAGCACACCTTTTCGCTGTTTCATACAAGGTAAGGGTCAGTTAACCCTAAGTATTAAGTAGAGCTGGTTATTCGGTAGGCTGCATCCTTGAAAGTACAGATATTGCTTTAGTTACGGAAACATTTTAAACACGGTCACTCGCTTACATGGTCTGTGAGGAGTGTTGAATTATTAAATGGTCCCAGCAAAAAGTCAGAGTCTCGCAAAATTTCTGTCAGAGTTTCGCTGGTCTCGAAGTCTCGATTTTTAGCAAAAAGCCAACTCAGAGACTACTTGAAAACAACGGAAATCGATGAAAAAGAAGCTTCTCTTGCTCACAAAAAATTGTGTCCTTTCTTGGATCTAGGAAAGTCTTGCTCGTTGATCATTCGACACCTCTTCTATTTTGTGCTCACTTGCTTTCTCACTCTGCTATTCAGCTGCTTTGTCGTGCAGATAATTATAAATCTGCAGTTAGCACAGTTGTGTGAAGATTATCTGTGCGGGGCTGTAAAAATACACAGATAAGATTATGCTAGTTTTGTACATTAATTTTAATTCTCTTCAATGCGCAGATGGGATAATTTACAGATCAGGGAAAACAAATCTAAAATGCGATTCTAACGAAAAGAACATCGTTTTTGCCAGCACGCTCTTTTCCTCTGATCACGAGGGTTTCGATTGCATGTGGTTCACGGCAGTACACCATTCAACCAAAGATCAAGAAAGATTCGCTTTATAAAACAGATTACTTTGTCGCTGTACTGCCTCGAGCCAATCAATTGTTTTGGCGCCGTCCAAAATTACCATCGAAAATCCAATATCTTAACACTTTATTAAGGTTCACTGTTTGTGTCACGCATTCAGTCAAGTTATAGGGAATGGATACGAATTTTTGTGCCAATTCGCTTATCATTATTCCTTCAGCAAGCCCTGTAAGGTCATCCTGTTTTGCATAAGTCAATCGAATATTCTGGCAAAGAAAGACAAATAGAAAACTGTCCAAAAGAGTCGTCCAAAAATGTTTTTACGGAAGAGAGATCGAGAGTTGATAAACCCATAAACAAACTAACACCTGACTACGTCGTGCCCCACGCCTTACAATTACACGCGGTAGCCAGAACCTCACTGCGTTAAATGAATACTGATCATGGCATCGCACATGTATGTAAACATGCTGTTGTACTTTCTTAGTTGAAGCTATCACTTTCGAAATACTGTAGCTCTGCCTTCTGATATCATGATATACCCTGCAGATCTCTTATAGAAATGTCCTTGAAACACATGCAGTTAATTGACATTTGCCCTTAAAATTAGTAATTAAATGATAAATGAAAATTGGCTTAAAATTAGTAATTAAATGATAAATGAAAATTTATAGTTAACTGCCATTTTACTCGTTTTATTCTAATCTCTCTAATTTAATTCTAATCCCTATGCAATGAACTGCATACAAATTATTTATTATCTATACAACTGCACAACAAGCATATCCAGGGAGGTGTAATTTGATGTAAAATTAATTAATGGAAGAAGTTTAGTGTAAAATGGCTTATGAGATACCTTCGATGGTCGGTACCAAGTTATAAATATCCGTAGTTAATTTAATCAAAAACTATCAAAATTCCATAACAGCATGCATATTCCCAAACTGCACTGGACTTAACAACATTCATAAACAGTACTTTAATAGTAAAAGCATTTGTACTTACATTCTGTAAACATGTGTAAAGAAATACATTTCTTTTGAAAACGATTGTCAAACGATTCTTAAACACGACAATAGTTTGCTCTATGCTATAATTGACCAAAAAATTAGTTGGACAATCGGCTACCCTCGTTAACACCGCATTAATATCTTCTTAATTGAAGGACAAGACAATGGTTGTTTGTCTTAATAGACAAAAAGGAACAACAGAGCCTTGTCACGCAACCTCTATCAACAGCGTTACGTGACGAGATGAAACAATTGGGAGACCACTATGCATGTGTTTTTTACACAAATATCTCGTTTCTCTAAAATGTTTACTTTCCATCTGCTCTACATAGGATTGTATCACACAGGAATGTTCCAGTTCCAGAATTTCTCGTCTCCTTGCAGCATTGATTTTCTAACTCACTCCACCTTTCTCTTTCCATCCACTTTTTGTCCATGTTCCACTTTCTTCCATAGACGACTTTCAAAAATGGCGGCTCATTGTTCACGAGAACGAGGCCAGAAAGGCCTCTAAATTCTCATGGCATCAAATGAGTCTAAGTCTATCCTGTAAAATGCACAGAAAATAGTTATTTCAAAAGGAAGAGGAACACATCATCTTTCATAGCAATAGAGGTGTCACCACGCTTATTTTCTGATAAGGCCTTTGTGGCCTCGTTCTCATGTACTAGGCCGCCATTTATGAAAGTCGTCAATGACTCCACAAAACAAACACTATTCAACTGATAAAAAATATGTTCATATATATATATATCTTTATTTAATGAGGGTATAAACATTATTACCGGTGACCCGGTAGTTTACATAATGGCCCTCAAATAAGAATCCCAACATGGCAAGGAGGCGATCCTGTTGGCCATTTACAAGCATGGTCGAGAAAGTGAATTTGAAATAGGCGTTGCCCGAAACAAATTCAGCCTCAGTGGCCAGATCGGGGACTCGAACTCGGAACCACCGGATTGCGAGACCGACGCTCTGACCACTCGACCATGCTGCCTCAAAACTGATAACTTCTCACATCAACTTTGTTTATAAAGCAAAAATACTTCCTCCTTCATTCAGATATTTTTGCTACGTCCACACTACCTGGATGTTATCTTTTTTGCTACAGTTAAACCTTCCATTCCCTCTCAAACGGGGTACAGTGTGGATAACAAAATCTAGTCAAGGCTAGTTCAGTTGCTGTACTTTCCATATGCCTTTCTTTCAATTTTGGAACGAGGCCACCCAACATGGCAGATGGAAACGTCTGGAAAGTTTAACCGTAATTTTCTTTGGATTTCAGTTTGTAACCATGACGTTGTCTGTCGACGAGTACTTAAAACACGTTGGTGTAATGGGACGATTCCAGTGGTTAATGGTTGTAATGATTGGCTTAATGATGATACCAGTCACATTTCAAACATTAATTATGACATTCCTTGCTTTGGAGCCTGAATGGAGATGTGTCAATGGCAGCTCCATTTGTAACTTTACTCGTAAGTACAGCCAGCAAAAGTACAAAAGCTCTTTTAGTATAATGGTTTCTTGCCTTCAGTTATAGACCATGAGTGATTGTCCTCTACCTCCCTCACAAGGACTAAATGCTCAACCACTTTCGCTAGTCCAGAAATTATTTTAATGATGTCAGTGTTGCTATGGATACCAGTATTGAGACCTACTTTTCCACAATGCCTCACGCAGCAGCAGAGTTTCAACTGTTTCGATCCTTATGATAAGCATAGTCTGCATGTATTCAGCATCATATATGACTGAACATACGTATGACTTGTTAAACTGAAACCCAACCAATGCGCACTGCAATGGGCTGATTACCAGTTCACTCTCACGGTCGCATCGATCCGCTAGGGACTGGGCCGAGAGCTCAATTTTCACTGTACAATGGCACCATGTAGCCAGGAAGGACAAAATGTTAGATTTAATTTTAGAATCTGTTTTAACTTAAGTACATATTGCAATTGTAACACTGATTCCTTCCTCCCTTCAAAGTTGCAGTGAATCGTTAGGACGTATTGTAGAAGACATTATTAGCAATAAGTGTTTCCGGCAGTACTAGATAAATTATGTTCTATTATCGAATTGTAGATCTTGTCCTCTTTTGTTGCAGAATCGTTTTCAGTGAGTGGAGCAGATCCAAATCGAAATTTTCGATGTAAGATTGCACGAAGTGAATGGGAATTCACAACACCCTATACATCCATCGTTACTGAAGTGAGTACAATAAACACAGACAGTTGCAAGTGAAGTACATGTAGACAAGAGGACAATCAGGAATTTAAATCTGATTTGCGGTGTACTAAAGGCGCATGCGCAATCATAGAGTCAAGCACTAAAACAATCTCGTACCCAGAGCCCGCGTTACTTTCGGCCTGCCGCAGCCGAAAGTAACACGGGCCCTGGGTACGAGATTGGCATTAAAACTACAAAGGATCGGCAAAGAAGAAAGACGTACTAAAATGTATTCGAATCAACGTCTCGATCGGGTTCTTTTTTATCTTTACTCTTTGTGAAATCTCTGAGTCCCAGGTCATCAACAAAAGCCTTTGGCACGGTCAAGATGACCATATTTGGATACTTTTAGTCATCCACTCTCCTAAAATAATTGCTGACACTTAGCAAAGAAATCTTGTCAAGTAAAATTTGTCCGACAGTTCAGTTGGGCATATATCATGGAGAATTTCTCGTTACGGGCCTTAAGCAAACTAACACTACTGATGATATTTAATTATTAAGCACCATGGGCTCCTGCAAGCAGCTATAATTAGAAATCATGTAGTAAATAACCTCAGCTAATTACGCTTCATATTGCAGTGGGATCTAGTGTGTGACATGTCCAGTCTTTCTTGGGCCACGACGTCCATCATGTTTGTAGGCTGGTTCTTTGGTAACGTGTTCTTTGGTATCATGTCTGATATGTATGGTCGTAAAAAGGTCTTGTTTATCTCATCCTGCATGGTCTGCTGGGTAGCGTTTATCAGCTCTTTTATTCCTTACTACTGGCTCTATGTCATCTTTAGGTTCTTTATTGGATTTGGACTGGGTAGGTGTTGTTCTGACGTTCGTTCGTTCGTTCGTTCGTTTCTTCCTTTAATTCCTCCCTCCCTCCCTCCCTTCCTTCCCACCCTCTCTACTTCCTTCCTTCCTTCTTTCGATTTCTCCCTCCCTTCCTTGTTTAATTTCGAATCCTTTCGTCATTTCTTCCTTACTTCCTCCCTCTCTTCCTTCCTTGTCTCCTTGCTTCCTTACTTTCTTCCTCCCTCCCTCCCTCCCTCCCTGGCCTTCCTTACTTCCTGCCTGGCTTCTTTCCTTCCTTCCTTCCTTCCTTCCTTCCCTCTTTCCTTCCTTCCTTCCTTTGACTAATAACCCTTTACTACATGTTAACTTGTAGGTGGTTCGATCGTCTGTCTATTTATCATGGTAACAGAGTTTGTCGGGCCTGAGAAAAGAGCAATGGCTGGCACATTTGCTTGGTACTTCTGGACTGGCGCTCTTATGCTTATAGCTCTTTTAGCCTACTTGATAAGAGACTGGAGAAAACTTTCTATTACGGTGTCAGCCCCTGGAATATTATTGTTCCTTTTTTGGTTGTAAGTATATCTTATAGACTCTTCCACTAAAATTTGTAACCCTTGGAAAAAATAGCTTTTTCTTGCGCTTGTCCAAACAGCGAAAGTTGTCGGGTATCATCGAAAAACGTAGTGCGCGCTCTGACATTGGATAGTAAATTTGAAAAGCTAGTATACAGGTCAAGTCTTGTAAGGTTTCGTATTCAAATACCACTGATATATCAGTGATGTCTTAACTCTTCTTCTAGCTGTATTCCAGAGTCAGTTCGATGGATGCTTACCCACGATAAACCAAAAGAAGCACAGGACATTCTGGACAAAGTAGGAAAGTTTAACAAGAAAGAATCTCCAGAGGACGAAGAGCTTGGTCTTCCTGAAGGACTAAAAGGTGCTGGTAAAAAAGCCAACTTTTTCGATCTATTTGCCACCCGGTCTATGACGAAGAAGACTATCATTTCATGGTTTTCGTGGTAAGAAAAAAAAAACCCTTTATAGTTCAATTTTGTTGGGTAGAGTGATCGCACTTAACCCGTGAAAAAGAACAAAATCTACTTTGTACTAAAAAATATATAATCCTTTGTTTTCCATTGTTTATTCATAGTTCTATTTTGCATTATTTAGCTATATAGTACAATTTCACGGATTAAGTGCGATCAACGTACGTTGAGATTGATATTCTCCGAAGCAAAATTAATTTATTACGCGAGCGTACACCAAGCCAGTCATATATTGACCAACGACATGCATATTAAAATGACAACTCAATATGTATATGTCGTTCGTCAATATATGACTGGCTTGGTGTACGCTCGCGTAATAAATTTGAATTATTTCACTGCAGTTTGCAAACTCTCCGCAGACAGCTATACCAGCAGGCTTTGCTTGAGAGCTCGAGAGCCCATATACATGTTGATATTTGTTCTTAATTGTTCTAATTTGTTCTCAATTGCAAAAGCCATAAGGGAAGGAGGGAGGAAAGGAAATGGCCCACGACCGTGTGAAAGTCAGGCTACGAAATCTAAGATGTCTTTTTCTACGCCGACGCTTTTCCGTAGGTTTGTCAACGCACAAGTATATTTTGGTGTTTCACTTGGCTCAGTCCTCCTCGGTGGTAACATGTATCTTAACTTTTTCCTGACGTCACTAATCGAGCTTCCTGGTAACGCATTTGCTATTTGGTCCATGGACAGGTAAAATATAGATTCTAAGTAGATATTCACAAAACCTTTTGTTTTTCGCCGTAATAAACTATCGCGTTGAAACGTTGCAAACAATTCAGTGAGACTCATTCTGCCTTTAATTCTAGATTTGGACGTAAATTGGTAGTGGTCGTTGGTCTCATTGTTGGTGCATTTGGTAACATGGTAGTCTCATTATTTCCTGATGACCCACAAAACCAAGGTAGGCCATCAACTATCCATAAATTACTGAGTGAATTATTTATAATGATAATCTTATAATAATCTATAATAAGATCTTTGGAGAAAGTAGGTGGGGTGGGGTGGATGATTTCTCACCATGGAGAGTGAGTGATTGTCCTATAGGGTTTATATACGTCCTGTATTGTCTTCGTTACCATTATTCCATATGTCATTTGTTGCTTTTGTGTCATTGACCTGTAGGATACGCCGCTGGTCGCATCGTGTTTGCTTTGCTGGGCAAGTTTGCAATCATGTGTTCTTTTGACGCCATATTTGTATTTTCGTCTGAACTCTTCCCGACAGTTATCAGGTAAAAACTATAGATGATGTTAAATGAATTAGTGAACATTATTGAAGACCAAGTAGACTAAGAAATGTACGTCGGAAGAGCGTACATGTTGAGAACGTTCTTGGGAATGGTAACTCCGTTGACTCCGTTTAGCTGGTTTCATTAGTTCCCTCTTCTCTGCACACTACAACAAGACCTTCACAGTACTGTATACATTTTTGTAGGAACGTTGGCATGGGAAGCTCGTCGGGTGCTGGGAGAATTGGAGCAATCACTTCACCATTTGTCATTTGGCTCGTAAGTCACTATAGTTGATAGTTTCTTTTAGCTGAGTGGCCCACACGCGCGAGAGAGATCGGACGGCCGTGGGCTCATATCCCATCTGGAAATTTTCCTGAGTCTCTAAATGTCTGTATCAATTTCTAAATCTTTCATTCAAGTCTAATCATACATTGTTATGCTCGTCCACAGGGTCGATTTTTCCCTCAGCTTCCCTACATTATTATGGCTGTAGACGCACTCATTGCGGGATTCCTGTGTATGCTTCTTCCTGAAACGAACAAAGCACCAACAGTAGAGACCTTGCAGTTGGAAGAGGAGCCCGAGAAGGGACTGGTGACTGATCTACGACCTGATGGCAAGGAAACTGGGGACGAGGATTTGAAAAAGGAGAGCGAAGGCGATAAGCTTCTTGATAAGAAAGAAAACGCTGTAGCTTAATAGATATACAGGTGTAACTTTGATGTAATGACATATAAACATATATTCTCAGCCAATCACAACTCATGTAAGAAAGAAGCAGACAGGACTGGCAATATCATACATAATATGCTTTTTCTTTAGGTCACAGGAAAAGGGATCTTGGGATTCCTGTGGGATATGCCAGGATGCAGATGTCATGTGCGTTCCCTCTTCATCTTGAGAGGAGGGGGGGGGGGGGAGGGGGTGGGGAAGAAACGAAAGTAGAAACGACAGTGTGAGCGGCTTGCGCTCTAATGTACATAATGTATTTATCTACGACTACAAGAAGTCTTACTCTCGATGACTTAAATCTCTTGTATTTCAATATCATTATCATACATGTATAATATCGGGCTGAGCAAGAAGTGTACTTGTACGCGTGCTGAGTAATACCTGATTGTTTTATGACTTTTTTAAATTTTTAAATAAACTTTACTAGTAGACTTCGCATGACTGTGAAAACGGCACGGTCACGGCACGACACAGCTAGTGACGGCAGGAATTTCCAATGTTTTTATAGACAACACGGCACTGATACGGCACGGAACGGGTCTGTTTCACACTCATACGAAAACTGCTCTAAATTAGGTAACTGAAGTAACTAGTAACTGACAAATAGAGAACAATTAGTATTAAGTAATCCCTTACGCTCTCACAAAATGAGGGGAGGACAATAAATTATATTTACATTAACCGACTAATGAATTGCGTGCCTTTATTTTGCGACAATGCATGAACGGTACAAGAGCTCTTTCACAATTTTCAGTCAATTTGATTGCGCAAAAGCGCCGAATGTAATCATGAGTTTCTTTGGCATGGATTAAATAGTTCAATAGCAGCAAGGGTAGATAAAGCAAGACAAATCAGTAACTGATGACTTTACCGAACGTGGGTATATCTCCCTACATCACTGCTGCCTAAGAGGGATGAAATCAAGGGCTGGCGTCCACTGATTATGACGATAGGAGTGGAACCATAAAAGGAAAACGCATACGTGTGAACGGGGTCTAAGGGTGTGTTGAAATAGGTGATTTCGTCCAGGCCGAGTTCGTAACGCGACAAGTTCTAGCCCCATGCATGGACAAAAAGATCGTTAACTTGAAATGTAGTCCCGGTCTCGACGTAAACGTCTCACCCGGCGACGAAAACGTATCCTAATCAAGGCTTCATGTATAAATTGTAGTATACCAGGTGATTACTTGGGTGAGATGAGGTCTACTCATCGCTACTGCTATACAACTCTGCACTACGAGCATACTTTACAAACTAGGTTATTTTTAGATTTCTATACTGTGCGTTTCCGTAAAAACGCCTAATGTTAATAATGTATGTAGAGAGGAAAACCATCTCATGTTCATGTAAGGTTCCTATACTGGTGCGTTTCATCTCATGTTCATGTAAGGTTCCTATACTGATGCGTTTCCGTAAAGAGGAAGACGCCTAGTGTTCATGTAAGGTTTCTATATTGTTGCGTTTCCGTAAAGAGGAAGACGCCTAATGTTCATGTAAGGTTCCTATACTGGTGCGTTTCCGTAAACAGGAAGATGCCTAATGTTCATGTAAGGTTTCTATATGTTGGTGCGTTTCCGTAAAGAGGAAGACGTCTAATTTTCATGTAAGGATTCTACACTGGTGCGTTTCCGTTTTTAGTAAGTTCCATCATATCTTGAGTGACCAGCCCATCACAAGCGTCACTAGAAGGTTTCTCGTCTAACCCCTTCCCAGTTTCTCCACTATCTCTTTTCATGAGTTCTTCGCCCGCTGGCTCAGTGGCAGCATCAAGAGTTTCTTGCATTTGTTGGTCTTTGGTCTCTGGTAGCGAGAGGCAAAGCAATCCAGCAATCAAAGATGCAGCACCCATGACACCGTATGGAAGAAGATTATGGACACGTTGCTGTTAAAACATATACTTCGTCAAAATGAGCATCAAATCACGAGACTCAGCGCGCGCACCCTTATAACAAAAACGTTTAGCAGCTAAATGTGCCACGATGCCTTCATTTGGACTAATTTGTTTTAGTATAAACTTACTAACGGTCTAATTAGTCAAAAGGGAAAGCAACGTGACATCAAGTGACGCGCGCGTCTCAGTCTCCTAGTCATGCTATTCTGGTTAACAAATAGAACATCTTTTTCCGTGCTCCATTCAGTAATACAGCACGCAGGAAGTGACGAAAGCACGAAAGAAGTGTAGGGAGAGCACGAGCCGTAGGCGTTTTATTATATATTTTTAAGTAAATATTCGAGGGAAAAAGTCCGATTCTTTCCTAAAAAAATTCAAAAGGTGCGCGCGCGTGGTCGAGCTCGCGCTGCTGACATCAGAACTGTGCTCCATTCTCTGATAAAGCACAGCTGTCAGCCAATCAGAGCGCGCGTATCGACAAGGGCATATAATAATTAAATTTACTGCATTAGGCCAGATATACACTATCAACGTTATCATGAACTCAAACAACATTATACAGACTTAGTATTGAATTTATTTCATAAATGACAAAAAGACAGACACTGATAATTTACTATAGACGCTTTGAGGATAGTACAAGGTTACTTACCAACCATACAACATAGGAAGACAAAAATGATCCTATCCTACCAGAAGCAGACGCTGTTCCCATACCTATATTCCTATCAAACATTTAAACAACAACGTAAGAATCACCATCGATTGAAGTCAGAAAGCCTTGCCGTAACAAACTAAGCACACCTGTTTTTTCATTGAAACAATCTGCAAGGAGCAGGGAAACCTTTTCCGCCCTCAGAAACGCCTATCGGTCCATGTTTACACGAGTATTTAGAGCTGTGCGTGCTGACTGGCCGAATGCATCATGCAAAAGTGACAAGTACTAGAATTGCAATATGCAGATATAACTCTCGCCTCACTTTGGCGCAGCTAAACAGTAGCACGGTTAGGTGATTCTTTTGCTTTACTGAGCCAAAGCAAGGCAAGGGGTGTATCTGCATTTTATTAGTAGCTTTATCTTAAGGGTCTATGAAGCCAAGAAAAAAACTATCATCAAAGATATAGTCCCTTGGTCGCAATAACCAGAAAGGCCAGCAATGTTAATACAAATATTGACCACGCCCAAATAAACGCCTTTGAATGTTATATATATGTACCATTAATAAAATTATTTTTTAATTACCTTATTACAGTAGGAAAAAGTTCAGCAGAGTACACGTAGATAGAGTCAAATGAAATCAAGATGAAAAACTTGGCTAACATCGCCATGATTATACGTCCAGCAAGATATCCTATAATACAGATGGACAGTAAATACACGGTATGCAACCTTACTTCTAATTGCAACTATCAATTGTTGAATATTCGGCACACGATAACCTGATGTAATATTGTCAAATGCGCGCAAATGGGTCAGCGGATAAGGAAAACGTGAAGTGTATTTCAGCGTTTGATGCATGGGGCCCAATATACCTTGAAATAATAAAGATACAGTAGTCTATTAAGGGGACACCTTTGGACCTTGTCTGCTGTCCGCTTGTCCTAACTCACTTTGAAATAACTGACACACTTTGAAATAATTGACGCACTTTGAAATCAGTTTTACGAATCATAACGCACTTTGAAATAACTGACGCAATCTAAAATAAAAATCGACGAATTTGAAATAATTTTTGAAGCACTTTGAAATAACAAAAGCTGACGCACCTTGAAATAATTGTTGACGAACTTTGAAATAAGCTTCTTGATAAGAGCGATGTTGAATATATATCAATAACTGATACCTCCGGATAGGCAAGTGGCAACTGTACTGGACGTTTGGACGACTTCATGTCGTTATTCTCGACGTAGTTTAATGAACTTTGTTGGCTGGAAGCAATAATAATAACAAACAGAATTTATGTACATAATTATAGGACACATTACGTGAACATTTTGCTTTAAAAGAGTCTGGTTGGATGTTAAGTGATTGTCTTTGTCCAATCAGATTCCCTCAAAGCAAAAATGTTCACGTAGCGGGTTCTATAATTTGTACATAAATTCTCTTTGTTATTATTATTGCTTCCAACCAACGAAGTTCACTAAACTGTTGAGAATGACGAAACGAAGTGGTCGAAACGTCCAGTGCTGTTGTCGCTTATATTTTTGTTAAAATGTTTTTCCAAGAATATACTTGATATGTTTATTAGCAGCTGTACTTTCATTCCTGCATCTTCCTTTTCTTCATTCTTTTATAGGTTTTCAATTTGTCTATCTCTCTTTGTTTGTTTTAAATTAATTGATTAACTAATATTTTAATTATGTTTTGAAAAAAAACAAAAAAACAAAAACAAAAACAAAAAAAAAAAAAGGGTAGCGGCGCCGGCCCGAACCTGGCTCATACACCGGATCTCTTGCTCCATAGTTCAAGGGTTTTCCAACTGCGCCACGGGATCGCGTAATTTACACAACAATAGACGATCCATTCAAAGGATACACTAGGTTATTTTGTCTTCCAAATCCATCAGTAGACCAGTTAGCCTAGTGGTAAGGTGCAGTCATTTACGGCCTAGGATCCGACTGTTTCCTCCCTCTTTGACCGCGAAGCTCGCTGCGTTCTACCGGATAGCGCGGAAGGGGCCGAAATCTCCATCCTATACGTAACATGCGATGATTCAGCGATTTGTCTGGATGCATGGTCCGATTTTTACGTTTTGCATAAAATTAACATGTTAATTTCCTTTAGATTACAGGTTCGAGTCCTGTCGGGGTCAAAAGCTTTTCTTTCTTCTTTCTTTTTTCCCTCTTTTTTTCATGGATTCTTTTTCTTTTTTCGAATTTTAATTCAATTTTTTGGCTAAAAAAACCCAAAAACAAACAAACAAATAAACAAAATATTTTTATCTTAGCTTGATTTCTGTTTTGCCTTGATGCAATTTAGAAAACAAAATCCCGCGAACAAAACTGGAACTTTATTTCAGCATTTTCGAGCCCCATTCACTTCGAATTCCAACCTTTCGCCGATTGCGCTTCGCAGAATTTCCGTTCGTACACTGTATTTGTATGTATAACACCAATAAATCTCTTGTATATGAAACTTAATTATCTTGCATTTCAAGATCATTATCATCACAAAAATAAACATTTCACTCCGCTTTCAAATCTCAGCTGGACATCTGATATATATTCAGGGGCGGGGGTGTTCCGGGGTGTTCCGGCATTCCGCATTCCGGTGTTCCGTATTTTACAGACACCCCTTATTAATCCAGGAACTTTCTTATTAATCCTGGATTAGCGCTAATCGGGCTGTCAGGAACTCAATTAAGCCAGGCATTTATGTGGAAATCGAACCTCCCCTTCCGATGTGCTAGCGACGGGTGTGTTGCTAGTGAAGCATTTTCACTATACGCGCATGAGTGCTAATCACATTGTTAGTCCCCTCACAAAATATAGAAATTCTTGAAATAAGCTGTGTATGTTAGTATGTGTACGCTACCTTTGTTACTAGTGTCTTTCGTCAGTAACACAGCTCCTATCGCAGCTATGGACGCCAAAACCATGGGAAATACTGTGGACTTCTTACGACCAAATCTGAACAGCAAAAATAATCGACCCTTGAGCATATCGCTTATATTATTATTTATAGTCAAAACTATCATAAATCTATTTTCCATCAACTTTAATCACAGACACAGTATCATCTATCACTAGCTCACCACGAGAGATCTGATATCAGCTCAAGTATCATTTGATAGGATATGCAGCAGCATGCGGTCTTTATCATCTTTCGCGACACATATAATTATGTCCTTTGTCATAAACAGGGAATGGGAATTTGAGTTTTTCTGTCATTACAAGGTAACCGTTTGAGGATCCCAGCAGAAAACCCCCACCCAAATCCTGGTGGAGTACTCTCCCCCTCCCTTCGGGAACGAACTGAACTCTCTAGATGTCCGTCTTGTCGAGGTGTTCTATTGATTTGAATGTGATTTGAATAAAACTGGCATTCATCAGGGAGCGAAAGAGGTGCCCATGTTAATTGGCCGTTATAGAAAGGGGAAATCGGCACACCTCAAAAGGGGAGTATCCTAGCCTGAGAAGTCAGGTGTTTCTCGATTGGGAAAACAGCCTGCTGTTTCCCGCCAATTCGCACACGTTCGCAAAAAATTAAAAATGCTTTGCTCGCTATTGAACCGGACTACTCGTATTAAGGAGGCGTAACAACAGTATCTACTATACCAGGATATTTTCAATATAGTTTCCTTACCTCTTCATGACATAAATTGCAGCAGAATTAGATGGAATCTCTATAATACTTGTTAGAAAGAAATTGATGTAGATATTTCCTCCTAAAGATGGTGAACTCAAGCTAACTCCATAGTATACCATGCTATTCGCGGCCCTGATAAAACAAAACAAACAAAAATGATGAATATATACGTTTTCATGAAATTCATGAGGAAACTTAAGCTTTCATTTCTCTTCTCACACGTAAACTGTAGGAATAGAATCACAGGAAAGAAAAACTTTAAAAAGCCCGAATAGTTATTATTTGAAATAGGAGAGTCTGAAAAGATGGGTGAAAAAATACGCAAAAGATGGATGACAAAAATAGGCACTAGTACTCTAGTACATTAGGAACAACGTGGGCCTGTAGTCTTTCGTCGCCTACAAATCTATCCAGATTCTGCCATCTGCACGCTCAAACGAAATTCGTATCTTTCTATTACAGAACGCGGACCGGGTCGCCGTGTCGTTTCCATAGTCATACCAAAACTTCTCTCGTGACGTCACTCACATGATGACTAGTGATCAATTGCATGATTGTCAGCCTGAAATTCAGTCTACCTTTCAAGTCAGTATCCCGAGTAACTTTAATTACTTGGGATACTTGAAAGGTGCAAATATTACAATTGCACTTACCAAGCTACCCATAAAATCAACGATAGATGCGTCATCTTTCTGCCTTTGAAGAGATCCAAAAAGTTGGCAGTACTAGTTTTATTATGAGGTGGTTCTATAAGTGGTTCATTCAAAGGTTCTTTCTTGTTAAAGGCAGCCATGTTGTTTAGGATGCGTTCTGCTTCTGTAACACGACCTTGGACTAACAACCAACGAACTGATTCAGGGATAAACCTACAACAACAGTAAATAAGCACAGTTACTCAGTTGACTCCTACAGACAATTGTTTTCTTTTCTTTTTCTTGTTTTTAAGCGAACCTAATGAATTACAATCACACGCTTGTTTTGTCGGTTCGGTGAATCAAGTCGACCTCTCCAACTATTTAAGAATGTGGATTTTATTCTCATTTTCCCTTTTTTTCTGAGGCATTTCATATCAGTTATTTCCAAGAAGTTACTGGTATATCCGCGTAGATTTGAGACGTAATTAGGACAGACGTCTTCTGTTAAATTTGTTTTCATGTTAATTAGAACACAATCCTATGCCAAATGTCTTACTTGAAAATTGTAGTTCATCAAAACTAAGAATTACAAGGAAAAAACAAACAAACAGACAGACAGACAGACAGATAGACAAACAAACAAACAAACAAACAAACAAAACAACAACATAAAACAAAAAAATGTATAATACAAATAGAAATGCCTATGCAGTTACATTGGGAGATTGTTGGGAATCAGGGTGAAATTTATCCAAAAGGACAGATATTACAATTAAAAAAATTAAAGCTTTGGTAAAAAAAAACACCCTATTCGTGTCCTTACCAGTGAACGTACGAGATTTAAAGTAAATAATCGATCATAAATCTGTACTTACCACCAAAAGAAGGCAAACGGTATCCCAGTGATGGACACAGCGATGGTTAGAATACGCCAGTTACGTAGATAGTAAGCAAACAGTGCTGACACCATGTAAGACAATGTCCAAGCATACCATACTAGTGTACCGGCTAAATTACGATGACGAGGACCAACAAACTCCGTGATAAGAACGAACTGATTGAGTGAGGTACCACCTATAAACATACAGATAACTTGTTAACTAAAGTTATCTCGTCATGAGTAGCACCCCTGGGGACACTCCCATATATTTTAGTCGGGGTGATTGTGGGGAATTTTCATTTTTACGTACCCCTAGTTAAAACAAGTTTAAGCTATTTTTTACCCCTATAAAGGGTACCAATAAAATCATACAAAATCTCGATCTGCATGGTGATGATTTAAGTTCATGCAAGGCTATAGCGACTTGTCAGAAATTAGTAGGGGGAGGAGGTGGAGATTTTAAATTGAGTGGTGAAAATGATGTGACCTAACCCTAAACCTGCGTAAGGAATGACATTCCGTGACCCTACCCTTGGATTTGGCCTAAAATAGTAAAATTTCCCTTTTTCGCGGTCTGTTTTTCTTTCATGACCCTCCCTTTTTAAGGGCTCCAAAAGTTATGACCCTCCTCCATTTTCCACCCCCTCCCCCCTGCTAATTTCTGACAAGGTATTTTTCGTTAGAATGCAAACTGAAGGTATTGCTCCAAGACATCTACCGGGAGCGACGTCTTTCCACTGATCTGCTTTTTGCTACTCTATGATTTACATCGAAAAGATTTCATTTTAGGTGGGATGAAACAGCGGTGAAATATGACTCAATGTTCGGGTTCTAAGCGCCCAGGAAATTGACAAGTCTGAAGAAGAATACTATATAAGCAACACGGGGACCGCCCTCTTCCCCCACCGCGCCCCCTTCCCCACCCCCTAAAGGAAGATAGGGAAATGCCCTAAACTCAAGAGATTATCATTGTATACAGACCTATTCCAAATCCCACGATGGCTCTACACACGACGAACATCCAGAAGTACGGAGACGCAGCGCTCAACAAAGCAAAGGCTACAATTACAAGACTTCCAAAATAAGCTACTTTTCGTCGTCCTGTCTTGTCAGACACCCAGCTAAGAATAATTGCACCAAGCAACCAACCAACAAATATAGATGACGAAGAAACACTTTGTAGAATGGAGCGTTTACATACAAGGTTCCACTGCAAGAAATTAAGGAATTTATAGAAAGCTTACATCATTACTTGATAATTACAGAAGACAGAGAAATGGCGGGGTATTCGGTGTTTAATTGACTTGGTGGGTTTATATCGGTGAGGTTGTCGGTGGAGTGGTCGGTGGAATGATCAGTAGTGTTGGAAATGAGAAATAAAGAGAGAATTGACTATAAATATATTGACAACCACAACATACGTAGACATCGTATATATGTTATTCTTTCTTTATGGCTAAACAGATGGGCTGAGCGTTTAAAGTTGATCATATTGTGACGTCGTTCAACATTCGTCACAACAATCATAGCTCCGCGATAATCGACATTTTGTTCATCTTTTCTCACTTGACATTTGACATTTGACATTTGACATTTTTATTCAGAAATTAAATATTATTTAGATAATTACACATTTACCTGCTAATAGCATAGCGCTAATCGAGGCAGGTTGAGAATGTAAGATAGTTCATTAAAATTTTATACACTAGTATTAAATGGATATTAAATAGATGGCAAGAATCAGGTTCATCAGATTATCGAGGTATGTAATTTTATATACTAGAATTAGGTTCACGCCAAAAGAATACACTAATTTATAAATATACTGAAATGCATATCTAGGAAAATAATCTAGAAATAGATAGTCTTATCGATCTTTGAATAGAGAATTTAGAATTACTGTGTAGCTTTCAGAATGTAAGTTATTAAGTAAACACAGTCTAATTTCAGCTTTAAATTGCTTTTTTGAGATATTTTTTAGGTGAGCTGGTATCTGATTCCATAATCTTACACCCATTCTAGAAAAAGACTGATGAATACAGAATCAAAATCTCTGTTTTATTTACTAACCTGTGTAACAGCTGAGGTAAATTCAGTAGTAAACTCCCAATCATTTCTATTCATGTCACATCTAGATTTGTAATGATCGGAACCTGGACGATGGACTCCGGTAAGATTACATACTGTACTGTTCTCTACACACTTCCACCCAGGCTCTGCTGCAATGAATGTGACCAAAAGAGCTTGGAAACCAATGACAAAAAATGCACAGAAGACAAAGATGGCGACTAGACGGATTTGGTAGCGACCCATGCTACCAACTTGCTCGAGTGCTTCGTCTATCGTTAGAGCCATGATGGGTTTGTTATCTAAAAGAAAAGTGTAGATTGATATTGTTAACTACCATATTGAGGAACTACCTCTATCACGACCATCCTCTATAAAACGACCACCTATTCCCGCCAATTTGACTCACTTGAACACTCACACACTACTACACTCACTACAACTTTCAGCTCACTAGTTCGTTTTACTGAGGGAGGAATAAAACCGGAGTACGCGGTGAAAAACCTTTCAAGTAAGAACGAACTGACAACTCAAGTCACGCGATGCCCTGTCCTGGAATCGAACCCGGGACTATAGAGGTAACAGTCGGGCGCTCTC
This sequence comes from Telmatactis stephensoni, assembly GCA_029948255.1. NCBI lineage: Eukaryota > Metazoa > Cnidaria > Anthozoa > Actiniaria > Isophelliidae > Telmatactis > Telmatactis stephensoni. Next base: position 198,498 of record JALIZF010001282.1, on the reverse strand, counting down.
ACAGTTCGGTCACCCTTGCTTCCCTTGCTTTCTCTGTAAGTAACCCACCTCCATCAAACAACCAATAGTGGTCGCGTAATAGAGGTTCAATCGCAATAGCTGGGTTTCATGCATTCCTTTGGGAATCAAAAGACAAAGAACCGGTAGCCATGTTGGATGAACAAATAATGAGAAACCTTTTGTTGAAGTTCATCCAAGATGGCTGCCGTGACGTCACCTGCAACCCAACAACAGATTCAATGAGGAGGCCGCCAATGTTGGTATTGTTATTGAGTGGATTTAATTGAAGTAAAATCACAGTATCCCACTGTTGTCACCTCTAATTTGAAATTTTGAAAATCATTTCTTCTAGATCATGAAATGAAAAGCAACTGTTTGGTTTGGGGGTTGGGCAAATATCCCAAAAAAGCTCGAGCACAACCTTAAAGGTAGAAAAAAATCGTGCACAACAAAAGTGTCAGAAAAAAAATTCGTGCATGTTGGATTAAAAAAAAAATTCCTGCAATGCCACGAAGGACAAAAAGAAAAAAAATTCCTGCACAAAACAATTGCCCGCCCCCTCTCCACTCAAAAATCTGATGATCCGTCCCTAAGTTGTTTTAGCTTTTAATCTAGATTTAGAGGGCCACAGGTTTGTTAGTGTTTTTCACTATTATGTGTTTTACCCTCTGTAAATAAAGTCTTTATATATTCCATGAAGATATGACATGGGGTCAACAATTTAAGTTTGTTAGTCAAAACGAACGCTCTTGAAATTAAGTGGGATTCCAGGTGTAGAAATATCAGTCGCCTTTGACTAAATATGTCTGATTTAGTAAAGAAAACAACTTCGTTGTGAGTTGTCGAACTTCATGGAATTATTACAACATATCTAGATGTACAGTGTTTATTGTATTCATTTCATTGTATTCATTTCATCGCTTGAAATTAAGTACCAGATGCAGAAACAATATCGCCTACGTTTTAGATAAGTGAAGAGACGTCTGAAGACTGAGTAGCGAACTAACGCAAGGAAACCGTCGTACCTCGGCAGAGCTGTCACACTTGTCACAGCCAAAACAAAGTGGCGGAAGTTCATCAGAAGATGAAGAAACCACAACTATGACCCTCCTTGTTTAACAGTTGTCCCACTCATGCAACTATATAGTTCCAACATACCTCAAGAGAAACCTGCCTGTGTGCAAACCAGCAAAAGATTTCGACTTAGAGTTTTTGCTGCGAGGGAAGCGACCAGACCAGCATACTATTTGTAACAGTGGGAGTCCTGTATTACGTACTACCGAGTGAGGGAGGCTAAGGCTGAGCGAACAAAGACAGTTAGGCGTTCATCATCCATGATGTGTGACGTCAGCAAAATATGTGAAAAATGATTCACGACGTTGGAAGAATGCAATCCGAGATGTCAGCGTTAACACACGCGCTAAACATGCGCTCTTTTCTATGGCGTTACATTCTCGTCCCCAGACCCTCCTCGGTGTTACTACAATGATTCAATGGTTCATCGATTATCACTCGACGCGGCGTACTCGACGAGGTAAAGATTGCCCTTTGTTCGTATTCTTCGTCTGTTCGTATAGGCTTTTATTGCGCATGCACAATAGAAACACGTGGCGTTATATGATTGGCTCAGACTTCAAGCTGTCATCATTAAAGGTCATGAGTTATGAATGATTTACAAAAACACTTCATTTTTGATTCGGAAGTCTTTCCGAAGCAATGTTTGACGTTCCGATCGACTCCGACGATCGACACCGATTTTCTACGATCCCTTGTGCATCGAAAATTGCTATATTTAGCATTTTCAGGTCATTTCAAATGCATTGTCTCGACTTGTCTACATCCAGAAATATTAAACGATAGCTTTTCCATTCATGAAGAAACGATTATCAACATTCAAAATTAGGAGTTAGTGACACTTTAAGCGCAACAGACAATAAATAAATAAATAAATAAATAAATAAATAAATAAATAAATAAATAAATAAATAAATAAATAAATAAATAATTTTTTTTTTTTTTTTTTTTTTAATGAATAAACTTTATTACAAAATTCACAATGGAAGACTATTTACAGATCAATGATTTAAAAAAACATATATGTATAAATATTAATAATAAGATATTCATATAATAAGAAATTCATATAAAAAATTGTGATAATTGTGAGCACCTGTCCACATAAGATCGAAATAGAGTTTATCGTACTGACACCAAATCTTTATTTGATGGTGAAAGTTGGTGTCAAAATAGTCAAAATAGCAAAATTTCTGTCTTTTGCAATTAATTGAGGCTAAATTCAGAAATATTAGAAAATAAATAAATAAATAAATAAATAAATAAATAAATAAATAAATAAATGATAATAATAATAAAAACTCCAAACATATTAAACAACAAGATATATGAGTAAAGCAAAAACCATGGATCTCCATAAAGCTTTACTACAAATTCATTTATAGCCTGCGTTGCTGGCGGTCTGCGGTTTTTGGGCGGAGGAAGAAATGAAAGGTATATTTCTTCCTCCGCCCAAAAACCGCAGACCGCCAGCAACGCAGGCAAATTCATTTAAAGAGATCGAGTTCGCCGACTTCAATGTCCCACTAAATTTTTCTTTCATTTATCCATTCATTCGTTCACTTAATAATCCATCCGCCCAGCCATTAATTTCATTTATTTTTCCCATTGTCGATTGCTCTTCATTCTTCTCCGCTTTACTAGAGCACCTGTCCACATAAGATCGAAATAGAGTTTATCGTACTGACACCAAATCTTTATTTGATGGTGAAAGTTGGTGTCAAAATAGTCAAAATAGCAAAATTTCTGTCTTTTGCAATTAATTGAGGCTAAATTCAGAAATATTAGAAAACCGTCGGACATAAATAACATTAAATAATGTTTGATTATTCAGTCCCCATTAAAAAGGGAGGTAAAATTACTTGTTTGAATGTGAATTTTAATGGTCCATTTTATCCACGCCTTTGTGACCTTATGGCGTTTCTACTGCTAAGTGAGAGTAAAATCGAATTTTTGATTGAGAATTAATTTTTACAGTACAAATTCAGAAATATACTTCAAAAAGCAACTGATCATAACCAAAGTCCTTGAAAATGTGACCAACCTCTCGACAATAATAATGTTGTCATTCATAAACAGCTTATTTGCAATGTGCTTTGTACAGTCCTGACAGGTTAAGAATACTCTTTTGTATTGATGAATAACTCCCATGCGGCTAAAGAAAGACTATTAACAAAAACTTTGGTGTAGGCGTCTAGCTTGTCAGTTTTATAATCCCAGCTGCATGCTATACCATGTGCTGTATAATGACTAATTAACTTGCTTAAATATCCATAACCCAATCAATAATGTATAGTAATAGAAGCTTGGGTAATAATCAGTTGGTTGGGATGTTAACGAGGACGCTAATAGTGTGGATGAGTGAAATTTCAATATTTAAAAGTCTGTAAATTTGGATCAAAACTGTTTATGTGCAAAACGCGCCTTTTATTGCTGTATATACCAATTTGTATCGCAAGTAGCTACCTATAATTTTGTTGGTGGCTTCTTAGAATGAAGAAAAAGAAGGACAATTAAAAATCTTATCAGTCCATGTTTACTATCGATCAATCAATTTGTAGAGAATAATCTTGATATCTTAAAACTCTTCTGTTATAACCTATAACATTCCACTCAAACCGAGTGCTATACATTCAATTATCTACCTCGATGACGTTATCGAGATCTCAAGTTTTTACTCCATTGATCTGTCACTTTATATTCATACTACGCGTTTCATGTCTTAAGAAGATTAATAAAAACTCGGCGAACGCTATTTTAGCTAAAACGTTGAGATGTAAAACTACGCTTGTAAAAAAAGGCTCTGATAATTGTTCTCACTTAACTCGTCCAAAGGCTTTACACTGTAATTCCAAAACTCGTCCGGGGTTTAATCTTTTCGCATAATCTAAATTAACTTTTTAGCATGAGGGTGTTTTGGTTCGTTGTCAACAACAAAGTTGATTGAATCCACTGATTGCAACTTAACTAGGTCAGTGGTACATTCAAATGTTGACCTGAAAATGCGGAGATTTTACAACGGAATATTATCTTACTACAAATGAAATTGGACGTACATCATCAGTTCTATAGCATGAATGATAACATCAGCTTAAAGTACACAGATTTGTACAACTACTGTAATTTGTTTAGTATATCCTTTCTTACCTGATATTGAGTGTCAATTTGAAGTTGTGCCTTGAGCGATCGACGGATCTGGGAGGTGCAACTGATTGCTCCTTATGAAGAGATTCAAACTACGATGCTCGTTTTTACAACTGACCTTTTATTACATGACCTGAGATGGATTTACTATTAATAATCGTCACTATGTACCCAAATTTGATTGGTTAGTCAACAGTAAGTCGGATAAGTATGCGATAATTTATTGGTTGGAACGAAATTACTTTAGAAAATTCATTTTAGCTTTAATGAATAAGCACAAATGTAAAGACCAATGTAGTTTATTAGAATTCAAAGTTTGCCTATAAACCAGCCGGCCGGACTGTTCTGAGCACACAGCTGGGGATCAAGCAATATCAATTATTCCACGACAAATAGAAATGTTAAAAATAGAGAAAACCATTTCAATGAGATGCCAATGTTGACAGAAATACAATAATATTTTAGTTTTATGTTTACTTTTGCCCATAAATTCATTTTGACTCATTCTTTCTACTCTTTCAGTCGAGTGCTTGAGTCACAGTTCAAGCACGGCGGGAGATGTTCTTCATTCTCGATCCAAAATAATCTAAAAACTCCCCCGCTTTGGAGCGATTTTTTACTCTAATCTTTTTCAACTGAGCTCTAAAGAATGTTCTCCTTTGCAATAAAAACATTTTCAATTCATTATGACTCATATTTTAAAATTTGAATACGATATTTTCAGTCAACAACTACACCTGTTTCACTGGTATTGACTAGTTTTCATTGCTTCCTCAGATGGCTAACAATAGACTGAAAAGCTTCAGTTTTAAATACATATTCTCTCCTCTTGAATCATAATTGTCGAGAACGTGAAAAATAATTAAAGCTGTCAATGCTGGCCATTTAATGGAGTTTCACTTAGCTTTTGAATATTACAGCTAGTGAAGTAATTTTTGACCAAACAAAAATCGTCCAATGCTTTCCCAGTTAGTTTACCCAAAGCTTAAAGGAAAAAAAATAAAAAGAAAAAAGAAAAAAAGAAAGACAATTTTCAAGAATTTATGACATTGGTACATAACAGTGAAACTAAAAATGGCACCGCGAGTGAAATTAGTTAAGAAATTAGCAATTATTTCATGCATCGATTTCATTACAACGGACGCTGTTCAAAACTAATACATCCTTTAAACATCCAAGGTATTTTGTACGATTTACTTGTAATGGGTTGTTTACTTAGACCACTTCAGCTAGTTATGTTGGTTGGTCGTGCACCAATGATCGTTGTGAGGTTTAAATAAAGCGACTAATAGTTCTTTTATGAGTTTTAATGCTTTTATGCCCCATTATAATTGAATAACGCTTTGGACAAACTTGCCGACAGCAACGCCTAGCCAAAAGGGGAAAAAGGTGGACTTCCTGAATTCACAAGACAGGACTCCAGGACGTAGTTGTACTTTGTGCTTGAAAGGTGCCGTGAGCAGCATAAGGAATTGCACCCACCTTCTTTCTCGACCTCATAGTGGTAAAAGGTTTCGACCCTATCAATCGAGATTTAGTGTTAGCCATCTTATTGAAAATCAACATCGTACTTAAATTCTTCAACATCATCAAAAAGCTTCTACTATGCCATGAAAGAATGGGTATAATAACTGGTGAACACACACACACTTTGAAGTAACAAGGGGCCTCATGATCAGCCAGGGATGTATCCTTGTACCCTTTTTATCTCCATCGCCTTTGTATTATGGCATGCTAGGAAGATGCTGCCTAACATAAGAATTGAATTGGGCATACGGCTCAGAGAACCGTCGTGATCGAGTGCATGACATCGCGGAAAACTAAAATTGGGACGTCTGTTGTTAAGAAAATATCGCCAAAAACGTTGCGACAATGCGTCGGAAAGCCGACTAGCTAACGAACGCCATAAACCAACTTTGGGGATAACGTCTAAAAACCGACTAATTGATTCACCGTCGTAAAACGGACGTTGGTTCAACGTCGTAGAAAGAGGGTCCCAGGTCCCTATTAAAATAAACAATATGATTGACATACAGAAGAAACACTTGGCGTCCAGACGCACAAATCTATTTTGTGTATCGTGTATTATGTGACGCACGAAATGAATTTGTGAGTCCGGACGCCTCATGTGTCTTATGCCCATCTTTATACGAGATGAACTTAAAGACGAATAATATGACCCACTAAAAAGTTTTGGCCAACTTCGTCCAGATACATTATGCGTCTGTACTATAAAACCAGCCATTGTTTATTTTAATGTCGTCTTTTCACACTAGCTGTTGTTATACTACAGACGCGAAATGTGTCTGGACGAAGTTGTGGAAACTTTGTTGTTGTTGTTGTTGTTGTTGTGGAAACATTTACTCTTGGTTTTCACGAATGGACATTCAAATCGAATAGTGATATCAATATTGCAAGAATAAATTCATTAATGAGGTCTAGGTGTTCACGCTTCAGGTAGTTTGACAGTAAGTGCGTGATTTTATGCGTCTTTAAGTTCATCTCGTATAAAGAAGGGCAAAATACACATTAGGCGTCCTGGCGCACAAACTCATTTCGTGCGTCTTGAACGATACACAAAATAGATTTGTGCGTCAGGGCTCCTAATGTGTATGGTCTGCCTATCTTAAAGACACATAAAATGACGCACCAAAAAGTTTGCCCAACTTTGCACAGACACATTATGCGTCTTTACTATAAACACGGCCATTAATGGGAGATTTTTTGCAATATCGATTAATGATAATAATCACCAATTAAAAATGCCAAACACTAGCCCCTCTCGCAAGTTATAACTTAAGTTTTGCTTTGGGTTAACACTCAAATTATATTTTTACCATTAGAAATGATTGATCTAACAAGATAAAATGCCTGCTTAAAACTGTCTTTTGAAATGTACAAAGTTGTTATCCTGCATTTCTGTTTAAATTTAGCAACTTTCAAGCTGAATGCAGCTGAATGTAAAGAATATATGGCAAATGAATCCACGTGGCAGAATTATTGTAAGGTGGCCGTCTGCAACCGTCTTTGCGATAATGAATTATTGCATCCGAAACCCAAGGAATAATGAATAATGTCAAATTGAAAAAGAAATTTGGAATAAGGAAAAGAAAAAATGGAATAATGGGAACTGACGAATAACGAATTTTTAAGAAGAAATGTTTGGGAATAACGAATAATGGCAATCCAATTATTCTGCTTCATGAACCCCCGATTTTACAACCTCGCTTTCGGTTGTCCAGAAAGAAACGGTGATACTTGCAGAAGATCGATGAAGCTAGTGGATGCCTACCTCCTTTCGAATCGAGATAACGTTTTTTAGGCCATTCCGATCTGCTCAGGTCGTAAATGTATATAATTACTTACTTTTAGTTGTAGCTACTCGATCAGATTTGTTTGTCGTTCAGATTTGTTTCTTTTCGGCGATTTGGTTCGATTGTCCGGAATAGTTCCGAAATCGAATTCAGTGTTTTCCGAGTTCGATTTCCGAATCAATCGAACACAATCATTCGACGAATTCGATTTCCGAATGTCCGAGTTTCTGCGCCTCGTATATCATGGTATGGCTTCCCTTAAATTGTCAATCAAGTGCATGTCTGAACATGAAAACGCAACGCATTTTGATTGGTTGTCTAAGAACAAACCAAGGAATATATCACAGTGGTGTCTATTATTATTTTATCAATAAAGTCAAACAACGATCTCAAAAATCGCATCCATATGAAATCCTGATCGTTTTAATACGCCGAGTGCACACTAGGTGTGGTCAAAAATATCAGTTTGGGCTTCCTGTGGAAATAGCCATGTGATGAGTTATTATTAGAAATGGTCACGCAAATGAATATTTACTACAGTCTGATAATAAACAGTCTGAAACCCCTGGATCAACAGTCAGTAATTCGCGTCTTACAAGGTAAGATCTTAAATGCAATCTGTTTCGAAGATAAAGTGGAGTGCTGCGATTTAGAGTAGTTTCGTATAACTGTATAAACGGCATGGTCACCGCACGGCACGGTTACGACAGGAATTTCGAATGTTTTTATAGACATCACGGCACTGATCTTGTCATAGTCACAACACGGTAAGGTCCCTTTCACACTCATACCAAAACTGACGTTCTATTGATGCCCTCGTTTTCTCCCCTTGAGAAAGAAAAGAAGATAGTACACACAAACACATCTTCATAAAATATCAAGAAGAAACAAAGAAACAAAGTGGGAGAATACATATATATATTTGTATACAGTTCTCAAAGTGCAACTTTAAAGATATTGCTCTCGATCGTGATATTAATTCTCACAACAGCATGTTTCAAAATCAAGGTCCATACGTAAATTGCATGAGATGCGTGCATGTTTGGAAGCAGCCCCTACTTCAGGCTTCTAAGAAGATGCTTGTATAAGTCAGAAAGACGTGATTTGTAGGAGTAGCGGAAAAATGCTTCGATAGCAATGATCAACAAATCGGTTTTGACTTAATTATTTAATTTTCTAAAAGACCGCAAAATACCTCAGCACAACAATTAAAATTAAGCAGCATCCATCCCTCGAAAAAAGGTATTTGAATAAAAGTAAACATATGCAATAACTCATTTCATGTCTGATTTTGGTGACAGCTTGTCAGCTAGTTTTCTTTCAAGTAAATCCATGTTAGTACAGTCTCCTATACAGCTTAGCTCAGTCTCGTCACGCAACGCTTCTGCGCGTCACGCGCATCATCAGTCAGTTTAGAATGCGTTCGTCCCGCGGGCTCAGTTCGTCACGGGACGGGTTTTACATGATTTTTGGGTGAAACGTTTACATGGAGACCGCAGGACAAGAATTCATTTACGTTTACACAAGTCTTTTTTACCCGGAACGACATAAAGGTCTTTCGTCCCGGCCGGGCTTAGTTCCAGTACGCGGGACGGGTTCTATATGATTTTCGCGGGTAAGACAATTAGAGTTCATTTACGTTTACACGAGTCTTTTCTACCCGGGACGACACGAAGGTCTTATTTCGTCCCGGGCTAAAACTTGTCCTATATAACGAACTCAGCCCGCGAAGCCACCCGAGTCGTAATTTTGCATCCACTAAAGATACGATCAACAATCACGCCACCCATTTTCGACTCGTCGCGTACTTTTTGTTCTCACTACATTTTGACGTCATCTGTGCATAAATATATATTAGAGTACAGATGCACGAAAAAATGTAATCTATTTGTTAAATAGAATATACTGATCCAATATCACCATTGGCCCATCGTATGTCTCCGGGGGCACTTCCTATAAAGACTATAATTTATCGGGATTTACAATCCCAAAAGTATAATTTTCAGCGTTTTAGTCTGAAACAGTGCCGGTATAGATTTTACATTGGCCATTTTGTTCTGATTGAAATAAGGTTTAGTTTTAGAACAGTCACATTTTCTGAAAAAGGGTTAACGTTTTCGTCAAGCGTTTCGCACATACCCACCCAGATTTTCGGTACGTAGCGCATTTGAAAACGGTAATGTTGAATTTGCGCTTTACAAATAAATTATTATTATTAAGTATCTGCCCCGGGCTGTGTCCGACCGGTGTTCTACCGTAGCTATAGTTACAGGGTACCGGAGGTCTACCCTGGGGTACCAGAGACTCCTATTTACACCGGAGTTTGGAGCTCCGGCTTCAAGTCCCGCAAGCAGAGAACCAAACACACGACGCGTTGCTCCAAGTTTTAATATCAGGCTCCTGTCAATCATTGTAAAAATTAATACAGCATGTGTACAACACATGCATGCATGCATGCATACATACATACAACACATGCATGCATACAACTACATTGAGGGCTACAGTTTCAATAACTCTCCCTCCATTTATTTAATTTTTTGACTAAACGCTTCGATCTTTTTTTACAGTAAGACGAAAATGCTTCGATCTACCAGCTCAACTTATCAACGCGATAACGCATTGAAGAGCTTAGAATTGGCTCTAGACCCAGTAGGGCACCCTGAGTCCTTTTGTCTAGAGGACCTGTACGAGCTGGACTACATATATCTCTTGTATTGAATAAATAAATAAATAAATAAACAAACAAACAAACAAAAAATAAATAAATTAATTAATAAATAAATTGATAGATAAATTGATAATTAGATTCATCGGCCTTTTTGTAAGATAGATAGATAGACAGACAGACAGACAGACAGACAAATATATATTCTGCATAGGAACGGTTTTCTTATAACCGTTATCATACTAACAAAAAAATCTCACACTCATACCTGTGTTTCAGCCTGATAATCAACAATACAATGGAATCCACACCACAAGGTCGACGGTTCATGGAGTTAGCTTGTGTGGCACTATTTTTTGGAGTAGCATCCTTGGGAGCATTGAACATTGGAGCTTTGTGTTGTGTGCTGATGATCTTCACCCCACTATGGCCTATTGCAGTCTTTTACATAGCGTGGGTAGTACTTTTTGACCGGGATACCCCAACTCAAGGAGGAAGGGGACCAAAGGAATTTTTGAGGAATGCACGCTTTTGGACCTATATGAGAGATTATTTCTCGATGACACTAAAGAAGACATCAGATCTGGACCCAAAGAAGAATTACATCTTTGGATACCATCCTCACGGGGTTTTGAGTACTGGAGCAGTTGTAGGACTTCAAAGTGATGCTCTTGGATTCAGTCAAAAATATCCTGGGATAATACCACATATGACTGTTATGTCATGTAAGTCTTATACTATTGATCTGAATACACTTATTTTATAGACATCAGTCGAAGATCTGAGACCAAATTAGAGATTCCATGATTTTTCTTGCATCTGTACTCTAACAGAAAAGCACACATCAAATATGGTGCGAACATAAAAACCAAGCCAAGAACCCGTAACGAGATGTATAGTTGAATCGATCATCCCACGATACGTCTCGTGGTAACGGTTTCCACATTTTGACGTCATCTATTAGAGTAGAGACGCATGGAAAATACAAGGGAATACCTAAATATGTTAATCGAAACATTTCATCCAGTCAGAGCGCGCGTAAGATTGTGACGTCATCCGTGCGTCTTTATTGTCACATGGTTTTCAGCCAATAAGAGCGCGCGTAATTTAACAAATAGATTCCATTTTTCCGTGCGCATGCGTCTGTACTCTAATCGATGCACAGATGACGTCAAAATGTGGTGAGAACAAAAATGTACGCCACGAGACGAAGTCGAGTGGCGTGACTGTTGTTAGAGTACAGTTTTATATAATATTTATCGAAACATTCCAACCAATCAGAGCGCGTAAGATTCGATGACGCCATCTATGTGTGTGTACTCTTATCACACATGGTTGCTCGACCAATCAGAGCGCGCGTAATATGCCAATTATTATATAAATACCAGTTATTGCATGGTGGATAATATGGCATTGCATTTCAGTTGAGGATTGTCCTTTATCGTGTTTTGCCGGAAAACAAAAATTTCGTTTCGGATCGCCGCTTTCAGATTGACCACCGTCAACGTTTTATGAAATAGTTGTAAATGAAGTGGAAACATTATTAAAGTAGTGAACCAACCAGTGGTTGGCTATGTAAAGACCATGACACGATATGCAACATTTCCTACAACATCAAGCGCAACACGTGCTGCTTCGTGTGCCCGCCCCAGTTGCAGGTTTAGGATCGAGTTCTACTTCCACATCACATTCTGCAACATATTGTAAGGGTGGAGACAAGGTGCAACTCTGTTGTGCGCGGTTTCGCAGGAAATGTTGTATTGTGTCCGAGCCCTCAGAAAGAACCATCCCTAATTTCATGGTCCCCTAGCTACTCTAATCCTGTGCGCCCTTGGATAAAGATGCATCTACCAAACCCCTCCTTGATTCCCTTTGAAAGCCCTGATCTTTTAATTTCTAATCACCTTATTTGTTTCCCTTTCCAATTCCAGGGCTATTAAAATCTTTCTTGTACAGAGATTTTCTTTTGAACTTTGGAGTCCTGGATGTTGGCAAAGAATCTCTGAAATATGCTTTAACAAAAATGGGACCAGGACATTCTGTAATTATAGTGGTTGGTGGCGCTGCTGAGGGTATTGATGCTTCACAGCGAGACACCTATTACTTGACACTGAAGAGACGCAAAGGATTTATCAGACTAGCGATGGAAACTGGGTAATGATTATATATGTATTGTATGTATATATGACTGAGTGAGAGGGCTGGACGGGATGCGCGAGGTCCGTACAAATGACCAACAGCCAAACATTTTCCCGTCTGGCCCGACCTAACTCAGTCATTAATCATTTTATCATATGGCTGTTTTTTGTTTTTGTTGTCGTTTGTTTTGTTTTTCACCATTACGCCATACGCGCGGGTCCGCGTAGCCAAGTCTGTTGCTTTTGAGAGCTCTACATCTTCTAGAGTATCTATATCACAGTACAAAGAGATAAGCGATCGTTTCATATTCCCATTTTGTGAGCCATGTCATTGCTCTCCAGCCCTGAATCGGCTCTCGCGTTATATATAAAATATTTTATACAAGATTAAAAAAAGAGATAATTATGAGCTGCCGGCTAGCATATATATCACAGGACCGAACACGATCGTGCAAACACGAATAAAGTTGAATAAACAACGGTCGCTCCTGCTTCTAGCTCTTGTTTGTCTCTATACAGGGACGCGCTCGTACTTAAGGTGCGGTAATACGAGCAACAAAATCGTGCAACTTGTCGCGCAACATTTTTGTTGCAAGTTGTAGAGCGATGTTGCTCGTATTACCGCCCCGCGCGCAACTTGTCACGCAACAAAAATCGATGTTTCAGGTTGCGGCTACTTGTTGCAAAAAGTAGAAAGTGGTTCTACTTTGTGCAACAAATTTTCACAACCTGCAACATCGATTTTTGTTGCATGACAAGTTGCTAGCGGGGTGGTAATACCAGCAACATCGCTCTACAACTTGCAACGCAACAATGTTGCCCGACAAGTTGCACGATTTTGCTGCTCGTATTACCGTACCTTTAGTGTTCAGTTATCGTTTATAGTTGTTTATAATGTCCATAGATGTAACTAAAATTTAATAACAGCCTTTTTGTGTTGTTTTTAAAGATCTGATCTTGTTCCAGTGTTTGGGTTTGGCAACAATAATACGTTCACTCAGATTGGCGGTCCAGGGTCATTGTACTGGCGACTGCAACACTGGCTTTCTAATAAAACACGAGAGCTTGGTTTTCGGATCTCCTTTACTTGCTGCTATGGATTCTTTTGTTGTTTGCCTTGGCGTACTCCAATCAATGTTGTTGGTAGGCAATTACAATTGTCTAAATGTTATGGTTTGAAATTTTCCACTGGTGTTAATTCAACTTCATTTCAAGAGCCCCTAACAGCTAATATAATTTGAAATTTTGATTATAGTTTCGTCTTGAGGGGATCTTTTTTCAAGTTCGAGCAGTGAACGACAAAAACTCCTGAGTTGAAGAATAGCTGTTGTACAAAACTAAAGTCATTTCTGTCAGAAAGTTGTTTGTAAGTAGTTTTGGCCGATGAAAGTTGAATCAAAGTGTTAATCCAAAGTGAAAATATAATTTGGATTAGGCCTTCATTTGCTCATTTGCTGTATGTTTTCTTTATATACAGCTTCAAAAAGCTTAATCCCAACTTCAAGAAAGTCTTTGTACAATTCAAAAATCCGTTTTAAACAGGTATTTTATCTTGGTACATCAGTTTTTAACCGGTAGAAAAGGGATTTGAGTTAATCCAGAACGAAAATTTGGATTAAAACTCGTACGAAGGTCTAGTTTTTGGCGCTTTTCGCCATTATTGCTCGTCATTGAAAAAAAGAAAAATCTCCTCTTAGCTGGATAGATATTTCCTTTCTGTGTTTTAATAAGCATTTATTCATTTTAGGAATTATTACTGAAATATACCAAAACACTATTTTTCCATTTGCAAAACATTTTCTTTGCTAAAATACATAGTATAGTGAATGTTTTTGCTATTTCACTCAAACGCACTCGTTGCAAAATTAGAAACAAAATTAGGTAAATTCCTGGGTTGACTTCACATTATTTGCATAAGTTACGATTTCAGTTACTTAAAACTCAAAAGTAGACATCCTCATTCAAGAATATTAAACCACCCAGTTTTTCAATTCATGAAGAAATGATTATCAAAATTTCAAATTGGGGGCCAAGATGTGATGTGACATATATTCTTTCAAAGTGTTCATTCACTTATTCATTGTTTTCTTTTATTTCTATAGTTGGTAGGCCCATACAAGTGACTAAAACAACCAACCCTACCCTATATAGTTTTAATTTCTATAGTATTCATTGTTTTCTTTTATTTCTATAGTTGGTAGGCCCATACAAGTGACTAAAACAACCAACCCTACCCTATATAGTTTTAATTTCTATAGTATTCATTGTTTTCTTTCATTTCTATAGTTGGTAGGCCCATACAAGTGACTAAAACAACCAACCCTACCCTATATAGTTTTAATTTCTATAGTATTCATTGTTTTCTTTCATTTCTATAGTTGGTACGCCCATACAAGTGACTAAAACAGCCAACCCTACCCTATATAGTTTTAATTTCTATAGTATTAGTAGTATTCATTGTTTTCTTTTATTTCTATAGTTGGTAGGCCCATACAAGTGACTAAAACAGCCAACCCTAGAGCAGACGAAGTCAATGAACTCCATGCGAAGTACGTGGAAAGCTTGAAAACGTTATTCGATACTCATCGAGGCGAATACAATGTACCACCAGAAACACGGCTACATTTGATTTAAAGTAATGAGTATAAAACTTGATTCTTTGTATGTAATAGTTAAGCCTTTTCCTTAGGGAAACTCAGCTAGATTTACGGTACCAAAGGTACTTTCGTAACAGGCTACTTTTCTAACCCCTTCACGGAGCAAGGGGGAAAAGTTAAAGTTTTAGACATTTTAGAGTCGGTTGTAAATTATTAGTCAAAGGTAGTTTCTTTCCAACTTTTCCTCTGAATTTTATTTATATCTTTTAACTGAACTAACAATATGGAATCATTTATATTTGCAAACTCATTGATTAAAGGCCTTTTCAACCGAATAAATGTTAAAGTGTTTTACAGCGGATGTTGCTCGATCGGCGTTCCTTATCTATTCTCTACTTATCCTTGTGCCAATTAGGCCGTCAGAAAACTAAAGGATAGTCGTCCAACTGTCGGTTTCAAAACTGTCGGGCGACAGTTTTGTGCCATTTAGACTAGCTATGTCACCCGACCGGTAACTGTCGCCCGACGATTTTTTTAGTTTTACCTCAAAAATACGACTCATCGGCCGAAGTGTATAGGTATAGTGAACCTGCAAAGACTTCCAGCGAAGAATTTTTCTGACCTATGCAGTATTACGCAGAATGACTTAACTAACCCGTGAAACAAAATCTAACAGTCAAATATAGACAAAAAAAGGAAAAGAAGAAGAGAAACAAAACAAAACAAAACAAAACAAAACTATGATTTATAAATGTCTAATATCTGGTCCATCATTTCACACAGCACCCGTAATTGGCGTGTGAACAAAAAATTTGTTGGTCTGAATGGGGTCCACGTGCCAATATTTAGGGCAGTCGTGCTATAAAAAGGTTGTAGTGTAAAACATCGGACGAGGTGCTATCGTTGACACGATTGTTAGACTTAACGTTCCAAAGTCGAACTGACACGAGTGAGCTTGCTCCTGCAACACGTTCCCGAAACACGCTCCTACAACAAAGCTCCCCTCGTGTGTACTAACGCTTTCATGCAAAGTTGCGCAACAAACGTTTTGCTTCCCTGCTCATGCATGCCCCCTGATATTAAACTGATTAAAGCTCCGGGAGCAAATTATTACATGCAGCAAGCTCCCACAGCATGCTCCCTGGTGTGTACTGGCTGTGTAAAATGACTCAGGGGCGTGTTGTGGGAGCAAGCTCCCTTGTGTGTACTGGTTGTACAAAATGACTCAGGGGCGTGTTGCGGGAGCAAGCTGCCTCGTGGGTACCGGCCTTTAGCCACGACAGCAATTTAGTCTATTTTCGTATGAGTGGGAACACTGTACGGTTACGATACGCGGATACGGTTACAGCAGGAATTTCGAATGTTTTTATAGAAACTATGATACTGGTACAGTTACGATACGGTACGGTAAGTTTCCCACTCATACGAAAATTATAACGACTCTAAATAGTCATAAGTACTGAAAGAATCGAGCAGAATCGAAAGAATATTGTTGCGAAAAAAAAAAAAAAGAGCGAAAACTACGACTTACTCAAATCTATATATCACTAAAAATTACAATTATTTTTTTCAAAACTGGATTTCTGTTTCCCTGCGAGCAGTCTCCTGTAGATAATTTCTCAGACACGAAAAATAGCTATTTTGGAAGATTCTGATCGCAGGGAAGATTCTGTAAAATCTTCGAACCGCATTTCACTCGAGGCGAAAAAATTGGGGGTTTTATAAAAAAAGGAAAATTATATTTCAAGCAAAATTGCAATTTTCTGGAGATTCTCTGGAACTTTAGTGTGGAATATATAAGACGGCAGGTATAAAATGCAGACTGGAAAATGCAGACTGATAAAATGCAGACCAACAAAATGCAGACCGATAAAATGCAGACTGATAAAATCAAACACATAAATATATTTTACAGGCACGCATGCTGAACAACCGGTCTGCATTTTATACTTTAGGGGGGTCCCCGGGGATAAAATGCAGACTGACCTCGTTTTACGTTTTATTCGCGCTGGTATTACAGAAACGGAAAGCCGACCTGTTCTGGAGTAAAACACATAATGAAGTGAAAAAGCATCACAATTTTCACAACTTTAGCCAGTTTCAATTCAAGGCCAGTCTGCATTTTATACTTTAGGGGGGTCCACGGGGATAAAATGCAGACTGACTTCGTTTTAAATTCTAAACACGCTGTTTTTACTCAAAACCGATCTGTATGACAGATTAACACACAATGAAGGGAAAAAAGTCGCAATTTTACAAATTTAGCCAGTTTCAAGGCTGGTCTGCATTTTATACTTTAGGGGGGTCCCCGGGGATAAAATGCAGACTGACCTCGTTTTACGTTCTATTCGCGCTGGTATTACAGAAAGCCGACCTGTTCAAGAGTAAAACACATAATGAAGTGAAAAAACGTCTCAATTTTCACAACTTTAGCCAGTTTCAATTCAAGGCCAGTCTGCATTTTATCCCCGGGGACCCCCCTAAAGTATAAAATGCAGACCGGTTGTTCAGCATGCGTGCCTGTAAAATATATTTATGTGTTTGATTTTATCAGTCTGCATTTTATCGGTCTGCATTTTGTTGGTCTGCATTTTATCAGTCTGCATTTTCCAGTCTGCATTTTATACCTGCCGATATATAAGATCTTCTTCATGAATGCAACGAATTTAAATGAGCAAGTGACGACTCTGATTGGTTAATGTTGTTGTCAGGGGCAACAAGTCTGAGGCTTGCGAATAGTCCGAAGAGATAAACATGCTTTAGTGAATGTTTGCTTTCCTTTTTACCTCAAATTACTCTCTTTAGTAACTGCGGCTATCTTAAAATATCCTGGAAACGATCTACTGTCTTTTTGCATTTAGGAACTGGACATCTTTCGCAAGATCTTGGCATTAGGCGAGAAATTACAAACGAACTGCTTGGCACTGTCCTTACAATTTTACCGTGAGCTGATTGTGTATTCAGCTGTCTCGCAGGAAAATTTTGTTTCCCTAGAAACTTGGTGTACATGGTAACTTTGAAATCTTTAAACGACTAAAAAGGATCATTAGAGAAATACTTTGGCTATTGAGGACGTCATCGTTTAGCTGTACTTATAAGAACCACTCGACTGCTTACACGCTGGTGGTCCAGTAGGAGTCCAACTACATCTCTTGTATATTGGAGAATTTAGCGTGAAAATATCTTTAGAGTTAATTGAACAGTTTTAAAAAGTGGACTTTTATTGTGTTTAGTAAGAATTGTTTCCAAGTGTGAACTCTCAGCTTGGTATTTTGTTTCTATGGTCAACTGGGCTCTGAGGAAGAAAAAAAGATCTACACACGGCGTTTCCTGGTCTGAAAAGGACAGCTGGTTTTTACCCTCAGAACAAGCTGATTTTGAACGAGATCGACAATCATGAAGCAAGCGGATATGTAGACTCAAGAACATCAAACCTTTTGTCGACGTGGATGTTTTGTTATTTTGACAGGTCAATCGTAAAGACACGATAAGATGGGATAATTTACCCAGGACTCATTCTTAAACTATTCAATTTTCAGCCTTTCATCTAAGCCATCTCATCAATGAAATTGAGTTATCAAATAACTAAATTTAAAGGAAGATTTAAATACAATGAATAACAATAATCCACCCTGGCAGTCTAATTTAGCAGCCAGGTTTGGAGAACTAAGAGTGAATACCAAACCTCCTACAGGATTGTCAAGAGAAAAGGCTAAGCCACTTTTACTAAAATCTGATGCTGCATCAAAAACCCTACCCCACCCCCCACAAATACCCAAGAAGAACTTGGGCACTAACAGCCCTGTAAAGAGACCCACACCTCCTTCCATCCCTAAAAGTAAAAAGACATTTCAAAGAAAGTTTTATAAGTCAGAAGAAGTGTTATACGAAGACAGAGTCTGTGGCGATGGCGAATCATGTATAGGTGATGAATATATTGAAAAAGATGGTATCCTGGAAAGACAGCCTGGAGATGGGTGCTTTTCTGATATTGCCGAGGAAGATGAAGATGAAGATGAAATGGATAATGAGAGTGAAAGTGATGCTGCTATGGAGGATGAAGAAACTATTGAGGATGATTTCTATGAATGTAACGACATGGGAGACGAGGAAGAGCTAGGTACGTAATTTTGTTGATTATCGATAATAAAGTACATATTGTTGCCTTAGTTTTCAACTATGAAGTTGATTTCATTCAATTCCTTCTTAGTGCCTTGCCTTGTGTTGTTGGTCTGGGTCCTATAGTTTTCTTGAAACATATAATATTGGGGGTTAATCTAATGTCACAAAACCCCCAAGAAAATTGAGAAAAAAGCTGCAATGAAAATCATCAGAAACTTTAAAGCTGGAAAACTGCATACAGTATCTGATGTCTGGAATAATTATTACAGTGCCACATACAGTAAAATTGTGAAATTACTGAAATGCCTAGGTGAAAAATGGCCTAAAATGGCATCGAGTCACAACCCCACTCTTTCCTTTCTCAACAAAAATTGATCAACATTATTACAAGATGGCTTGTAGTTTCCAAAGTATCAATATTTCATAGTAGTCCAGGTGAAACACATACATGTCCACCCCCTAGCTATAACCTCAAAATTAAATATTTTTAAAAATAAATACAGTCAAACGTCTATCAAGTGACTACCCTTGGGTCCAATGGACAAGATACAATTATTTATGTTATTTTGTGGTATGTTAATCACAAACAGTGGTGACTGCTTGCTAGGTGACTGCTAATAGTAGTTATGCTGTTAGTATATTATAACTATGTAAATATTTTAGCAGTATTATTATTGGTTTCAGTAGACGAGTTTTCAGATGAAGATGAAAATGCCTCAAGCTGCACAACTCTGTCTAGGGCACAATCAGCAAAGTCTCGCTCATCAAGTGGCCATATCAGCATGAATAATGTGGGGAGTTCTTTATCCAATAAATCAAGTAGTCAACGGCATTCTGTATCAGCTGGTTCACAAAGGCAAAACAATAACTGGGTAGAGTCAGAAAATAAAGAAGACGATGATGTTAAACCTGCATTAGTTCAAAGTTTGTTTCCTTATGTACCTCCTACCATCTATTTCAGTGTTGAAGGAGAGAAAGGTATTGGCATTATTATTGCTCCGTTATTGTTCCATAACTGTGTGTTTAGAGCATATTAGATGCATATTAGATGTAACAGAATATCGCACTCTGATTGATTGAAATGTTTTGATAAATGTTATAATAACATTTATCAAAACAATTCAATCAATTTGATATAAGTAGATTTCATAACTTAAATATATACATATACGTGTAGATCTCTTATTTCTGATTGCCAACCATAATAAACCATGGTTGCAAAGTTTTAAAAGAAAGTTTCAGGTTTTTGATAATTAGATTATATTATTTTTAGTTATTTTATTTTATTTATTTTGATATTATTTTCATTTATTTAGTTGCACAACTTCCTTATGAGCTTCGTAAACTATTGAAATGGAAGATGAGCTCAATAACACCTAATGTCATAAAGCAGTGTATAGCAAGAGCTGGATTTAGAACCACTAAACGTAAGTGTCAAGTAATTCTTGAATTGTCACGAAGATGTAGAAACGATACAGTCATACTTGATATATAAATTGCTTCCGAAGTAATTTATGTTATCAAAAGTTTCATTGTCTAATGCTTGAAATTTTATTATTGATTTTAAAACTGACAGTATATAATTCTTGTGACATTATATATTATTGAAGTGGATTTCCCAGGCAATAATAATAATATTGTTTTGTCTTATTTCTATTAGGATCCAGTGATTGGATAGGCTACTGGGGAAAACACATGAAAGCCACAGCTTTTAAGTCTGTTAGAGAATACCAGAAGGTATAACATGATAACAGCAGAATATCTGAAGGGACAATCCTGAAAATGGCCTAAGTGACCTCTATGGTGTCCTAGCATTAAAATTGCCAATAGCAAAGTACCATTTTATACGATTTGAGAAAACCAGTCAGAATAAAATCACCAGAAATTACTTAATTAAGCTATTTCCATCAGTATCTCTTTAAATTAGTTACTTAAATCATGGATCTTAAAAAGTCTTTTTAAGATCCATGCTCAAATTGACCAGTTATTACAAAATGACTTTTAGAGAAATATATCTAGTAATATATATTTTTTCTTCCCTAGGTCAACCATTTTCCAGGAACATTCCAGATAGGAAGGAAAGATAGATTGTGGAGAAATGTTTCTAGACTGATGATACAACATGGAAAAAAGGTATATATGCTTACAAACATTTTAAGTAATAACTCTGTTACATTGAAACACAGGAAGCCTGGTCATAAATTCAAGTGCACATTCTCCACTATGTCCTGCACACTTTTACAGTGTATATTCTCTATTTCAGTATTGGTTGCTAATGATAATTTACTTTTCAGGAGTTTGGTTTCCTACCTCAAACATATTGTCTACCATATGACTTCAAGCAGCTCAAGAGAGCCTGGGATGAAGGAGGTTCAAGGCAGAAATGGATCTTGAAGCCTGTAAGTAAATAAATTATGCAAATATTGTTTACTGGAAGCAATCAATATAGAATACTATTTTTTCGTATCGATGACAAAACAGCACCATCATGACCTGGCATGGTTAAGGCAGAAATTGGACAATAAATAATTATTGTTTTCATGTTCTTCTTCATTTCATTGACAAATCATCTGACAGTGTCATCACTATAACTTAACACCATTATGCTTGTATTACATTTTAAAGCCTGCTTCAGCCAGAGGGATTGGTATTAAGGTAATCCATAAGTGGACTCAAATACCAAGAAAAAGACCAGTTATTGTTCAAAAGTAAGTTATATCAAAACTTTTTACTGACCACATAAAGCTTGGTGTCTATATCACTGCTATGATTACTGCCACCACTGTGATCATTGTGATTCCATATAATTGCTGCAGTCACTGAAAATATAGAGCAAAATCTATCTCTGTAATATTGCTACATTGCTTCATAGTGATCATATGCCAGAAACCATTGAAGCAACCACCTGATAAGCAACTTCATTGAGAGTTTGTTGCCTTTGGGCATTTACTGATTTACACTGTAGAATAATAGCAATATTATTTTGTTATTCCCAGGTACCTTCACAAGCCATTTCTAATCAATGGTAGTAAGTTTGATCTACGTATTTATGTCTACGTTGCTTCCTACGATCCTTTAAGGATTTACATATTTGAAGATGGACTGGTTAGATTTGCAACATGCAAGTAAGTCCCTTAAAGTTAATTGTTGTAGTAGAAATTGCCTAGTAATATGCTGATTGAATTATTGTTAATATTCAGGTATTCGTCATCAGTTAAAACACTAAGTAACAGGTTTATGCACCTGACAAACTATAGTGTAAACAAGAAGAATGAAGGAGCTTATCAGTCTAACTCAGATGATACTGTTTGTCAAGGACACAAGTGGTAAGAGTATATCCTATTGTATGTGTTTGCTACTTTGTTAGTAGTATCAGTATGTACATGTATTTGTAAATTGCCAGTCTACTCCAGAGATTTTACAGCTGGCAGCACCAAATTTCAAGTAGTGGGTATTACCAAGTGAATGCTTACAACTGTAAGCATTCATAAGCCATCAATAAAGGGTACCATAGTTTGTCTTTCAAAAGTGGCTTGTGCTTGAGACACAAATAGCTGGTGAAAACACTGGCTTATTCTCTGGAGAAAAGGCTATGGTAAAATAGAATTAAATTTTAGACATTCAAGTTTTTTGTCTGTTTAGGAGTCTTAAATCACTGTGGGGTTACATGAAGAAAATGGGTATCAACCACACCCATGTCTGGGAGAACATCAAAGACATTATTGTCAAAGCCATCATAGCGTAAGTTAATTCTAGAACTACTAATTAAAAACTTGAATTCCTTTCAATTTGGCTTCAAGTCTATTAATAAGAACATGTAAGTTTTTGCTAATCCTATTTCTTTACTTCCACAATCAATTTTCAGATCTGAACAATATGTAAACATTTTGATGAAACAAAATAGCAGGAAAAGGTACACATATATTTGTATTACATGTACATTGTATATTTTTAATTCCTCTCATTACTCTTTACTAATGTCTAATAATCTTATTTCACTGCAGATCATGTTGCCATGAGCTGTTTGGCTGTGATGTCATGTTAGATGAGAATCTAAAACCCTGGTTATTAGAAGTGAACATATCTCCAAGGTACTAATGGTACAGTGCACATATTCAATGACATACAGACCTATTCTATTATTAAAGGACTATTTTCTTGGGAATGGGCTTAAATGTTTATTCATACTTTTGTCCT
Source organism: Telmatactis stephensoni (assembly GCA_029948255.1). Taxonomy (NCBI): domain Eukaryota; kingdom Metazoa; phylum Cnidaria; class Anthozoa; order Actiniaria; family Isophelliidae; genus Telmatactis; species Telmatactis stephensoni. The sequence continues at coordinate 175,244 of JALIZF010001282.1, read as the reverse complement.
TCTGCCATGTATTCATCTATCCATCCACAAAACACTAAATAAATATTTGTTCATTTTACATTTTTATCAAAATTTATTGATTAATTTGCATTCTTCCTTTTTCCAGTTTGCATTCCAATTCTCAATTGGATAAAAACATCAAAGGACAAATGATCAAGGACTTGCTGAACCTTGCTGCATTTCGCATCCCAGAAAACCTTGTTACTACAACAAATGCTAGGTAGGTAAAGATATCCAATAGTTTGTAGTTTTTTCTATTTCAGCCGTGGCATAGATTGTTTGTCAAAAATAGAAATGGCTATCCTTAAAACAAACTCTGCAACCCCAAAGAAAGGCTTGCTTCTCAGGCTACTAGCTTATAGGGGCACCATGGCTTGGCTATGTGTAATTATATAGGTTTTATATAGTTCTGGTACAATTATTCCTTTCTTTGATTAGATATTTTGTTCTGATCCATTAGCCATCTTTGGGGGTCTTATTCAAATAACTAATGACTTGCTCAAATTTGCATAAGCCCCACCCCAATAATAATTGATAGATCAGAAAAAAATCTCCAACCACAGCTGCCCAAAAAAGGATCACAAAGCAACTATTTTGACAGTTAACTGTTTAACACTAACCTTGCAAATTATGCCTTATCTTCATTTCTAACAGCACCAGCAGTTTAAACCTGTTCATTCAAGACAAGGGCTTTGCATCATTATCAACTGATGAGCGAGCAAAGGTATTGTTGTCAATTTCTCTTATTATGAACTTGAAACTGAAAAGGAGAGACAAATGGAATGATTGTATGGTTAACACAATAAAGGCTTGAACATTTAACAATACTTAACAAGTGTTCATGCAACTTTTCCTCCAAAATTGCAAGCAGCAGAGTTGTTGCACCATGTGTTCACCCCTGCAACAGTTGCATGCAGTAGTTGCAGGTTTAGAATCATTTTACTTCTGCACCTCTGTCTGCAATGTTGTGCAAAACACTGCAGGGGTGGACACACAGTGCAACTGTGTTGCGCACATTGCAGAAAAAGCTGCATTTTGTGTTGGGCCTTCGTGAGATCATACTATTTGCAGACACTAAATATGTTCTTGTTCCTTGTAGCATGCATTCTACATCAAGAAGAATCTAGATGAGGTAAGTACTTATAAAATTTGACTTTCACTCTGTAGGAACTTTCAGGTTCTTGAGCTTTGACATATTTCTTAATTCAATTTTTTTATTCTTAGAGAACCAAACAAACCATCCTTGATATCTTAACACCCAATGACATAAGGATTTTAATAGAAACAGAAGATGAGGTAACTATACTTAAACCATTTCTTTACTTCTCATTAATGTATTTTGCATCCATTTTTCATTTTTACCTTTGTCTCCACAGTACAGTCGTCGAGGATGTTTTCAGAGGGCATTTCCATCTATGGTGTCTCACAAATACCTACAGTTCTTTCAAAACAATGTGAGTAATTAAAATAGTGGCATTGATCAATTAAAAATATCTGCAGTAGCTAACGTACTTCATATTAAGTGACTTCACTATAATTTCTTTTCCAGCGCTATTATGACACTCTTTTAGATGAATGGACTAGGAAATACCTGAGAGAGGGTAGAAGCACTTTACTGGGTATGTAGATTATAATGTCATTTCAAACAGAAATAACTAAATCAGTAACCAAGACATAAAAATTAAAATATTTTTATACCCCTGGCCTTGGTTGTGTAAAGGGTGGATAGGGCTTCCCACTGGATCAATCCTTACCCAGTGCAAAAATGTACTGGAAAAGCTGTCACTTAATCCTCTGGCTAACACTTTATCCAACAGATAGCCATACTTATCCTTTGCAAACTGGAATTGGAAGAATAATGCCTATATATGTACATGTATCAATTAATATGTGGAATTTTGAGCGTACTTGAATAAGCAAGTATGGGATTACCCTTTTTTATGTGCCACCTGCAGCATCCAATGCAGACATTTGGGATATGATCTGTATCAGAGACTAAAATTTAGGCCATAATTTGGTTGGTTAGAGGGGATATAATATGTTATTTTGCAAAATTATGGTGTTGTAAGTCCATAACTAAATCAGTTTGTTGATTGTAGGTGTATCTCTCCTTCAAAGTCTAGCAGAACAAAAACTTCACCTTGGTCCAACTACCAATCCTGCACATCAGGTTAGATAAGTGGAAAATGTTACTTTGTGTGCACTAATGCAACTTAAGGTGCAATAAAGCAAGCAACATACTTGTAAATTGTTACCTCTGACACCATATAGCTCTAATTGCTGGGTTTCAACCTATTCCCCTGAGAATGAAAACACAAAGGAGCAGTAGCCATGTTGCATGAACGAATAAGTGATGCTAATGAGAAATCTTTTGTTCAAGTTCATCCAAGATGGCTGCCGTGACGTCACATGCAATGCCAGCAATAGTGATTGTATTGCTTGTTACCACAGCTTTCATTATAGAGCAATTTTTGTATGACTGTGAAAAAAGCATGGCCATGGAATTGCACAGTTTGGTACATTTCACACTCATATGAAAACTGCTCTATTGCAATCATCTTTATTCACCACCACATTAGCTATAGTCTCCATTGACACTTAACTGTTCAAGTAGAATTACTTGTCATGACATCATTGCTGTAATACTTGTTTCAGTGGACCTGTCCTCAAGGAGTATCATATAGGTCTTTATCTGCACCTGTGGCAGGAGGAGAATATGGAACTCTAAAACCAAGGTTAGTTTAGATCCAAAACAATGAATTAAAAAGTGTGTGTGTCTGACTGTGAAACAAATTGTCTTTCCCTACAGTTTTTAATTACCATCTGTACAGTATGTGGTACACAGGATTCTCCCACATAACTGAGCATGGTCCCTCTCATTTGTGTTTGCCACCCTTGTGGTTGAGGGCCAGCAGCCAATGAAACATTTTATTTGTAACAATCTGACACCAAGGTGGTTGCTTGAGGACCTGATAGGTCTTTCCATCTAGCCATTGTCTAGCTTGCCTTCCTCTAGTTTGTTTTCCTTCAACCATGCTTTCTAGGAAAAGTGCTGGTAATTTCCCCGTCTAATTCAATCCAAAAATATTTTGGTTGCCCAACAACTCAATGGCTTCAAGTACAAGTCTGTTAATATCAGTTCCATGTATAAACATTACTCTGTCATAACTAATCAATTCCTCTTCTCATTTCATATTGCCTTTATACTTGCTCTTTCTCATGCATCTTCTCTTCTTGGCTTCTTCTGGTTCTTCTGTCCCATTATTCCAGAAACTACAGGTTTTTCCCACAAGGAAAACCAAGCTCTGCTCCTCCTGGAGTGAGGAAAGTTCAAATTCTAATGAAGAAAACACGTGCCATGAGGTCTGTCTGCATGCAGTTTGATGACAAAAACTAAGTTATACCTCAATCTCAAGAGGTTATGTTATTATATGCTGGTACATTCTGCATGTGCACGTCTTTGTTGCTTAATCTATTTTGTACTACAATACATTTCATGTCACAAATACAGTGTTATCTTGTGTAATCAGAAGCTTGCTGTACAGTGCAACTACTGTTTCCTTGATTTTCTTCTGGTTTTCTTCCCTCCATAAAGACCAGCAGTTTCAAATGGATCCTGAGCTGTGTTCTGTGATAATTCACACAGGTTTTTTGGCAACATTGAGCTGATTGTATGACATGTTTACTGATGGTGACATCCTGAGTGTAGCATGTTTAGAGATTGTGTGACATGTGGTGATTGTGTGACATCCTCAGTTGTGTGACTTTCAGGGGATTATGTGACATATTTACAAATTTTGTTCAAGTAGATGTTTAAGAAGTTGAAATACTAACCGTGCAATCGTATTAAATTGCAGTGCATCAATGCCAGTGCTTCTTCCAAAAATCAACAAAAAGAGCAAATCTCACCAAGCCAAGGTAATTCATCTTCCTGCTTTGTCTTCATTGCCATTTTGACCAAGCTTTCTTCTTGTAACAGCATCAGTACATGTACTATAGCCTAGCTACTCCAAAAGCCCATTTCCAAGACTTTAGTGTCTTCAGCCTTCAGCAAAATTGGAACATGACACATTGGTGTCTGCTTCTGGATGATATAAATTTTGTGAAAACCTCTTCTTACTGTTATGCAATTTATCTTATTTTTAGAATACCACTAGAAGTCATAGTGTTCGAATGAAATCCAAGCCAACCATATGACGTTTACAGGGGCGGAGGTGGGAGTGCACACCATCTAAACCCTGCCTCCCCCCAATTGAACCTGTAAATATTACCACGCCTGAAAAGACTCATCTAGATTGTACAGTATTCAATTGTCCACAGAAGAAAATGATCTATGAACTGATGTATTATCTTAAGAAGGTAGATTTTAGTCCAGAAAGATTTGTTTGTAATGAGGATTTGTAAATTCTACTTTCATTCCACTCTGCAATAGCAGTGAGATAGTTTACAAATTATTCTACAAATGTACATATTGAGTATCTTCAGTTTGGTTTGTACATACATGTACATTTTTGAAGATATAAAACATTAAATTGAGTAAGTGATGATTTAAGAGAATTTCATTAAAGTGAGTTATATTTTCTAGTGAGTGTCTGATATTGATCGATAATCCGTCAATTGAAATGAACTGTCTCCTCAATGAGCTTTAGACTAGTTGATTTTGTTTTATAAAGTCCAAGAAATGAGCATCACAAGTTATTACTGTAAATAGAAATTTAAAATATAAATATTGGTAATTGATTTTCCAATTATATTTGAATGAGGTAATCTATTATGAGCATCAGAAGCTATCAGATAGAATGTTTGAGCATTTTTACCATGATTTTGATTTTCTAATTATATTTGAATGAGGTATTTATGAACATATTAAATAATGTTTGAGCATTTTTTTACCAGAATTGTGAGAGTGAACAGACAATTTTAAATTGTATTTTAACTAAATAAGAAACAGGAAGTGATTGAAATAAAATAAACATATTGAAAATTTGTTGTAATATTTCCATTTTTATTCCACCATCCACAAAACTTGTTTTCAAATTACCGATATATTCACATTAGCTCTGATAGACCAATTTAGCTCAGCTAAATGTTTTCCAAAACAATTCTCTTGAGCAATGAGATTCTGTTTGAAATGCTTTAATTAAGAAGACAAGAAAGAATGTTCACATCAAACAAAGGAATCTTATTACAGAGAGGACTACAGCAAGCTAAATCAGTCTATTTCCCCTCACTGCCTTTTTGTTTAAATGTTTGTTTAAAAATGTGAAGCTATTAATTATATCATCAAATTGCAACATACAAATGCGTTATGAAAATTACTATTCAGTCACCATTTTCTCTGGTAATTGCCCCTTTGCCATGATACCCCATCGTACCCATGTCTGATATATGAACTGTGTTATGCCACATATTGGGGTGCATCATAGATTTAGGGGCAGCATTGTTGGGTTATCATGGCAATGGGGCATCCTGGTAGCATTTTTCCCCATAGCAATAAAGAAACTTCTCAACTTTTAGAGTATGCAAAGCCAGCAAGCTTGGATCCTGCACTTTCTTTGTCTGAGGATTTCAATTTTTTCAAAGTGTTCTCAGTATTAGTAACTTTCCTGTCATTTTCATTGTTTTCTGTATTTTCTCTTTTTCTTTTCTTCTCATCTAAATTTCCAACTGTTGCTGTTGCCTTGTCATTCCATTCTGACTTCTCTTCATCAGCAAGACTTCGCCATTGCTTCATTGACAGTTTAACAAGCTCACCTTCTGATACATCAGGATTTTCTTCTGCAATCAGTGAGCGATTTTCTTCTAACCACAGTGAGAAACCAGTTTTTCTAATTGTGATTGAAAGATACAGAAAAAGTTAGGAAATTTGAACTAACAAGGCAAACAATTCAGGCAAATTGATAAAGTTTTGCAAAAACTCTTACTTCTTTTTTGGAATTGAAAGAGGCAGATTGTGGGAGAGTTAAAGATTTTTGATCAGAGATCAAATTTTCATTTCATTAATTCAATTCTAATCAAACACGACAATGTAATCGATTTTACAAGGAAGATTAATTCAATTGTCAAAGAAATTAGGTATAAATGACAGGGTAATAATTAATAATGCATACTTTACAGGCTTTTCTTCAGATTTCAGAGTGCTTTTCTTGGTATCATCTTTTTGTGCAGCAACAGGACTCTTTAAAGTCATTTGTTTTGATGTTTTTCTTGGCTTTTTGTCTTTAGTCTTTGATTCTGGAGCTTTAGAAAGAAAACAATTATGTCAATATTTTGAGATTTCATTTATTGGATAATACACTATATTCAGTATAAATCTACTAATTAAAATAAATGGTCTATCACATCCTGTATTCTGATTGGCTACTCTACTAGAGGTCTAATTATTAGCCTACTAGTAGCAAAAACAATATGGCAGATCAAATTGCTGAACTGTGTTTTGCAGGGATTTCTCAGGATTTTATCGAAAATTTACATCCCCTTATTTGACTGATTAGTAGTAAGACCTGTTTATGCTACAACAATTAGAACTCTCTGCCTCAAGGACTACAAGTCAACCTTCGGAATGCCATGCAGTCATGACACCCCATTGCCAGGACACCCCTCGAACTAACCATGACACCCCATCAGCATATGTGCCACAATGCACATGCTCATGGGCTATTGATTTGTAGTCCATTCGTCTATTGTTGAATACCTGGACCCATATTAGAGTAGTTTTTGGATGAATATGAAACAGACTGCACTGTAGTATGGCTGTGTCAGTGATGTCTATTAAGACATTTGAAATTCCTTCCATGACTGTGCTATGATCATACTGTTTTCACAGTCTAATACTCGGCCACCTACACCTATTTTAGAAACCTACCCAAACTTCAGTCTACTTAGTGATCAAAGCATTTTATAAATACTTACTATGTTTCTTCATGGCTGCCTCTGATGCAGTCTTCTTATCTTCTTCAACATTATCAAAAAAGCTTTTTCCTCGGGCTTGTTTGTGATTTTGGCTGTTTTTGAGAACTTTGAAGGGATTTGTACGTCCTTGAGATGAGCTCAAAGAGGGTGAAGAAGAAATTGGCTTTGGTTTTTTGTTCAGTAAAAATGTCCTTTTGTCTGCATCTTCATTGCTTGACTGGTGACTTGATTTTCCTTTGAAAATGGAATGGAATATTTCCATATTTACTTATGACAGAAATGTCATTAGATTATAATTGACATGATTATTACCGGCATATATGGATACAAATTAATGCTACCAACACAATGAAATGTTAACAAATTGCAAGCGGTTTTCCATTGTCTGTACTCTTATTGACAATGGGTTTGATGTCAAACAAAACGTGTCTGCACCATAGACGACTTTCAAAAATGGCGGGCTCATTGTTCACGATAACGAGGCCAGAAAGGCCTCCAAAATCAACATCGCATCAAATGATTCTAAATAGATAAGAATTATCCTGTAAAATGCACATAAAATAGGTATTCTAAAAGGAAAAGGAACACATCGTCTTTGATAGCAATAGAAGTGTCGCCACGCATATTTTCTAGTAACAAGGCCTTTGTGGCCTCGTTCTCATGTACTAGGCCAACATTTATGAAAGTCATGTATTGTTTGAACTCTTATTGATAACAGTTTTCAACCAATCAGATTGTGAGATTTTGCTTGATTATTGTGAAAAAATAACTTTGAACAATGGATGCCAAACAAAGAAGTAGTTGGGAGAAAAGCTGAAGGCACATTAATTGTACAGGAAGTACATGCCTCAACTTAATTGTCACAATATTCTTAAATCAGACAATAAATTGTAATTAGAGATCATCTTATTTCTCTTGACTTCAACTCCAATGTCTGCTGTGTTGGCACAACAACAACAATCAACAAAATCCTTGGTCTACACATCAACAAGGTCTCTTAGACCATTTCCATGTCACCCCTTCATTTCATAAAGAACTCCTTACTATTTGTGACTGTCTGGTCATCCTCATAATCATATTCTTCCTCTACTTCTTCTTCTTCCATTTCTTCATCCTCTTCAACAACTTCTTGAACAGGTCTTTTTGCACTGGGTCTTGATATTGTCCTGTTAGGTCTCAGTTGTGTTGGTTCTACAAGGGGATATTGATCTTCATCCATTTGTGCTTCCTCTTCTTCTGCCTTACGGCGAGCCAGTTCATTGAGACGTTCAGCAAGGTTCATTTTTCTAATTCCAGCAGCATATCTTATGGCTAGACTCACCTGCAAATATTACAACAAAATGATTAAGGAGAATTACAGTCATCTCGCCCCCACCATCTCGCCTCCAATCTGCCGTCTTGCCCCACCATCTCATCCCTTAGATAATGTTCTAATGTTCTGGTTTATGTTGAACAGCATGAACAGATTGTGATTGTTTACGATCCCCAAAATTATTCAGGCCTCAACTGATCATTAATTGTAAATGTTATATTTAGATAACTACTTAAGAAGTTTCTAGGAGTTTAAAGGAGTGAGTTTTACTTTTGACGAAGTGGTTACAATTGTTGTCATTACGGAGGTCATTACGGACAGCACGAATGTATACTATAAGCCAAATTGAGAGGTCCTTGAAAGATCACAGATTAACACAGGAGTATACATGGGGGCAGGGTGGCAATAGATGGGGGGGGGCGAGATGGTGGGGGTGAGATGACGAGTGGGTGAGATGACCGGATACCAATTGAGGATACAACATAATCATATGGGATACACTTAGTACCAAACAGGGAAACAACAAAGATGAACTGGGAGAAACTGGGAGAAACTGGGAAAAGAGAAAAGTGAAGGAGAAAATAAATTACAATTGTAATTCTTCAATAATTGTCTTAGTCTGTTAATTACCTATATAGAAGTGGGATGAAGGGAAAGTGAAGAAAAGGGAAAAACAGAAAAGAGAATAGCTGAGACTTACTGAACGCTGATTAGGAAGGAGCTCACAGATGTCAAATGCCCTGAATTCTCTATCACTTTTGCAAGCCAGCTGAAACAAAAGAGATTCCTCAAGTCAATATCATTGCTAATGCAAAACACTGTAGTAAGTTGTATTCTTCAGCTGTATAAAACTCACTGCAAACATCTTCATCAGTGTTTGTATTTGGAAGGTTTCAGCCTGCTGTGTGACGTCTTCATCAACATCAAGCCCAGTGTCTACGGCTTGCTTATAACTGTAGGACATTAGTTTGGATTTCATGAAAGTTTCCTGGAAAAATGGTAATTGTTTAGTTAAATGTCAAGAAAAACTGTCAGTGGTATCAGGGTCCACTTAGGGTTAAATTCAAGCAAACCATTGGTTTTAACCCTGGGTTAACACTAACTTGCTTTTGTACAAACAAGCCTAGCTGTATGATGTCTGAGTGGAAAACTTGTCATTTCACCAGAAAGTAATTTGAACTCAAAGAAACAAATGAGGAAGAATAAATCACTTACTTCTTTTTCACCTTTATCAGTTGCCATTTCACATAGAGGAAGCTCAAGAGGTAAGACAGCTTGGACTGGGCGTGGTAGAGTTGCTGGAAATGTTGCCCCTTTACATAAGATACACCTGAACAGTTTTGTGCATTAGAGAACAGTACAGGATAGTACAAACATTGACTTTGACTTTGCTTAGAAGGATACTCATTACAACTAATTCATTCTGATGAGGGACTAAGGTATGAACAATCAGTAATGCAAGTGCTTTTCTATATGGTGTTAGGTATTTCCATTTATTCATTGATTGTATTGATCAATTGGTCACTTTTGTTTCAGTTTACATTCAAAGATCATCCTCACCACATAGAAAATATGTAGTCCATACCTTATTTGCTTGGTTCTTTCAAGAAGTCCAACTATCCAATAATTATCAGATTTGTTCTTCAGCTGAAAAGAAACACTTCTTTTTAACAATTGAAGGGTTCCCTGTGAAAATGACCTAAGTGACTTTTTGATGGATGTCCCGAGTTTAATTAATTTTTCAAGCGTGGGAAAGTTAATTATACCATTTTATATGTCATTGATATATCATTAAAAAAGTCAAAGGCCATTTTCACGTGGAACCATTTAATTTCAAACTAAGGCCTATACAAGCAACCCATTGACTTACCAACCTACAGGATGTATCAACCTGCTGATACAATTTGGACAACCTACTGACAACCAGTCAACAACCTGATATTTCTCTAATTTAATATCCTACGTGACAACCTGCTGACATACTAACTAACTACCTACTACACCTACCAACAACCTACTGACACCTATCAACAACCTATCCACATCTACCTATAACCTACTGACATCTGACAAACAACTTGCTGAAAACCTACCAATAACAACATATACCTCACTAACATCTTACCTGGCTCTTTGTGTCCAGGACCTGTGTCCATGTACAACCAAAAGAAAGGTTCATAAAACGTATAATACCAAGTGAGTCTACTGAGACTGGAGTTCCTTCATCAGAAAACCTTGAATCAAAGCCATAATATTTCAATAGTATTCTCCCAGTCTTTAACATGCGTTATGACTGTAATTCTCTAATAGATGTCAATATAAATTAATGAGCCACAGTCTAAGACTTAGACACACTTATGATCATTTCTCTACCCTTCAATACCAACATCAACAAATAAAAATGTCCACCAACGCTTAAAGTTACACCTACCCAACCCAGACGAGAGTAGATTTTTTAGAGAGTGGTAGTCGTTGATCAGCAACTATCTGTTGATGACTTTGTAAGTTGAGAAGTTTGAATCCAAGAGCTTGTTCATTAGGTAAAGGGTTAGCAGCATGGTACACTAACAGAAGTTGGTTACCATGACCTGTCATGGCTACTATTGGACCTGGAATACTCATCAAGTACAACTGAATACCAGTCAAGGTGAAAACACGAACGTGAAGCTTGTTAGTTGCTATTGCTGCCCAGTTCTGTCCAACGGCTACAGCCTGATGATAATCAACAATAATATTACTATACATTTGTAAACAAAAATAGTTGACTAACATTTGATGAAAAAGAGAATGAAAGGGAATAAGAAAGAATGGGAATAAGATAAGAAAGGAAATGGGGATAGAATGGAGGACTGAATAAAAGGTGAAAAGGAAAAAGCAGGGAAGGTGAGAAGAAAGGCATAATAGAAATAGGAAAGGAAAGGAATAAAATGAAAGGAATGTAATTCTGTGAAATGGTACATTACATGCAGTTTACCTCAATTTCTTCTTTATTTGGTATATCAACAATCCACTCTTTAGAACTGTCCCAGCTTCCAAAATGAAGGCATTGCAATTTGCTGGTCAGGAGAAATAATAGGTGTACAAATTGATGAAAAAGAAAATATACACACAATACACACAAATAGGAACCAAAGTGAAGTGACTACTTTAAATTAATGTTGCACCATTTTGGGGAGAATACTGTACAAGTACAAGATTGTTACATTATCATACCTTGGAAAGTCCCCCTGTGATTGACATGCCAATAGAACTGCAGTCGAGCACAGTGCTGCCATGGTATGATTAAGATGATTGGTTAGATGTAGTGCATGGTGTGTACTGGTGTCATGGAATTCTACTTCTATACTTGACAAATCGTTTTCCTCTGTATGACATCTAATAATGCCAACTGAGTTCCATACCTGGTAATAAATAATGAAAAAAGTATACATTAGATAACAATTATTGTACTATATTAGTATTAGTACTGGTAGTATTAGTATTACTACTTTAAAGCTTTAGCTTACCATAAATCGATGCATCAGATGACCTGGAGTTGATGAGGGCTGAAATGCTGGTTGTAAGTTTGGCATGATAGGTACATGTGTTATAACACTTGGCTGGAAGTGTAATAAAGAACAACACTTTTGAGCCATATTGTATGAGATTCACACAGTGTTAAGCTGCTATATCAATAATGTACCTTTTTAACAGACACCTCGCTAGCTGTATCTGCATTATTTGCATCATTACTTGCATCATCAAAGTTTAGTGGTGCAGCTAGTTGAGCCTTGAGTTTTCGTATTTCTATAGGTAGTAATAAAAGTAAAATGTGATTTAACAAATATACATGGATAGGTGACTGTGAAAACATTAGATGAGAAAGTCATATAAAGGTGAGAAGGTAATACATCATTATGCTCAAATTTAACAACTTATAATTTATTGCAGGGAGTCCTTGCAATGTTACTACCAAAACAGGTAGAGTGTCATTTGAGTCCGAGAAAACACACTCGTTTGACTTCGCATAATAATTCCTGAGTGCATGTGCTCAAATTCCTTTTTATTCTCAAAGTTTAATTCAGCATGTCGATCATTTTTTCCCTTCAGATCAATGCCAAATAAAATTCTTTTAGGAAGAAAAAACAAAAATTGGTCATAATATTTGAAAATTTATTTGGACTGAAGGGTTTTCAAGTGGAATTCTGAGTGGCAAGCTTTGTTGGCATGTTTGACGATGTTTGAATCTTTGGGTTTACTTATTATCATGAGTTCTTTTACCATTCCTGGATGTAAATTGGTTATTCAAACACAACTAAACACTCTTTCATCCAAGTAAACGGTTATATTTAAATTTTCGTTTTCAGGAATTTGAGCATGTGATGTCAGGAATGTGGTGTCAAACGAGTGTGTTTTCTTGACCTCATTTCACACTCTACCTGTTTTGGTAGTACCAGAGAAGGGATCACAGTGTTCTCATGTAGAATTCTAAACGAGTGGCACATATACTGTATATTGCAACAGGCTGAGCTGGGATGATGGAAGGTCAAAGTCAAGCCAGAGCTCTATGTGCCTTTGGCTTTGACATCTGACTGGTGCTTGTTTCTACTGAGAACCTTGGATCTAAAGTATGATCAAACCCTGAATTCTCCTTTGGAATTGAAGAGAACCTGGAATTTGATCAGACATCACATTGTACTCTGTTCTTGCAAGCTAGGGACCCCTTTAACTATTCATAATTTGTCACCAGAAATGATAATTCACCTTTGAATTCATCATCTTCATCATCATCATCATCAGCTTCATCATCAATCCATGAAGTCTTGATACGGTGGCGTTTAGTTGCTACTAATGATTCATTATCACTGTCATCAGCATCAGCTGTCATCATAGCATCATCATCAATACCAAGTTTGGTAACAACCTAACAAAGAGAATCTGTTAACTGAATTACTACTAACAGATCTGTAGCAGTGCTGCCTTACTTAGGTCTTTCACAGACTCTCTGCCAATGCCTCTAAGACCACAAGCTGTCTTCAAATCAGAAACCACATGGCAAAGATATTGTGTCTGCCTGAAAGGCCAGACAAATTATTCCCATGGTTGAGCATTTGATTGGTGACATTTCATCACACTGCACTATTTACATGTATTTTCACTTTTTTGTCTGGCCAGGCTTGGATTTTAATAGGTCAAATTTGACATCTTGCTTGACCTACTTATCAAGAAAATCATATGCAACCTTGCATTGGTCAGTCGTCATGCTGTTAGTCATTCAGTCAGTTGGTCAACTCTTCAATTAACAGGTCAGTCAGTCAACCAGTCAGCTAGTCAGACACTCTTACAAATCAGTCTGTGAATGTACCTGAGCACCTGTAGATGACTTTTTGGATGTGGATTTTGTAGAGAGGTTTTCAATTATTCCAAATTGTCCCTAATAAGAAAACAAACCATTGTACAGTAAATATCATCATCATCATCTTGTTTGATAAATACCATCTTTGAGGGTTTACTTAATGGTCACACTGAACTTTAAGACAGAAACCCAATTAATTTTTTCAACAACAACAACAACATTCCAACAACAACAACACCAACAATAACCATAAAAAGTAGGTCCAGTAGCAACAAATGCCAAGCCAAGACATGAATTGCTATACTGTTTAGCATCACTGGCAATGTAATCAAAATCAGAGTATATTTCTATATTTAGGAATGAGTGTGATATCCAACAAGTACATGTTGAAAATATTCACATTTTGTAATTATATCGGCAGTCCTATAAAAATAAGTCTACATGTAATTTTGAATATATTGCCAGCATAAGACCAATATTCACTTTAGTCTTGTTGCTGTCAATACTGATAACAGTTTTGAAATGAAAAAAAAGGTAAAGGTAAATTTATTTTACTTCAAAGAGTGGGGAGTGGTTGCCCAATTCTCCCGAGCCAGGGGCTCGTGTTTAAGCTTTCGAAGGTGCACCCTCTATCCCCTCTATCCATCAGTGCTCCTTTTTACAGGTATTTAATGCTAATTTAAGCTACACGAAAAGGAAAGAAGTTGAAACAAGGATGTGAAGTCACTGGGAATCGAACTCGGAACCTCTCACACAATGTCTTTATCACAGATTAAACATTTATATCAGGACCCAGTTGTTCGAAGGATGATTAAAGCTAATCCTGGGTTAAAATGGTTTTCTTTAGATTTAATCCTGGGTTAACATTAATTATCTATCAAACAGCTGGACCTAGGTTTATATCCAACACTAACCTGATTGTCAGTATATGCTATTTCACCAGGAGTAGAAGGATTCCATGCAATCCCACACAGTGGAAACTTGTTTTCAAGCTGAACTCTATTTCACACAATGCAAAAATGTACTGATTCTGACTGATAAAATTAACATACATGTATACAATTTCTAAGTAACAAAACTGTGTATTGATCATTAATTGAAGATCCCTAGATCACCTAGTTGATAAGTATATATGTAAGGTTGTACATACTTTTCAAGAACTGATTGTGTTGTCATGTTCCATGTTATAATCTGTCCACTTATGCTTGCTGTAGCTAGGTATGAACCACAGGGTGACCAACATACAAGAGATACAGCCTACAAATATAGACAAATGAATACATATTAAATTTAAGGTGGCTCCATATATAATTTTAGCATGCATGTACAAGACTGTGAGGATGCACAGAGAAGATTTTTTGATGACATGCAACACATGAATTCTTTTTTTTTTTTGCAAAGAAACTCCAAAACTATACATAGTACATGTAAAATATGTTCGAAATTTTATAATTTTCTTTTCAATATAAAACTGAGTTTTATGTCAAAATCTCAGACATTACCTCAGTATGCTCATCTTTGTTTAATGTAAATGACAGTTCCCAAGTGTCTCTTTCATAAATCTGATAAAGACAGAGCAAATGAAATCAAGAAGGCAAGAATGACAAAGAGAAAAACAGGAAAAAGAAACAAAGACAATTCATGAAAAGATGAGATTAAAGAGGAAACAAAATTTTAAATGAAAGCAAGAGACACCTACAGTGTAATGACCATGAAAAATTTACTCAGATGACCTCACCTGTATATTATTCTCAACTGGTATTGCTAAATACTATAAAGTAAAACAACAACAGAAAAGAAATTATTGTGAAAACTTGATCACCAAATGACATGAGACATGGAGAAAAAATTAGCATAGATGTAGTATCAATGAAGTTATCA
This sequence comes from Telmatactis stephensoni, assembly GCA_029948255.1. Classification (NCBI taxonomy): domain Eukaryota; kingdom Metazoa; phylum Cnidaria; class Anthozoa; order Actiniaria; family Isophelliidae; genus Telmatactis; species Telmatactis stephensoni. The sequence goes on along the minus strand of JALIZF010001282.1, from coordinate 159,804 downwards.
TAGGTTTCCAAACATACCAGTGGGATATTGGCTCTCAATAAAAATTTAAAATGTTTGATTTCAAGAAAAATCTAACCCAGAATCCTCAATCCTACCACTAACCCTAGCCCAAAAAAACTAAGCCATGGACTTAATACAGTTGGTTAAACCCTTTTTCCTTAACAGCATCTCACAAAAATAACTGCTATTATTGATAATAAGCTATCATAGAACAAGAAATACATAATGTACAAATAAATGTCAATTTAATTTGCATACAGAAAATTAGAATACATTCCCCAAGGATTCTCCATAGATATACAATGATATTACATGTGAAAGAAATTGGTAACTATAACTGAAAGGAAAAAGTATCTCCTTACTTTGCCAGCACCTGGTTGCCAGCCAATTCTGCACAATGTCTTGGAAGCACTGTAATTTGATGCAAGAAATAAATGTTAATAAGTTAGAGTAGTAGGTTGCACTGTACATCTTAGAACAGGTTTTGCATGGCTCATGGCTATGCATGTAAACCTCAAACTACAGCAGTGTTTATCAAATCAATCATCCCATCCACTAGTAACCTTCCAACAACTACTTTACACTTGAAAAGAAAGGTTTTGGTAAAAATGTGATTCCTGCTCCATTTATTGCATGTAATTATGCCTACTTTTGAAATTGTTAACTGGTCATGTGACAGTTTCATGGGAAAACAAAGTTCTGTACGATAAACATGCCATATATGTGATTATTCATAGTTAAACAATTATTTCATGTTGTAGTGTACCTGACATCATTGACCTTGGGTAGAATGTTCAGTGTCTTTATGACAGTCTGGGGGGAAAAATCAAATATACAGTTATTTTGAGATGCACACTGACCTTTCTCGTAGAGTAATACCACAGAGGCATAATCACCTTTTCACAACTGGGCCCTTTACTATAATGACCCATCACACAAACATACACAGTGCAACTATACAGTGACGTGACTGATCACTCACTACAGTATGTGTTGACCAATCACAAATACAATTTTCTCCCCTGAGCAAAAATAAACAGAGACCAACAATGCACTCACTTGGTCTTCTATTTTCCACACCTTAACTGTCCCATCACAACTAGAAGAAGCCTGCAAACAAAAAACTTGTTTAGCAATACAGTTATCAATTAGACAACAGAAAGCCATGTGCCCATGGCATTATAGACGCATGAGAGAAAATATAAAGAACGATTAACAAAGGTAAGAGTGGCACAATGCATAGCGGAGTGTGACTCTAGTTTGTTACGAGTTCTTTATATTTTCTCAAGTGTGTCTATAACGCAATGGGCAAGTGGCTTTCTGTTGTCTAATTGATTTATAACAGAGCCTAGAATGTTAAAAACAGAGATGTGCAGCCTATGGGAAAATAGTTCATAGATTTTTCAGCCAACCAGAGTGCGCCTTATATGTGTTGCCATCTTAAAAACGAACAATTTGAAAAAGACAATGACAAAGATAGTGCACACACAGTGCAGCCCATGGGCAAATAGTTCATAGCTTTCTGGCCAATCAGAGTGCACGTAAGATTGTAGCTATGTTATAATATATAATGGAAGGTGTCTATACATATAGTGTGCATACAAATGTATATAACGGAGATAACAGCAATATTTTGAATGAGTGATCATGAAGAATGGAAAACCCTGATGTTTCCATGCTTAGACATGCTATTTTTGCAGTCATAAAAACATAACTGTTTATTTAAGTGTCCAATGTGTTCCAGTACTGTCTTGTGCACTAATTGGGGGACACAGTATTCTCACCAAGAGACTCATCAGAGACCTTTTGGATAGCCAACTTGTTGAGTTCATTTTTGGCATATTTATGCTATTGGGAATCCTTAAGTGATTTAAGGCCAGATTGCGCCATGATTCATGCTGGCGGGAATTTGAGCACAATGCCCAACAATTTGGCTAACCGAAAGCTCTCTGATGAGTCTCTTGGCAGAGGCAAAACATCAAATAATTATAAGGCTAACCATCTCATGGCCTAACCAAATTGCACACATTAAATTCAACTCAGTGGCATGTTGGTTAATTAAATTCACAGATGATAATTATCATCATCTATTTTAATCTCACCAAGTAAACATTGTTTGGATCTAAAGCTACAGCAAGCACAGGTGCAGTATGACTTTTAAAGCACTGCTGACTTCCATCCTCAAGTTTAACAACTTTAATAACAAAATCACTGTAAAAACAAAAACATACAACATTAAAATAATAAAAAACAAAAATTACAAGAGTTGTGAATGTTTATAATTTACCTGGAACCTGCAGCTAGATGAGTTTTTGATTGATTCAAGCAAATATGATTTATTGTAGAAGTAAATCGTACAATAATGCCATCAGGAGCACCCTGAATATACAGTGAATTGTGATTAGGTTAACATGCAGTCAAAATCGACCCCGAAATATAATTACCACCGATATTTATGTACCTCTGGATACGTGAACGCTTGTACAGTAAAGTTGTCTGGAGTTGCAAATAGTCTTTTATCCTGTAATAACGGAATCAGAGGACACTTGGTGTTATAAAGTTGCCCATGTTTCCCGCTCGTGGTTCTAAAAGAGATGTTGTACAAACCTTTACAGCTACCATTGTGACGGCTTCGCCAGCTTGAATAGATACCGGATCACTATCATCAAAACCTTTATATATCCTGATGTCTCCATCAGATCCACACGTTAGTAAATGCCTAAAAAATGAGCAAATATCTCAGTAAAAATCTACTGTAATAAACTTGTTTGGTGCGAATCAACACTTACTCTCCAGTCTCGTCGTAACAAACATCTGTCTGTCCATCACTGTGAGCAAATCGCATCGGTTTAACAACAGCAGACATCTTAGAAAACCTTCCACTACGACACACTAAATTGTAGCTGTATTTTTTAGCTAAAACACTGCCTAAAGGCAAGGGTTCCAAATCTTGTATTTTTCTTCTTCAGCAAAATTTCCCGCCAAATTATTAAAGCTTACATTGCATTGTGGGATATAAAATGGGTCCCAGTCGCACTCAAGACTATTTGCACAGGTATCCCATATTTTTACATTCATTTCGCCACACTGAATTTTTCTGTCAGTAGTTGTTGTCGACAATAAATTATTGGGCTCTAAATTGTACTTGTTGATGACGCATCTTGTTAAATAACTCCGAAGGATAGGGTTTATAGGGGAGAAAAAAATCGAAATGCAGCTTAAAAAAATCATAATCTGTGAAAAAAGTGGTGAGAACTGTCAGATAAAGGAATAAATGTTTAGACAACTTCGGAATTCAAAAAAAGTAATCTTCCAGTTCGAACGCGATCATGAAAACAATGTACAGGAGGTCGAAAAGCAAGCCTTGAAAAACGGAGGGGAGGGGTGGGGGGCACAAGGTCATTTTGCATCACGGGGTGCATAATAAGCATTTATTTTTTAATTAATTTAACATTTTTTCCTTGCTCTGTTTTTTTTTTCTTCTTAATATTTTTAGAAAAACTGGGGGGACATGCCCAGCCCCTTTTGGTGCTACGGCCCTAAGTACTGACTCATTTTCTCTTGCTTCTGATCATTACATGTGACAATAACATTTAAAAAGAAAGCAATTTCTCCATTTTAGTTTCATGTTTGCATTCGTGGATCCGGAAATATTCCTGATTAATTCATTGATCGAAGACGATATGTGAAATAATCGTCCTCGATTATTAAGCGCTCCTCCCTTGCCTGTCCCGAAAAATACGTCGACCGACAACTGACAAAGGTGGCTATACTAAATGAGGAATTACGTTTTTAGATAAAGTGACCCCTCTCAATAAAGCATTTCCCTCGATTAAATGCCCCTTGCCCGGTTGTTCAAATGGCGATTAATGCTAATCCTGTGTTAAATTGAATGGTTTTCTTTAGATTTAATCCTGGGTTAACGCTAATCGTCTTTCGCCAGTTTAATCCTGGGTTAACGCTAATCGTCTTTCGAACAACCGAGCGCCCAGGACGCTTATCGAGGAAATGCGATGGTTGTGGACTTAATAAGTACTAGCCCATCCGATTATATATTTATGACGTGTACGTCGTACAAACGGGGCGGGGAATTCTCAACAGTCAAATGCAATTTGTATGCATATTCGACACGGAAAGTTTACAAGGAAGAGTAGGCTTAGATATAAAATTCCCGAAAATTAAATTGGGCTGAACAGTTGTCTTTCCGGAATTTCTCCAAAAAAGCTCTAAAATTTTTGAACAATTCTTTAAACAGTTTATAAAAAATCAACTAATAAGGGCCTGATTATATGAACCGGGCTGACTTCTTTTGTTTTCTTTTCCCTTGGGTTCACCGGGCCAGCCTTGTCACAATATCAGGCCCTAAAAAGACAGTTTACAACCAAAGTTGCCGAGATACTTATGATTGTTCTGACAGTCTCCAAAAGAATAAGGAATTGAAAGCAGTTTATAGAACAATTTCAGTGGGGAACCGCTGTTTAATTGCACATTGTAGTCGGCCTTTCGTCACTTTCGCGACGTTTTTGTTTGTGTACATGTAAAATTGTGAAAGCGTCACCTGGAAGCTAATATTTAAATTAAATTGAATCAAATTTTGCTAAGTCTAAAATTCCCAGGTTTTCTAAAATTCTTTTTGGCCTAAAATTCTCCAAAAATGCCGGAATTTTGTATCTAAGCCAGCTAAGGACAGAAATGTTAGGTGTTAGTGTCTATGGCATGGTAGGTAAGTTGTGCACTAGTCATGTATAGCTGTTTCAAAAAGGGTTGACGGGGCGAACGGCAAATGGCGATTCGTAATTATTGCATGACCGAAAGGAACTGTGGGCACTCCGCTATTAGACCACTATCCGGCGCGGAGATATGAATCGCCTATCGACTATTTTGTTCAATAAGGTCTTTACTGCATGGTACCGGCATTGCTTGGGTATTTAATCAATGAAAATGAAGCAATTCTTGTTACCCAAAATTTCCTTTCGGTAGTGCACTCACCAATCGCCGACTGCCATTAGCTATTCCCCGTCAACCTTTTTTGAAATACCGTATTTACTCGTTTTAGCTATATTAAACACCAAATTTAGTTCCATTTGTACGAGCAGTGCGGCGCTTATTCAAAAGCCTTCCACTAGACAGTCATCTTGAATAAGGAAAACCAAGTACGTACGGTCAAGCTCAACGTTGAAATTGTGTAAACAACAGAGGTTTGGTACATTCGAAGCACGTTGATGGTCCTGTTTATCATTTGCTTCGCTTATTAAATCATTTATGAGCCTTGTGATATCTTAATAAACGCCGCCCCCGAATAAGCGCCGCATAAGAAACCCAAAAAATTGAATAAGCGCCGCGGCTCTAAAACGAGTGAATACAGTAGCTATATATAACTTGAATATAAGGTAGTCATATACCTGGACTGGTCTCAGTTGCTGGGTTTAGGGGTGGTTAGTGTTTAATTAAAATCTTGGTTAAAATCAGTGTTTTTTCCTTTAGATTTCACCCTGGGCCCTGAACTGAAACTGCTTGGGACGGAAGAGCGTTAAGACAGCCAGATAATATTAATGCCCACAAAAAATAAATCAATAGAAAATTTTAAACCGCGACAATAGAAACATGATTATTTACTACAACCGACTAATTGCGTGCGTTCTCAGTGGCATTTCCTAATAACTGACATTGTTTTTTGCCCCGGCCCCGGATACGGCTTTTTGTCATCTCTTGGAGCGGAGAGAAACGGTTTAGGAAGGAGGGAGAAATGGCCGCAAAAAGAAGGGAGAAGGGAGAAAATAATTGGAAAAGTTGGAAGGAGCGTGCAAGAAATGAGACAAACAATTGGTTTGGGCGTAAGAAGGAATACAAATACTTGAGAAGTGACAAGGGAGGAATACGAGCAAGAGAGGTAATCAGAATTAAAAACGATTAGTCGGTAGGAGGGGGATATAGGCACTGTTTGGTAAAACAACAACAACAACAACAATAACAACGACGACGACGGCGTAACAAAAACAAAAACAACGACAGAACAGGTAATATATCATATTCGACCTCCTTTTCTCTTTCTTTCTTTCTCCAGTTCAATGATTAATTTACGAGACTGAACGAGAGGAAGTCCCGAAAAAGTATGTCCAGCGGCAAGGGCTGCCACTCAAGGGGGGGACTCCATTGTAAAAGGATCGAGTATGCTCGTCGTATCTCTTAGGGGTAAAAATCAGCGATTTGGTATCTTTTAGGGTGTTAAAATTGAAGTTTAGAGTTTTAGCATTTCCTGCATGGTATCTTTTAGGGTATCCCACGAGCATACCCGATCCTTATACAATGGAGTTCCCCCCCCCCCCCCCCCGGGCTGCCGCGCTCTAGCCAGAAAAAGGGTTTTGCCTTTCTAATCGACACTTAATTATATTTGATAAACTGAAGTTCAATTCCTTTCTTTCTGTTTTATAATAATTAAAGTTGGTACGTGGACAAGGTTCCTAGTACACGCGAGTTTGAAAACTCATCGGTGGGACAACTTTTTCTTCCTAAAATATTTTGCAAGTACAAGCAAGCTAGTATTACGGTTTCTCTGCCAAGCAGCTAAATCTGCTTTTCCATAGTTTGTTCCATCGCACGTATAGCTATAATGTGTCTCAAGAGCTATGAATTGTGGACTTTCTTCAGGAAAAGGTCAACATCTATGGGCGAAGATGATGGACACACGCTCTTCATGAACTGCTCCAAATAAGGGAAAATAGAAGACAAATGCGCAACTACGCAAGCGTGGACACGATTTCTCATATATAATTGAATAGACATCTAATAAAATAGCGTTTAAAACACTCAGTTTTGAGGCTTGGCAATATGAATTCATATTGCCAAGCCTCAAAACTGAGTGTTTTAAACGCTATTTTATTAGATGTCTATTCAATTATATATGAGAAGACATTGGTTTTTTTTTCTGTTTGACTGATTTTTATATTTTGTAAATTCAAACGTCTGAGTACCTTTTCAATGAAGACATTCATTCATTTAAAATCGCGATCGGTCTTCAGTTTCGACTACTAATTTATTTCACATTAGATAACTTTTAACCCATCAATTAGTGGCCCCCAGCGGTACCAAAACAAGTGCACGCAGCCAGAAAAACACATAACCAGATACACCGGAGACAATTTTCCACTTTTGTTTGATCGACATTTGATTTTGAAAACTGCTCCACTGCTTAAGGATCAATTCCTCTGAAAACCATTATTTTTAACCCTAGTAGCGGCCAGACCAGTTGAATTCTGCATTGGACGTCGAAGTGGATTTCCTGTACGCAAATCTGCCTCTAATCCCGTCTATTCGCCCACTTTATTTTGCGCGAGCAATGCTAATTAATCTCTCAAAGTGAATACCTCCCTCGCTTGCGTAAGACAAAATAAAACTTGCACTTTTAGTTTGTTTGGATGAATAAAGTTTTATTCTTCATTTCTATCATTAACGCTACGCAATTAACAGAGATCCAACAGTGTTGCGAAACTACTAATTGCGTGAACACCACCAACGCAGATCCTGTTTCACGTCACTAAGACTAATTGCAATGCAATAGATTATTGAAAGCCCGCTTTTTTTCAAGCCAGTAAAATCGTACACCGAGCTTCAGATGTTTGGTCTCTGCCTTGGGCTATTCAGACAAGATCATAGGACGTAAAGGAGCCGAAACAACGTTTTAGTTTCCTATAGTCATTTGATTAATAACTTATAAAAATATCTTATAAATCTCATCTTTAACACTATATACGAATATAACAGGAAGTTTTTTAGTGAGTTTTAATTCGCGCAACTCATCACTGAGTCGGGCAATAGCTCTGGCATATCGAGAGTGTTTGCTCGTCACCGCTGCGAGACCTTTGTCGTAGTGGTGTTTATCGTCAAGATCTAAAGAAGCAGACATACTTTTCAAGACACTTCCAGGTAGATCCACCTAGAATAACAAATATATAATGTAAGTATGAAATTGTTCATCTTAAAATAGGTAAGACTTTTTAATGTTAGGTCGCGTGGAAGTGTTAAACTAACTGTGTTTGAGTATCAGTTTAAGACCGTGGTTGCAAAACGAACGAAAAAACAAACAAACAAACAAGCAAACAAATAATATATAAATATATACAATTAAATAAATATATTGCGATAAAATCGCAATCAAATTACGAGAGAAAGCATAAAAATAATTTGCGAGCAAATCCGATTTAGTCTTTTTCTATAACAATGTCCGTCACTTCTAAAAGCATTGGGAAAAAACATTTGCCAATTTAATGTAAATTGAGTCGTTTTAGGCCATCACGACACCAGAATGCTTCACAATTTTTCTTTATCATTCAGATTTGTACTTCCTAGCAAGGACGTAAAGCAACTAACGCTAATGACTATTTGCATCATGACGTCATTTGACTACAATTGCCAGAGTGCTTTACGAAGTTTTGCTTTCTCATTTAGATTCTTTGTTTGGTCTACTTTAGAATAAAGCGTTAAATTTTGACATAACCAAAAAGAAAAAGCAATAATCAAATTTCTCATTTCGAAATCGCAATCCACGAGTTTAAAATGAACGGCTGTGGAAACACATCGATTTCCTTTGATCTGACGAACCGCTTTCACAGCGATCCGAGGGTTCTCAACTAAAATATTAAAATAATACACTGAACTAGACTGTTCTGAATGATTTTCTCTCCGATAAAAAGGAAAAACAAAAACACAAACACAAACAAAAAACAAAACAAAAAAGATATACCGATAATCTTGTTACAGTTTTAAATGTTATGAAGTTCTACACACGGAAAATTATTTTCATCAAGATTATTCAAAACGTGTTCTGTTTCATCAAGATATAGCAAAACTTCGACAAATTGCACCGTTTTGCTGTTGTCGTATTCGAGAGGAAGCATTGCTGACCTTTTGAAAACATTTGATAGGTTTTCTCACTTATTTCCAGCCAGAGAAATGGCTGGTATCAAGTTGTCGAAACCAATACGAGGATTCAGTAGTTCCTCTTTTACTTAAATAACTCATTCAAAAAAGATTTTGAGTGAAAATGACAGCTGATTTTGGCATCAGAAATAAAAGTGGGTTGCATTTTGGCACTTTCATCAGAGTAGAATTTTCTATGTGCGGAATTTCATAAGGATTAAAGCAGTTCAACACAATTGTGATATTTTCGCTTGCTTTCCTTTTATCGAGGAAAAAGTCGGTCCAGGAAAGACTAGTGTATTAACATCTAGTTTGGTGAAAGCAATGTTAAAACGAGTCGAACAGGATCAAAAACGTTAGTCGCTTACACAAATTGAAAATCCCTGCTGCTTTCCGGTGCTATAATTCACAATAAATTCTCGTAAAGCAACTGCTTGAGGAAGCGAGACATATCTATTAACTCACAGACATGTACCATTTATATTATAGCTTCTTTCTATAGCGCGCTCCTGGATTGGCTGAAAACCCTTGAAAAACCGTGGTATATTTCACCGGTTCACTGGCCGGTAAACCCACGGCTGAGAGCAGAGTCAATCGACGTTAACATTTCTCTTAAGTCTACTATAAAAATGATCAAAAACAGCAGAAACTTACTATTTTTAAGCATGTATTTTCGATTATTTTCAAATATTCTAGCAGGGGAAAGTCCACGACTCTTCTTTGATAACTATAGAAGCTTTGTTTTCAGTTATAATGAAAAGCGACTGAAGTATAATACCAACAAAATCATGTTAACTCATATTGGAACGGTTTTTGATAAAGAAAATACAATAAAAAGCCATGCAATTTAATGCGAACAATGCTTTACTAACACCACCTGAGTTTTCAGGGAATCATCAATTTCACTGCGGTATACATGCACGCAAGCTATTTTAGGCTCAACGAACAAATAATTAATGGTACCAAAATTTGATGAATGCATCTCAGAAATCTAATGCTTTTTACTCTGGGAGAGGAAACATTTTGATCAGCAGAAAAATCGTGTATGACGTAATACCTCCTAGAAGCTTTGTTTTCCAGAGGGATCTTTTTCCTGAAATACTGATTTGGGGCTGAACTGTAACGTGACAAAGTTTGGTCACACGTTTTGACCTAAGTAGCGTTTACTGTAAGGGGCCGTTCACATGAAGGCGAGTTGAACCTGGTAGTAGAGAGAAACTCTTTTGTTTTGTGTCCCCAGGGAAAAGATAACAAAGCAGCCGTCAGTTGAGGTTTTTCCGCTATGCCATCTTGTACTCCAAAAATTACTCAAATTAATCAGAGACACAAGGCCATATATATGCCAAACAGTCAAATATAGCAAATAGACTGAAAATAGAACAGTCAACACGATCCATTACCGAATTACCAGTTTATTGATGAACTAATGTTGGTCACTGTAACAAAGATTCTGCTGCAGTCAGTTGTACTCATAACTAATTTGAAATAACTCTGTTTTCATTTGACTTTTTTGTTTTACATAACTAAGACGTTTCGACTCTCACTCGAGTCTTCATCAGTTAACCGTTAATGTTGGTCACAATTAAAAATAAAATTGCAACATCTTCATAAAACAACACGTTGACGACACCACACCAAAACGTGCATAGGTTACAGTCAAGTAGAGTTTAGCGATAAAAGTGGAATTTCTCAATTGTTTTGTCTAAGATTCACGGAACCACGTACTAATTCCTATTCAGATGACGTCATGGACAGATGCTCTAAATTAAATTAAGAATAAAAGCTCTTGTTTTCTTAATTCATATCAGATTTTATTTCCTACAAATTACAAAGACCAGGAACTCCACACATGTACCTGTTTCAATAACATCATTGTTAATGTTAAGTTAAGATTACGAACAAGTTTCAAAACAATTTGCATTGTTTATTGTACTTGTAGGTCAAACGCACCAACAGCGGAAATGCTGGAGATAAGACTTATTTAATGAAGTAAGGATGAAGTGAACTGTGTATTTTCCTGTAGTTGATGGAATAGTTTGAATGCCGTTCTACATACCTACGAGCGGGTACCATGGCACTCAATATAAGTAACTGGACAAATACCGCACTGATGGCTCTACGTACAACGCCTGTACACGAGGCTAAAATAGTAGCTGTAGTGCTTGTGACCGTGGTAACTTTAATTGCAAATTATCTCATCCTTTTTACATTCTGCAAAAACTTCAAGATGCGAACAGTGACAAATACTATGGTCATAAACATGTGTCTAGCCGACATTGTGTCAGTTGCAGGAGATGTGATATTCTACCTCATTGAGGCCCTACATAGCCAACTATTCCATAAATCCGCATTCTGCCGAGTCTCTATATTTGTGTATCAATGGTCAACTCAGGCCGTTATCTTGAGTATGGTGGCTATTGCCTTAGATAGGTATTATAACTTGGTTAAGATTTCAATACGCCGACTACGACGCGAAGACATGCGTGCCATAATTGCCTGGGTATGGCTTCAATCTTTCCTAATATCTCTGCCTTGGGATCTTTTCCGTGAAGGATCATCAGAATTCGCTATGACAATTTGCACTCGTACACTACCTCACGAATATATTCCTGGTATGAACATCCCCGCTTTGACGTACATATTCAGTTTTCTAAGTATTTTGCTGCCATATTTTGTTATTGTCACGATTTTTATTCAGGTCGCATTGTCAGCACGCAGACGTCGCACTATCGAAGTACAGGACACCGCCATTGTTCGTCGGGCGCCAATGACAGAGCGGTTCACAGTCTACTCGTACGGTCGTTCCTCGGTCACCGCTATCATGCTCTTTTTCACTTTTTTAATTTTAACCTTGCCTTTAGTAGTCAGCGATTGTTGGGTGTTATTTAATGGACGGACAATATCGTCCTCCAAGATGGAGTTTGTTGAGTTCTTCCTGTTTCGTCTCCAAGGAGTGTTCCTACCCGTGATCTATCTGCTTCGCAATAGATTCGTTTTTGACTTCCTTCGCAGGAATCACTGTTGTTGCTTTGGAACACAAGAACGGATAATAAGAAGGGAAAGACTAAATTTACGATACTTGCGCAACAACAGCCGATACAAACACACGAGAGAAGGAATGAATACCAATAAAACAAAAGAAAACAAATTTGTCAAACAGGCAAACAGAATTAAAATATTTTATACTGCTAATGCAGAGAAAGAATTACGATGCACATTTACCGATTTACGACGATGTTCTGTTGGCGAGCTGGAGAAAGATGCTAGTGAGAAACAAAACAAAAGGAACCACAACTCTAAAGTTGTTTGTATCACAGAAGCAGAAAACAAGACAAAATATGACGACAAATCAGATACTGCTACAACAGGAAAGTCAAATATGAACAGTACTTCCTTAATATCAATTGAAAAAGGAAACAAACGAACAAAAGCTGATATTAAAACTTGTCCGGCTCCAGTTGGCAACAGATACGACTCCCGTAGTGCTGTAGTTATGGATATCGATCTCGGTGATCGTAGCATCGCATGGTCAAAATATCAAACGTAACCTCGTTTTCATGCTAAGAACTGTGACGTCACTTTCAAAATGGCGGTTGTGCTGTTCAAATCTATAATTAAATATTATCTAGATAGATCTTCTTGTACCGAGTCGTCTGAGTGTGAAAAGCTTATTTTTAATGTAATGTAGGATCTAGTTAGTCTTATGCTGTATTTGGTACTTTGTAATGTTAAATAGATCAGAAGATACAGTATTCTATTTACGAGTTAATGTTGCACTGACTGGGGATATCACTGATCGTAGTACTATGCCTCCTGGAAGATTACACTTCGCATCCACTCTACCAAGAGGACCGATAGCTGATACGCGAAATATTTTTGTTGAGCTTTTCACACAGATAATTATCAACGAAATGTATAACGCGAAAAAAAAAAAAGATCTGGCATCCAGGATACAGATCCTTTCGAACTTGTGAAACTTGTCAAACCCCCAAAACCATGATTCAGACAACGCTCTTTTGCCTAACTTAATTCAGTAAATTGCTTGCTATCGTTAGGCGTCACCCTTTATATGTCAAATGAATCACAAAAATTTACGTTAGGGCTCTATAAATGCCAGAAATGAAGTGGAAAAAGTATATGTCAAACTTAGTGATCACTGAAAGTTTTGGATAACTATCTTAAAATTGAAAAACTGGTGAGTCGTAGAAGCAGTAATTCTTTTTACAAAGAATGTACGGATTTTTTTCACTGGGGGCAGATTTTTCCCCTCATTCAAAAATCACCATTCATTCTTTGTAAAAATGTAAATGCTTCCAAAATTCACCATTGCTTCAATTTTTAAGATGATAATCCAAAACTTTCAGTGATCACTAATTATATAATAATTGGCATATTACGCGCGCTCTGATTGGTCGAACAACCATGTGTGATTAGAGTACACACACATAGATGGCGTCATCGAATCTTACGCGCGCTCTGATTGGTTGGAATGTTTCGATAAATATTATATAATTAACAAATAATTAGATTCCATTTTTCCGTGCGTCTGTACTCTAATCGATGCACAGAAGACGTCAAAATGTGGTGAGAACAACAGTCACGCCACTCGACTTCGTCTCGTGGCGTACTTTTTTTTCTCACCACATTCTGACGTCATCTGTGCATCGATTAGAGTACAGACGCACGGAAAAATGGAATCTATTTGTTAAGTTTGACATGCTCTTTCCATTTCTGGCATTTATACAGCCCTAACATTAATTTTTGTGATTGACATTTTACAGGAGTTGTTTGTTTTATTTCTCGTTTAAAAGTATTTCATTATAATTACAATTAAAATAGTTTGTTTTAAAGAGATATATATATAAATGTAGAAATACAAAACTTGTCCAATAAACATATAGAAATATAATTAAGTGACACTGAGAATGGAGGCTAAATATAAACTTTCGTTTTCTAGTTAGCCCCCTACAGGGAGGGTGACACCTATTGATAACAAGCAATAGTCACAGCACGAGTATTGGATGTGTCTAACTTACCCCAATGACCTCCACACCGCTTTTCGATCCAATACTCTGTCCAATCTGTTGGAGCACCGGTCCTATTTTAGACAACATCTGACTTTCGTAGCGTTTCTTGACATTCCACTGAAGCCTGTCTTGAATTTGAAACGATACTTGTATATTAGGAGACAGAGTCGGCAAATTATCCGTAGTAGACGTCGTCACACTTGGTCTCACGTTGTACGTATTGACGTCTGTTGTTTCAGTGCGACTGTTGATCTTTGCAAGTAGATGTTCTTGTAAATCTTTCGTGGGTACCATGGTTTTAGCGACTTTGTCTTTCTCTGTAGATACAACCTACAGAATTAAAAAAAAAATGAAAATCATTCAGTATTGAAGGTTTGATAAGTTTTTCTTCCAGTAAAAAGTAAAGGTAAAGTTATTGTATTTAATGTTGGTAGTACCCTGCCAGTTGCCAGCGCTTTGGCTCGCGTACGTTTCGTTAAAAAAAACAGAAACAAAACAACAACAACAACAACAACAACAAACAACAACAACAACAAACAACAACAACAACAAACAACAACAAAGGTAGCACGAACCAAAGCTCTGGCATCCAGGGTACGTTAGTAGTTCCTTCAGTATGAAAGCCTGATCTCCAAGGAACCTTTACGGACATTTAAAACTAATTAAAGCTACACGGATTAAAAGTCGAAACGAGGTGACAGCTGGGGATCGAACTCCTGACCTCTTGCATAGAAGGCCATGCTACTACAGTAAACCTTTCAATACGAACAAGTTTGTACAGTCAAGCGCGGGATTCCTTTATCTCTACTACCACTGCTACCACAACTACCAGAAAGGTCTCATCTCAAGCGCGGGATTCCT
>JALIZF010001282.1:0-140000 GCA_029948255.1 Telmatactis stephensoni | reverse complement strand
CATGCAAAATCAAGAGACCATAATACTAAGAGAGCGAAGCTCAGTATTGATGTCTGTGCCATGTTCGTGGCGGCTAAGGCTATTTTTAGTAACTTCGCCATCGCGCGCGCAAGTCCCTCCACCAATAGAATTTGATTTTTGACGTGCGCGCGGACGCGACCGTTTGAATTCTATTGTTTAAGAGCCTTGCGCGCGCGATGGCGAAGTTACTAAAAATAGCCTTAGCCGCCACGAACATGGCACAGACATCAATACTGAGCTTCGCTCTCTTAGTATTATGGTCTCTTGGCAAAATCTATATTCCTCTTACCTGTGAATGAATATGAGCAAGTCCTTCCACAATTTCTCTAAGTAGCCTCCAGACTTTATCTCTATCTTGGTACAAACCTTCGTCTATTATATGACGTAATGTTCTTTTCTCACAGTATTCCATTTGAATATATAAATACTGTAGATTTACGTCATCACTAGTCTCTGTACTAGTCCCTATCTGCCAGTCTTGTCCGTCGTCTGATTCTTCTGACTAGTTGAATGGAAATAGATGGTCATAATTAAAGATTGGTTCCCATATGATCACTACGCTCCGGCATAAAAATCATCAACGATCATATGGAAACGCTTTGATAGGTAAGTACTTGGTGTATGCAAAACCAATTGTATCCAATACCAAGTGTAACAAATAGATTGTATATCAATGGTGCATCATCTTGCACACACCAAGTACTTACCCTTGATATTTTGCACAGCTACCGTTATTGATATTTCCCTGGGGGACACTTACAAAAGACTTATCCCTACTACTCGCCTTCATAAAAACAGCCCCTAAACACATTTTCTATAATTCTTTCCTAGCTGCATGAGTAGTTCAGTGGTAGAACATTCGACCGGTATCCGGAAAGTTACGGATTCAATTCCAGTTAGGTGGAATCAGCTTTTTTCTGAGTCCCTCAGCTAGCGACTAACTGAACACATTTTCTATCACAATTGATATTAATAGTAGAGCGGTCGGAGAGCGTTAGACAGCTCTGATAAGCGCGCTGCAACAAGACTAAAACTTTGCTGACATCACAACAACAACAACTAGACTTCTATCAATTACCTCAGTGTCCAAGAGATCGCCAAATTGCAGTAACGACTCATCGATACTAGTAGCAAACACAATGCCTTCGGAAGACCCTCCTGACTTACTGCTATAGAACGAACCACGTGGAGGACTTTTCTGACCAGAAACACTGCGACTTTCACCTAGTACAATGAATCATGGAATTCGAGACAAGGATATGAGAATCACGAAAACAGGATGAACACAATATTTACAAGAAGAAATTCTCTCAGGGAAGAAGTCGAACAAGTCTGTTTCTTGTTAATGAGAAAGTTGAGGGAGAAGGGGAATGTTTCTTGTTATGAGAGGGTAAAGGGAGAAGGGGAATGTTTCTTGTTAATGAGAAGGTTGAGGGAGAAGGGGAATGTTTCTTGTTAATGAGAAGGTTGAGGGAGAAGGGGAATGTTTCTTGTTAATGAGAAAGTTGAGGGAGAAGGGGAATGTTTCTTGTTAATGAGAAGATTGAGGGAGAAGGGGAATGTTTCTTGTTAATGAGAAGATTGAGGGAGAAGGGGAATGTTTCTTGTTAATGAGAAGATTGAGGGAGAAGGGGAATGTTTCTTGTTAATGAGAAGGTTGAGGGAGAAGGGGAATGTTTCTTGTTAATGACAGGGTTGAGGGAGAAGGGGAATGTTTCTTGTTAAAGAGAAGGTTGAGGGAGAAGGGGAATGTTTCTTGTTAATGAGAAAGTTGAGGGAGAAGGGGAATGTTTCTTGTTAATGACAGGGTTGAGGGAGAAGGGGAATGTTTCTTGTTAATGAGAAGGTTGAGGGAGAAGGGGAATGTTTCTTGTTAATGAGAAGGTTGAGGGAGAAGGGGAATGTTTCTTGTTAACGAGAAGGTTGAGGGAGAAGGGGAATGTTTCTTGTTAATGAGAAGATCGAGGGAGAAGGGGAATGTTTCTTGTTAATGAGAAGATCGAAGGAGAAGGGGAATGTTTCTTGTTAATGAGAAGGTTGAGGGAGAAGGGGAATGTTTCTTGTTAACGTGAAGGTTGAGGGAGAAGGGGAATGTTTCTTGTTAACGAGAAGATCGAGGGAGAAGGGGAATGATTCTTGTGAATGAGAAGGTTGAGGGAGAAGGGGAATGTTTCTTGTTAATGAGAAGATTGAGGGAGAATTAGGGGAATGTTTCTTGTTAATGAGAAGATCGAAGGAGAAGGGGAATTTTTCTTGTTAATGAGAAGGTTGAGGGAGAAGGGGAATGTTTCTTGTTAACGTGAAGGTTGAGGGAGAAGGGGAATGTTTCTTGTTAATGAGAAGGTTGAGGGAGAAGGGGAATGATTCTTGTTAACGAGAAGATCGAAGGAGAAGGGGAATGTTTCTTGTTAACGAGAAGATCGAAGGAGAAGGGGAATGTTTCTTGTTAACGAGAAGGTTGAGGGAGAAGGGGAACGCTGTCGTCGGCGTCGGCGTTGTAGGTAGAACTTCAAGTCGAGACATTGGGTAGATTAAGCAAATGTGATACAACGTGAAAGAAAACTCCCGCACGCTGACGAATTAAGCTAAGATTATCTTTAACGTGGCCGACGTCAAGAAGCAGACGTGAAAACACAAGAAATGCTGCCTGAACGTGGCGTCGCGACGTCGTCACGAAATGAACGAATGTGATACTTTTGTCACTCTCACGTCCTGTTCTCGTGTCGCATCGCGTTTGCGAAATCTGCCTATTCTCACGTTCCAAAACGTCGAAGACGACGGCGCGACTTACAAAATAACATGCGCGCAACGTCCGCGTTATCGTTGTTTTAAGGTCTTTTCTATCTAGTCTAGAACCTGAAGCTAGACCCCATTTATTGTACTGAACGTACTTAAAAGGCATTGCACCAACCTTCAGATGAATCAGAGTCAGACTTGTCCTCTTCACCATGATCACTGCACCATGAATCATCTTGTTCGTTCTCTCCTGGTACGATATTTGGTGCTTCAAACTTGTTTAATTCTAGTAACAAGTCTTCGCTGTTTTGTGGTTCGATTTTGTTGACCTGATCGCTAAGGCTTTCTTCACTTTCAGTTAGGACATCGTTTTCTTCTGCTTCTTCAAGCCACGAGTTGTAGTACCTTGAATCAAAAATACTAAAACTTACAACAAAGCTGCTATGTCAGGATGTGCTTTCTAAGGCTACATTCATGATAATCTGGATGACTTAGGAAACGTAACTTTTTTCTCCATTTTTACACCGAAATGATGTTTTCTTGGACAAAAATGCCGTTTAAGCGCGAACGAGCGGCTTATCCGCAACAAAAAGATGTGTCCACATTAGGGTGGCGTAATCCAAGTATTCCCTGAATAATGGAACACATATATCACTCGTTTCAAACGCGAAAAACGTGCTGCTTTCGGACTAGTTTCGTTGATCAGATATGGTGGAAACCATGTCTCGAGATAATTCATTTCTACAGTCTATTTTATTTCTTCACATGACCGTAAAGGTATATGTACATCATATTAAACTTTCTTTCCAAACTAATTCCTTAGAATTGTCTCTCTATACCCTTGAGCCCTAGTATCTCGACCAATTTATTGTTTCCATTTTGGGGTTCGATAAGAGGGTTTTTTCTTTAAAACATCGAGTGTATTAGACATATTACCTTACAACATTCTCGTGATTTAATCTTGAAATGAGCTGCACTTCTCGGGCGATTTTACGATTCAGATTAGTATTTTTAGGATTCCAAGGTATTCTCTTGATAGCATATAAACCACCATCCAGCTTATTGCGTACCTACATCAATAAAAAATACGTTCACGCAAATTATTCACATCCATTTTAGTAATGATTTCTCAGTTTGGGATTCTTGTGGTGAAATGAAACGAAACACAGGAAACCCGACAGATATAACACATTGAACTCTGATTTGATAGGAAGGACTAGATATACCACACACCTTGATAACGTTTCCAAACCCTCCTTTACCAAGAAATTCCATCTGTTCGAATTCGGTTTTGATACGAGACTTCCCTGCTACGCCAGAAAAGAACGTGTACTCGGGTATAGGGGCCTGGGGCTCATTGGCATCTGGAGCACTGGCGCCTGACGTCATAGAAAGCCTCTCACTGGTGTCGAGGTTGTCATAGCTTTGCATCGAATCAGATATGAAGAATGGATGTTGTAGAAGCTGATAGGCTGATAGGCGTTCTTTTTCACTGGAACTCAGGCAACTGAAATAAGAACATCAATAATATTCAGATTCTCAGATTAGGGGGCAATCCCGACTGTGGTTTGTAGGAGAGGATGAATCTTGCTTAAGTCCGCCGCATACGTTGAGAAACTGTGTGAGGAAACTGCCACTATAGGCACTTAGCTCAGACGATTTCTCGCCGCAGATGTTGCATCTTTGGCTACACGAGGCCAAAAATAGAGCATGCAGATAAAAGAGCACACGGTGAGAAAAGTGTCTCGCGTGGCAATTCCTCATACATTTTCGCAACGTGTGCGGCGGGCTTTAAATTAACAGTCCTGTATGCACAAATGAAAATACAAAAATTGGGAATTCTAATGTTATGGTTAGTATGGGAATTATGGTTAGTATGGGAATATGAATATGGCATTACTTTGATATAAGATCCTTAAGATCGTCTGGTGCAGAACTAGGGATCTCTGCCTCTGCAGCAGTTACAATCTCGCCTTTGAGCAATGACAGCACTATAAGACCCTGAAATTGTAATACGATTGAATTTAGTTTTACTTTATCCAGTGGACGAATGAACAACAATAACAACAACAACAACAACAACGTAACAAAACGAAGAGAATAAAAAGGAAAATAAAAATAAAAAGGAAAAGGAAAAGAAGGAAAAAGAGGCGAAAAGGGTTAGAAAGACGACCGACTTACCAAGTCATAAATATCTCCTTTCTTTCCAAATCGTGAAACTAAAACATTCTGAACAGTACTTCCAACTTTATTAGCTCCAAAGTCAACATGGAGGTCGGCTAGCCTACAATACATGAAAATATTCAACATACACTACTCTTTTTAGATAAAACGTAGTTTCACTACGATCTGGCCAAAAACGCGTGGTGACGGGTGTTCTTCGAGTTACGCGCTTTGAATTACGTTCCTGGAGTTACGCGCTTGTCGAGTTATGCGCTTGACCACACCCCAATTGTTCCCGGCTTTGTCACACCTAGCACAACCAGATGTGACTAAGACAGATTAGTGAACTCTAGTAAAAGCAGTGTGCGCGTAACTCAGGCCTAAGACAATGTTTTGGAATTCGGGTTATGTGCATTCATGTACTAGTCACAGAGAGTTACGCGCCGAGTGATTTGGGTGTGGTCGAGCGCGTAACTCGAAAAGCGCGAAACTCGAGGCGCGTGGGGGACGAAAGGCACTAAGGGGACGAAAAGTTACGAAAAGAAAACAAATTTAGTTTACCAACATGACTACTGGTTCTCACTCCCCTTCTGATTGCTTCCTATCCCAGTTAAAACCTGCTTTCTTAAAGGTTCTACCGTTTGAGCCCACACACGTTTATAAGGTATGCCGACAAAATCATCGTTAACCATCGTTGTAATACCAGCTTACCTTTTCCCAACACTGTATCCTGACAGCTTGATATCACCATTTGAATCAAGCAAGCAGTTGGACAGCTACGAAGAAAAAGCGTTCATATTTCATGAGAAAAGTTGTTAGTTTCATAGTTTAAGCTGAATTTATTAAGGTATTATTAAAGTCGAGACCTTTGGTAAACTTTTTAAGGAGAGTTTTGATTGGACAAAAGATGGCAGACGTTAAAACGTAAATTATATCTGTGCGACACCGCGGCAAAACGACTGCGCATGCGTAAGTTTTCGCGGGCTTACACGCGTTTATTCAATCGGGGTGTTTACGCGCGTATTCCGCGTCTTGACCACAGGAATCCCATGCAATATTTTTAGAATTTTTATCAAAATATTTTTTTCCATATCATATCTTTGAGCTTAATTTTGAGTAAGGGTGCAAACAGGAAAGTACTTGGTGCAAAAGGCAGGCGACAGAATATACTACAATGTCCTCAAACTGATTTTTTGGGGACTATCTTTTGTTTCTGTGTTTTTCGCCGACAAAGTCAGGCACTGCCAAATGTTTTCATCGGGATCGTTTCATAAGTTAAGTCGCGCATGCGCGTTTCATAAGTTAAGTCGCGCATGCGCGTTTCATAAGTTAAGTCGCGCATGCGTGGTCAATTTTGCTGCGGTGTCTGTCTGTGCAGTTTTGACTCTATAATTGAATGATTTATTTTTACGGCATCTTTTACCAGAAATAGCGCTTTACCTTGAGATCCTTGTGTACAACTGATTTCCCATGAAGATATCGTAATGCCTCTAGTATTTGACCTGTATAAACTTTTAATAACTCCACAGGGATCCCATTGGGCCTTAGCTGATTTTCAAGGTTACCTCCTCCAACATATTCCTCTAAGATCTAAAAACAAACATTGTTAATCAGTTAAATTGCTTGAAAGATGAGCAGTAAACTACATTATTCTCAGAAAAAACCCTGGTGCTCATAAGTCTAAAAACAAAAACAGCACATCTCCACTGTCATCCATAATGTTGAGATTAACAAATCCAGCATAGTTTTTATTGTCTTTCCTCTTATTAACCATAGATGACACCAAATAACTACAAACATAACTTTAAATTCAATGTTTAATAAACGCGTTATTTTGATTTTTTTAAAATTGAAACGTAAACGAAACAAAAAAATATACAAATAAATAAACAAAACAAAACAAAAATGTGGCTCAAGCTACATGATTTCAAGAGTTAGAGATGTGCAAAAGATTGGCGCTCACTCGTGAAATATTTCTTTTCACTCGAAGATAAACTCCATATCTTCGCACCACTGTGTAATATCCTCTACTTAGGCAAGTTATTCAACAGGACAAGATGACGAACTTACTTGTACTGTTACTGATTGTTGTACACTGGTGACTTTGACAGCAAGCAGTTTAGTGAGGTGAGGATGACTAATTTTGGAGATAAATGTATTCGCAATTTCTTCCTTAACACTTGTAACCTTTCAAAACAAAAAAATTGATACATTGATATACTGATAATTTAGCTCCCCATAGTTCAATCCCCTTGGGGAATAAATTTTGTGTTTTAAACTAATGGGATAGAAAAGAATGCAGGCGAAAGGAAAAGCCTCCTCTATCCCCTTTTTGACATAAAGCAGCCAATAGCATAGCTGCCAACCCTCCCGGATAATCCGGGAGTCTCCAGATTTTGGGCCTCGTCTCCCGGTCTCCCGGAGAAAGACCTAAATCTCCCGGATAATCGCTCGAACCCTAAAATCGCGGTCATTTTAACTGAAATATCGTCTATCCTTCTTGAAAAATCGTTCCCCCCCCCCCCACTGAGCGTGAAAATCGACCCAATTCTAAGGAAAAAATGTTGATCTCCAGATACGAAAGCCTTGGGGGTTGGCAGCTATGCAATAGATTACTGTGTGCATAGTTTATCAGAATTGTCATGCAAGTGCTTTTATCAGAACACTAAGTACATTTTCCACTTTAGTTGCAGGGTCAAGAAGTCATGTTTGGTGGATTTTTGACTCAAGAACTGAGACTGAATATCATGTTATTGCTGCAAAAACACTTGTGTCATGACCAAAAATGAATTCAATCTACTTTCAGTTGAATTTTAGGTTTTTCTGATCTGCCAATCATGTGAAGGGAGTGGAGCTTATTCAAATACCCTGAGGGACCTCAAGGCAGATGCCAAACATGGGTCGAGGTCCAACCATGGGAATTTGCATTAGGCTCCACCCCCTTCACATGATTGGCAGATTAGAAAAACCCAAAATTCAATAGTCTCCCTTGCAGCCGCTTCCAGTGTCGTCACGCAAAAGTGTTGCGTGACGACACTGGTAGTGGCTGCGAGGGAGATTAAAAATTCAACTGAAAGTTTAACGTTGTCAGTTGTGATACAAGCGTTTTTGTGTAATCAACAGGCAGAGCAGATTTTGGATGAGTGTGAAATGAACCTCTTGCTGTGCAGTGGCTGTTAGCACAGTGTTCAAGGGTGTACCCAGGGGAGGGTCAGGAACCCCCCTTGCAACCAAACATTTTTACAAATGATTTTGTAATAATTACAAATAATTACAGCAATTATTGCTGAATAAATAAATAAGTAAACAGACACATACTGTTTTCCATGTCTCTATAAAACAAACCTTTTTTGCGCTTTTTGCAACAATAATTACTGATTTTCTTTGTTGGCATGAAATCAAACAACCTAGAACCCCCCCCCCCCCCCTACAAAACTCCTGGGTACACCCCTAGCGTTATCTATAAAATACTGTGCTGTGCTGTGACTGAAGTGCTTCAGTGATTTATATGAGGACTATTCAGATACTATAACCATATTTCATAGTTATTCATTAATAAGCCTACTTGTTTCAACAGCTTTCCAGACACATCTTGACTTCCTACGCTGTCAGCCCACTGAAGAGTTTTACCAGTCTTCCTTGGTACTGACGAGTTGACTAGTTTCCATTCCCTCAAGGTTACAAATTCACCCGTTGATGTGTCAAGACCACAGAATACCATACAACCAGTGGATTCCTGACCTTTAGCATCAAACAACATAATATCATTGAAAAAACGTTAAATTGAATATTGCACATATTTTAAATACTAAATAGACCATGCAAATGAATGTACTTTTGCCACATTAGTAAGTTTTTGTATTTATGCAGGCTTTTTCACCTTTTTTGAGGGTCATATTTTTACCAAAATATCGTCCTTCCCCCCGTCCCCCACTGAACTTGAAAATCAACCTCAGAAAAAGCAAGGTGAAGTCTGTCAGTGCATGCGTACATTTTGAGTCCCAAACATTCCCCCCACTGAGCCTGAAAATCAACCAAACCTAAGAAAAAATGGCAATCTCCAGATATGAAAGCCTTGGAGGTTGACAGCCCTGCTTACCCACCAAAGAATGTACCTTACCTAAACACTTTCCACAGTGTACAGTGTGTTCTCTTTTATTTTCAAATGTAACAGTTCTGCTGCCAGTGTAAACATGGTTGTCAGCACTGCTCTCAGAACTGTTCCTTCTTCTCCTCAATAAACTCATGGCTGAGTTTAAACCTTCTGATCTCTTGGAAATATTAGATGAGTCTTTACTTGGGCTTGATTCTACATCACCGCCCTTTTGGTTTTGAGATGATGAATCTTCTTTTTCACGGTTGCCCTGACAACAAGGAAAATTAACATTTGATCAGAAATGACTATATATTAATTATAATTACATTGCAATGTACCCTGAAAGGTCTCCAAGTATTCACATTTATGCCAAAGACAATATTTCTGTGACCTTTGATATACAATAATAAAAATAATTATTGTACAATTATGTACATTGTATTAACAATGAAGTGTCATACCAGGAAACTGGATCTCTTCTTCCTGTTTTCTCTCATCATTTCCTCTCTTCTTGTTAGCTCTTCTTCAATTTGCCTTGCCTAAAATCATAGTACATGGGTTGGTACAAGTATCACACATTTCTAATTCTATAGCATTATAAGCATTACTTATATGACTGTGTACTTCCCCTCCTCCAAGTCCCACACCTAATATATGACCTCTATCAATCCAGTGTACAACCCATTTATTCATGAACAAAATGCCTTCAACATAAAATGCACCTCTTCATCAGTTATCAGTTTATCGGCCTCTTGTTGTTCCTGTATTTTTTGTAACCGCTTGGCTTTCTCTCGTTCTTCTTCCTTCTTCTTGTTTGTCATCATTTCATCATAAAAAGATAAGCGAGGCTTGTTATGAGAGTGAAGGAATGACTGGACTTTATGAGCCAAGTGATGTGTCATCACCTACAATACATTAAAAATGAAAGAGTATGATTGTACTAATATTGGTGTGATATCCCTACAGAGTTAATGGCCACTCTGGTTGAATGTGGTTTCTATAAGTCTAGGCCCCAAACACTTTGTGAGCAGTTGTGGGATGGTATTCTTTTACAATGCAGGGTTAATGTGTACATCGACGTGTAAAGAGGGAGGCCTACATGTATGACTAAAGTCCTTATCGGAGAAGACAATTTGGTACTAAGGTCTTACTAACCATTGCAGATGTAATTACAAAGGCAGCACCTTCTCCTTAGCTATTTAAATGTAATGAAAGACCTTAAGTGTTGGTTCAACCAGGGCTTGCATGAACCCTAACACAATCCAAAAGATCAAGGCTCAACCAACTGTGCAGCAGTAATTTACATGTATGCACCGTTATTTGACTGTGAAGAATACATTCTGAATTGTGTTTTCAGTTGCTGTACTGTCAATCACATTTCAATGTTTTGATTGGATAAAACAAAAATGTTGTAATGACCAATTAAAACGGTACTGAGATATAACAGCACAGCATGACTACCCCACCAAGGATGGAATTGGAAATTTCCAGGGATCAGATGAAGACTATAATTATCAGGTTTGTAAGGATGAAAAATAAAAATTCCAGAGGGAGGTGGCCATGCAGGTCCCTTGTTAGTGGGCTATAAATATTATCTGGAGCCATACAGTCTGTTGTACAATGTACTTACCTCTCCAACAAGTTCAGCAGCTTCACATTCTAACTGTGTTTGAAGATCTTGAAGATCTGCTTTAGAAATACCCACAGCATTTTGTAAAGAGATGATAGGACTTCTGTAACAGCAATAACAGAACGTATCAAATGTTTTAATTAATCTAAAATATAGAACAAAAGCTCTAATGTCATCACAAGGTAATAAATTAAAAGCCATCAAATATTGAGTTCCATTTATGAGGCTTTGACAGCACCAAGTATTACTAAAATGTACAGAACATGGTGGCTTAATGACCGGTGCTACTTTCTCTTGTCACCCAAGATTGATTACTCCCCCTTCCCCTCCCCTCCCCTCCTTTCTCCTCCCCTCCCCTCTCCTAGAAGCACAGCTACACAGACAATGTATCAAAGTCCAATTAACTGGTTGATTTATGATCGATGTACACCAAATATAGAGATTATATTTCATAATATCCTGAAATGAATGTTTGGCTCTAGTGAACTTTAAATCTTGGCTCAGAGATTTTATATCATACATATATATATTTATATAGGAAACTGAACTAAAATGTAATTTGACCTCAGGGTTATTTCTGAACAAAGTCTACCCTGTGAGGATAGGTTACACTTCATATAAATACAATTCAAATATACAATCTGTACCATTAAGAAACTTGTAACTTACTGGTTGGGGTAGTTTGCTGTGTATTCTATAACCAGGTCAACTTTAACATGAACATCTTTCTCACGCATACTTTGTAGAGGAGTCAACTTTAAAACTATCCTTGGAAGGTCATTAGGCTAAATTAAACAAGACAGATTTTATTGATTAAAGGACAAAATGATACAATGTCCCCCACAACTTACTGTTTTCATAGTAATTTATTATGTGCCCTACCAGACAATTAGTCTTATCTGGAAACTGGTTGATAAAGCCAACTAATTAGTCAGAAATCAATATGAAAACTCTGCCTCAATCTGGATTTTTGGTGGAGTCCAATTCCTAGTTGAGACTTTAGTCTGGCTGGCAAGGTACGTGTGTAATTAATGTTAACCTCCGGTGATGAGGTTGGGTGAGGTGCCTAAATGCTGCCTCGAGGGACTAAATCTTTAGCTTTCGAGCTAGCACGAGGATCACCAGATTTGTAGTGATGGACTCACATGCCAGCCCTGCACAATAATGGACCACCCTGGGCACATACATGCAATGAACTGCTGACCAAGGCAGAAAATAAAGCAGACAATACAGGAGTCGCCCTATAGCAACTATGTACCCATGGGGCGCCCATACAGCAAACATGGGTCCCAGAGGCTCAAGGAAGCAAACGTCTCAAGTTTAACTTCGCCTAAATTTCATTTAGCCACATTAAATGCAAATGGTGGTATTAAAAATAAGAGAAAATTGTCTAAAAATCAATTCTGACAGTCTTGTGCTCAAATTCATAATAATATTTCTTCTTGAGACATCATATATTAGCTGGTGTACTCAAATGTCTTTTGGGACACTTGTCCTAAATTTGTCTATTTGTATGCATGAGATGTCTGAATCACATGGACACTGGATACCTGTTTTTTGTTCTTTTACACTGTAAATGCCCAGACCACCATTACAAACATGCATGCTGTACATGTTTTGATGGGATTTTGATAGAGCCCTAATAATATATTATCAAGAACATCGATTCTAGTAAAACATCTAGTACATGTAAAACATTAGAAATTTGTGACAGGAAGGATCATAGCCTTTGAAGAAGAGAAAATCCAATCCCCTATAATTATGTTCGAGAATTGGAGCTAAACAGTTACAAGCTCTACAAGCTGAATTGTCACTTACGATTACTTTTTCTCTTTCATACAAAGCAGGAAAAGTATAGAGTACAATCCCTGAGCGTTTTGGGGGGATTTTTTGTATTTGTTTAGTAAATTTCTCAACAAATTTCTCGAGGTCAAGAAGTGTCCTACGGAGTGCCATTCTTACTTTTTCTCGTATGTCCAGAAAGTCATCCATGTATATAGCTTGAAGTACTTCAAGTTCGTTGTGCCGTCTCTCTGCCAAGGTTTCTTTGTCGTCCATTTTTGCGTTCAGATACTTCGACCTGTTCGACCAGCGCAATCAAGTCTCGAAGTCGTTGCCATGATGATGAACGAAGGCTTAAAAACACTTCATCAAAAATAGTACAGACACGGTAAATGAAGTTGAAAATGCACGAGGAGCTCTTAAGATTACATTTTGAATTTCTTCAAAGGAAAAACAGTACAAAATAAATATCATGAGAGTTTTTGAAAAACCCTCTTCCACTTTCTTCGACTTTCATTTTAATGGCACAGAAAGGACTGGTAATAGAACACAGGAAGCCCAAAGTTGTCTGTTCGGTTCACCGAACCCATTGGGCTTCCTGTGCGGTACATGACCTCCACATACCAGGCGGAAGTCTTATGACCAAGTCGTGAGCTGAGGGAAAACAACGTTGTACACCATTTATAGCTTTGTCATTTTTGTCAGACTGTTACTTTGCTCCCTTCGATCGTGGTGTGGCACCATTTAAAAAGGCTTGAGGATCAGTCCAATATATTTACACCACTCGGTACTGGAGCTATTTCGTCAAGAAAGATAGTATCAGAAACTATGTATGCCGTTGTGCTGTTGCTGAGTTCTCTCGTCGCTTCCTCCCTGGCGGCTGAAGTGTGCATTCCAAGCACAAACGAGAAGTTTGCTAGTTGTGCTTGCAAGCTAAACACAACAGACGAGTACATCAATCTTTCACCTCTTCAAAATTCCTCAGTCGTCCCAAGGTAAGCTTGCTCAGGCTACTGATACAATGAAGATACAAGATACCACTATAACATTTACTTTCGATATCCCTGATCCGTGCATCCTGTTCAATGACAATTAATATATAACTGAATGGAAACCTTTCTTTTATTGGCCTAAGTTTGAAACAATTGAATTACGTTTTGAAAAATCGACATGAATCTATAGATCTTTTTGTTTTGGTTCTTAAGAGGTTTAAAACAATCTTGCACAAGTTACGGGGTATTTCGTAAGAATACAAAACACGTTTTTGGATTATTCGGTTTAGTCGGCAGTTTTGAAAATTTGAAAATTGATTTTTTGGCCTGTGGATAGGTGATTCGAGAGGTATGCCGTTGATAAAAATTTCATGTGACAAAAAGCATGACTTTGTTACGTGCATCCAGAAATTCCTCATTTGGCCTTAAAGGTCAGGACGGTGAGTAGGGGTGGGGAAGCGATCACGTTCCTCAAAATAATATTGATAATATAAATAATGATGATGATTAAAATGAAATTAAAATAAATGTACTCTTGATGTGAAATAAAAAGGTCCTGTATTTAGTAATGAGAAGCCGAAAATGGTTGACATGCAATACGGTGAAAACAAGAAGGAGAAAACCCCATCTGGGCTATCTGGGCCTGAGTCCTGCCCACGTCCCGCTTTATACTACATTAAATAAAACAATTATAATCCGCCATCTAAAAATTTGCAAAAGGAATTTCACCGGCCCAAGATTACGTTTGGGTATTACCAAAGGGGTCATTTCGTTTGTTTTGACGACATGTACATGTATCGTCAGCAACTACTCAAATGCAGTTGACTAACTAGTTTCATTGATATTGCACAAATCAGTAATCATATTGAAATGACTAGACTAAGAGCACAACTGAAAAAGTCGATCGCAAAAAGTGCAGAAGGCATTTTAGGGTAGAAGCTGGTAACATAACTATTCTAAACTAATTTTTTGCATGCTGAATCCGAATATGACAGTTACCAAGACGTATTCTGTAGTCTTATACGTGTAACTGATGACGTTTTTGTGAATTGCTACAGTGATTTCATACTGAGCTTTTATCATGTAATTCCAAAAGTTCCTAAACTTAAAAACAATTACCATAGCTGGAAAGAGCACCTCAAATCAGTAAAACTGTGAAGTTTGAAGGATGTAAGTTGAAAAACCAAGGAGATCTGAATTTTCAAAAATCGAAATTTGTTGGTATCTCATGCATAAATACAAAATTCCGATTTTGAATTCAGAAAGTACAAAGAAGCGAAAAATTAAAATTTACAGTGTATAATAACAAGACAAACAGACGGAACATCATGAATATTTTAGTCTCGTCACGCTACGCGAATCGTGACGACACTGAACATGTAATAGGAGACCAGTGAAAAAGCTTTAGATTTACGTCCGACAGAACTTCAAAAACTGTTTTTGTCTCTTAAAAATATTGTTCCTTTCTTACTCCTCACACCCTTAGGTAATGAAAATCTATTAAGTGTTTAAGGTTTAAGATATTGTAAAGATAATACTTTTTGATAAATGACATGCATGAAAGTCGCCTTTGTCAATATAAAATCAGCAATCGATCTGATTTTAAAACACGTTAAAAGATAGTAACTTTAATAATTGCCTTTAGCCTTCGCTGATAATGCTTCAGGATTATCACAGCAGGCGGGAAATGTGTCTTTCAATCGAAAACAGTCCCAGTTATTGTCATCCAGCAAAGAAAAATCAAAATTCATAAGCAATCATTAGAGTCATTTCTGCGTTCAAAGTTGCATTATATACAGCCACTGTATATCCACGGCAAATTTATTCTTTTATTTACTATCTCCATTTATGGGTAGAATTATTCCCAGATAATCACTTTGATTGGTCCTGTTATTTCCCCGAGGACTTGGAACAAAGATATTAGCATCACAATGGAACTTCGCCGAATAGACTACCCCGATTAGTCATTATAATTATTAAGTGTCTAGGTAGCGCAGCGGTCTAAGGTGATATCTAAAGGTATGGATTAGGGTCCGGATATCGTCTCCCTCCCTGGCCTTCGGGCTAAGTCAACTGCAATATGTAGCACCGGGATAGCGTGGATGGGGCCGAAATCTTCATCCGTAACGTAAGTCGATTCGATGTCTCAGCTTCTATGAATGTCTAGGGAGAATCGTCCCAAACTTCAATTTTTTCTTATATATTTTCAGTCTTTAGTTTCATTTTGTTTCTTGGTGTCCGGGGGGTGCCTTTTTAGGAATTACAGGTTCGAGCCTCGTCGATGCCATATTGATTTTTCTTTTTTTTCTTTTTCTTCTTTTCTTCTTTTTCTTCTTTTTCTTTTCGTTCTTTTCTCTTTATAGCAAGATGGTAACAACTGTACATCCATTTATTTTATAATTGTTCATGTTTTATTTTAAACCTCGTCCCCTAGCCTCGTCCCCAGGCTAAATTACGGCGGCGCGGCCATAATGACGTCACGCTTCGAATGGGCGCCACCGTCAGTAGCTTTAGTTTGACAGCCGGTTTTGCTGCTTAAAACGACGGTGTTCAAAGCGAATTTTAGACCGTTTTGGTGTCTGTCAATCGCTTGCTGCACTGTAACCAATATTTTGTCACAATCGATGAAGACTGTTGAAGATATGAAGGTTAAAATTAGAAATCAGATCTAAAAAGATTATCTGCCCAACTTGTGTATGTAAAGCCTGTCCCTCATTTTTCTTTTCTTTTCCTGTTTCTTCTCTTCTCTTCTCTTCTCTTCTCTTCTCTTCTCTTCTCTTCTCTTCTCTTCTCTTCTCTTCTCTTCTCTTCTCTTCTCTTCTCTTCTCTTCTCTTCTCTTCCCTTCCCTTCCCTTCCCTTCCCTTCCCTTCCCTTCCCTTCCCTTCCCTTCCCTTCCCTTCCCTTCCCTTCCCTTCCCTTCCCTTCCCTTCCCTTCCCTTCCCTTCCCTTCCCTTCCCTTCCCTTCCCTTCCCTTCCCTTCCCTTCCCTTCCCTTCCCTTCCCTTCCCTTCCCTTCCCTTCCCTTCCCTTCCCTTCCCTTCCCTTCCCTTCCCTTCCCTTCCCTTCCCTTCCCTTCCCTTCCCTTCCCTTCCCTTCCCTTCCCTTCCCTTCCCTTCCCTTCCCTTCCCTTCCCTTCCCTTCCCTTCCCTTCCCTTCCCTTCCCTTCCCTTCCCTTCCCTTCCCTTCCCTTCCCTTCCCTTCCCTTCCCTTCCCTTCCCTTCCCTTCCCTTCCCTTCCCTTCCCTTCCCTTCCCTTCCCTTCCCTTCCCTTCCCTTCCCTTCCCTTCCCTTCTCTTCTCTTCTCTTCTCTTCTCTTCTCTTCTCTTCTCTTCTCTTCTCTTTTCTTTTCTTTTCTTCCTTTCTTTCCTTTTCTTCAGTTCTTTTTCCTTTTTTTTGTTTTGTTGTTTTTTGGGGGGGTAGGGTGGTGACTTCATTCTTTTCTTTCTCGTTACTCTTAATGATCACATTAACTGAAAGAAGTCTTTTCAAAAACTTGTTACTAACTTTCAATTTTAACAGTTTTAATTCTCTGACGTTGCGTTGTCAAGATGAGATCATTACAATACCTAAAGTAGACGACAACTTTAAGGACTGTGGATTACAAAACTATAAGAAACTCCTATAGATAAGGGCAGTAGACTAGGCGCAAAACTGAAGTCGATCGCAAAAAGTGCAGAAGGCATTTTGGGGTAGAGGCTGGTACACTGGAAAAGTTTACTAAATTCCACAGTATGGAAAAATTAAGGAAATCATAAATTTCCACCATTTGGAAGTTACTTTTTTATATTTCCATGGTATTTCTAGTGTATGGAAATTTCAAAATCCTGGAAATATTGTGGAAATATAGGTTTTTTCCTATTTCTACTATATCATACTGTGGAAATAAGATGGATATACCGCAGAAATTATACGACAGTGTTGAAAGGGGAACTGAAGACTATCATGGAAATATACTGGAAATAATGCAGAAATAACCTGGAGATTTTGATGAAATATCATGGAAATACCATGGAAATGTTAAAAGGGGGCTGAAGATTACTGGAAATAATCATGGAAATATTCTAGAAATAATGTAGAAATAACCTGGAAATTCAGTCGAAAGATCGTGGAAATACTATGGAAATGTTAAAAGGGGGGCTGAAGATTACTGGGAATAACAATGGAAATATTCTAGAAATAATGTAGAAATAACCTGGAAATTCAGTCGAAAGATCGTAGAAATACTATGGAAATGTTAAAAGGAGGGCTCGGAAGATTACTGGAAATAATCATGGAAATATTCTAGAAATAATGTAGAAATAACCTGGAATTTAGTCGAAAGATCGTGGAAATAGAAATTGTGCTCTGGAACAGGGTTAGGGTTCGAGGGGCTCAGCAGCACATCCCTACCCAAAACTGGAAGGAGTACCCCCCCCCCCCCCCCACACACACACACACACATCTAAAGTCAACATCAAAGCTCAACCCTGTGAAAACAAGAGTTACCCAGCAACTGCCACAAGATCCCTGGTCTCTCCGTACCATGGAAATGTTAAAAGGGGGGCTGGAGACTACGCCTGGGAAAATATTCTATAAATAATGTAGAAATAACCTGGAACTGTACAGCAAATTTGTGAATAATTAATCTGCTGTATTTGTATACAATAAATACTTCTTGTTCATGAAATGGTAGACACAGAGAGACCATAATACAAAGAGAGTGAAACTCATTATTGATGTCTGTGCGATATTCGCGGCGCTATTTTTAGTAATTTCGCCAATTTTAACGTGCGCGTGGACGGTAAATCGCACGAGCAGAAGTTAGCGTTTGAAGATTACAGTACAGTTATTCAGAATTTTTACCATGGTGTGTGCAGCGACCTATAAATGTTGCAAATTCTCTACCCTTTTCTATTTCTCTAGTCTCAAAAGGTCCCTTTTCCAGTGCAGTGTATACAGTACACTGCACTGGAAAAGGGACGTTAACGAAACTGATAAGGGTACAAGAAATGATGAACCAACAAATCAAGGATATTTAAAAAAATCCTCGAGATTGCAGTTTCTTGTGATCGGTCGCCAAATTTTATACCCGCAACTGAAAAGTTCTCGCGAAAATTAAAATTGTAATTATTTTTACGCAGTATATTTTTGAAAAAAAAATTCGCGAAATTGATCTCCTTCTGACACGAACTTTCTGTCAAAATACGAATATTTTAAAAACGAAACATGCTCTTTGAAAAAAAAATTATTTAGGGTCCTTTTCAGTCGTTTTGGGCTTTCTTTCCCGACAAAAATCGAAAAAACCTGGTCGCTAGTGCAATTTGACCAATGAGGGAACAAAACTTTATCACGTGTCATTTGAATAATTGGCGCACATTGGAAGCCATTTTGTCGGTTAGATTGCTATAATTTCAGCTTGTTTGCCATATAAAACGTGTTCTTTTGTGCTAAAAAAGGACCGAGATGGCCGTTCAATGCCTCAAACACAATCAAGAACACCTTTCACCTTAAAAAGATGTTCTTTTGGAAGAATAACAGGTTTCGAGTGCCGTAGAAGTCCTGATTTCGAATCCAGGTTGTGATCGACTGAACTCGTTGCGTTCAAGAAACAATACGGTAAGTTATGTTCGCTCTTAATATTGCAGCCATGGAAGAGACTGTACTTTCTATGTGTTATTGTCAATTCGGTCTTAAGTTTATTTAGGCACATTACTTGCCTGGCTTACATGTAAATTGTTGTAATTGCTCTGGCAATCGAATCAGTAAAGGTTATACACCGAATATCGATTTGACAATTTGGTACGTCGTTTGAACGAAGATTCTACTCACATAAAGGACTTTGATGAAACTAAAAACACTGTGAAATTCACTTCAGATACAAATAATGTAGTAAGCTTTTTACTTATGTAATGTTGAAATCAACAATTATACTGACAAATCATTTTATTTGTAGAATTGTCTATACTGAAGTGAGGGATTCGAATTATGGAACCGTTCTGTGTATTATGCTCAACGATTGCGAGCTATAACGATTGCTCTTGAGCTTATGGTAAATACCCATTTAAAAACATAGAATTGTAGTGCTTTAATTGTGACTTCATATTACTGTGAGCTCACTAGAGTGGTTTTCGTAAACCCGTGAAATAGATACTAAACTAATACACATTAGTAAACCTTAATTCAATTGTTTTCTTTTCTTCTTATTTGACTATTACACATTAACTGCTAGTATTTATTTCACGGGTTTATGAAAATCACTCTAACCTAATTTGCAGAATGATTTTGCCCATGTCCTTTCATAGTTAGTTAGTAGTAGACTGTAAACCTATTGTTTTCTTTTATTATCAATCACTACAAACTAGATAGTCGAGTTTTTTTGAAAGATGAAAGAAAATTGCCCTAGTCTTACAATCAAAGTCTAATAGTCAATGTCTTTTTTCTTTATAGTCTAATCAAAACAAAAGAAAACACTGATCAATTTATGATGTTAAGTGTGTGTCAATAAGAGGACAGACAACACAAAACCATCTTCAATTTGTTAAAGTCAGCTGTTTTTTATCCAATGTTTTTTTATTTATTTTTATCCAATGACCAAACATGAATTGTTTTAGTAGTTGATAACAGAGTCATTTAGATAAACCTATAGAGTGACTTTATTTCACCAGCTAATGAAAAATCAGTGTTTAGTTTAAGTACTAATAATCTGATAAAGGAGAGGGCTGTAAAGCAAAACTGGTGATTGCACTGAACTCATGGTACAAAATATAATAATCAAAGTGTAGTCATCAAATTGATACAAAAGAAAACAGTGGAATTGGGGTCTGCTATTTTGTATTAGTATGTGTTACATGCGCCTTGAAGTCACTACTTCCTACACTACGTCACTACCCTAGCTCTTTCCAATTCACTAATTGTCCCCCAACTTCCAATAATATACAGATATATATTGAAATTTCCCACTGTCTTTTGTTTTTAGGAACTTTTGGAGCTAGAAAAACTTCAATTAATAAATAAACAAAGTGAGAAAAACAAGCTATGCTAAAAAGTAAGTTGGAGTTATTGATTGAGTTGAAGGGATGTATGGGTAGCAACCATGTAAAGAATAGCACATCAAACAAACTCAATTCACATGTGACCTGAGTGCTCAAACTGGGACTCAAACCTGGACCACGATGGTGAAAGTACTGGGCTCGGTTGTTTGCAAGCCAATTAGTGCTAATCTGTGGTTAACTCTTAAGAGAACATTTGGAGTTTAAACCCTGGATTAATTAGTGCTAATCAGCTTTTGAACGACTGGGCCCTGGTGCTCTCACAACTTGGCCAACCATGCCATTTTGTTGATTGAATATTCCTATTGTTGCAGGTTGAAAAAAGATTTCTACCTTGTATAAAGATTGTAGATGTAAGCAGCAGCAAATAACATTTCTTAAATTGTAGTAAATAATTCAATAATTCATTATTATTATTAAAGTCTATTAAAATAATTATTGTTTCCACCATAAGGTCGCAGTTATATTCATTAGCCATTATTTAAAACATGACATAATTTAACTTATATAGGGATTTATTTAATGCTATTAAGATTTGTTTGCCACACTTGCTATAGCCCTTTCCTGTCAATTTGTCTTTTGTATCCTTAAGGATAGCATTCACATCTCCAGAGTGTTGTAATTTTTATCAATTTTTCTTATATCATATTTTATTACTTTTATACACCTATTTAAAAAAGGTTGTCAGAGCTATAGGCAATAGGTCATTCTGCCATTCACGGTTGGGCTTTCTATTTGTTTTTGTTAAGACAGTCAACAATCTGACATTCATATATATGTGATGTTCAAAACAAAACGATTTATGAGTTTGCATGACCTGTCGCCTTTAGCTCTGACAACTTTTTTTAAAAATAGGTGTAACAAGGTGTATGCACTCCATTGAAGAAAGGGTGTAGTTCACATTTATCCAAATATCAATTTATTAAGTATATCTAATGAAATGCAATTTGTAAGTAAGTGCTTACAACACACGAAATGTAGTTTCTTGATTCCTGTGAGAGTTTAGAAGGACTAAAAATGTTTTGTATCCATTGATATTATATTATAATTATGTAGTATTTTCAGCTGAAATAAAGACATTGTTACTTTCTCATATTTCTATTAGTTTACTAATATCATTATTCATTATTCCAGGTTCCTTTATGGTATTTCTAGGGTCTTCTTTTGTATTTCCAGGGTATTTCTACAACATTTCTAGGGTATTTCCAGGTTGTTTCTTTGTATTTCCAGGGTATTCCTTCAATATTTCTAGGGTATTTCCAGGGTCTTCCTTTGTATTTCCAGGGTATTCCTACAACATTTCTAGGGTATTTCCAGGGTCTTCCTTTGTATTTCCAGTGTATTCCTTCAATATTTCTAGGGTATTTCCAGGGTCTTCCTTTGTATTTCCAGGGTATTCCTACAACATTTCTAGGGTATTTCCATGTTCCTTTGTATTTCCAGGGTATTCCTACAACATTTCTAGGGTATTTCCAGGGTCTTCCTTTGTATTTCCAGTGTATTCCTTCAATATTTCTAGGGTATTTCCAGGGTCTTCCTTTGTATTTCCAGGGTATTCCTACAACATTTCTAGGGTATTTCCAGGGTCTTCCTTTGTATTTCCAGTGTATTCCTTCAATATTTCTAGGGTATTTCCAGGGTCTTCCTTTGTATTTCCAGTGTATTTCTTCAATATTTCTAGGGTATTTCCAGGGTCTTCCTTTGTATTTCCAGGGTATTCCTACAACATTTCTAGGATATTTCCAGGCTACCTTCATGATATTTCCAGGTTATTTCTACGTTATTTCTAGGTTAATTCTAGGATCTCTTTGATATTACTTTATGATTTCTAGGATATCTCTTGGTTATTTCCACAGTATCGAGAAATTTCCACACCATGGAAATGTACAATTTACCTGGAAATTGAATTTCCTGTATATTTCCTGTATATTTCTTTACTATTTCCATACATGGAAATTAATCAAATTTTCCAGTGGTAACATAACTATCCTAAACTAATTTTTATTCATGCTCAATGCGAATATGACAGTTACCAAGACGTATTCTGCAATCTTATACGTGTAAATGATGTATTTGCTACAGTCGTTTCATACTAACTGCTTTTTCATGTAATTCCAAAAAAAATTCCCAAACTTAAAAACAATTACCATAGCTGGAAAGAGCATATCAAAATCAGTAAAATTATGAAGTTTGAACGATATAACTTGAAAAATTCAAGGAGATACGAATTTTAAAAAATCGAAACTTTTTAACATAACTGTATAAAATGTTTTCATACAAAATTTCGTTTTTTGCATACTTCGTATTTCCTTGATTTTTCAACTTATATCCTTCAAACTTCACAGTTTTTGATGTGCTCTTTCCAGCTATGGTCATTGTTTTTATGTTTTGGAACTTTTGGAATTATATAAAAAAGCCGTTAGTATATGAAATGGCTGTAGCAATTCACAAAATATGTCAGTTACACGTATAAGATTGCAGAATACGTCTTGGTAACAGTCATATTCGCATTCAGCATGACAAATCAGTTTAGAATAGTTATGTTACCAGCCTCCTCTACGCCAAAATGCCTCCAGGTGATCTGATTTTTCGAAAATACGCCTAGTCTAGACTGGAGTTTTCTCAATCTTTTGGTGTTCTCGCGAATTAAGCTCTAACTTCGCGAACGTTTATCAGTTGTGGGTCGCAAACCCAAGCTTTACTAACACTTGTGAAGCGAACATGATTGTTTTATCGCGAGGTTCACTGTTTTGTTTTCATTTTTATGTATATTTTGTTTTGGAGAGTAGTTTTTACATGGGAATTCAGTTTCCCCCTACCACTATCCGTTACCATATGTATTTTATTTTTTGTTGTCATTTGGTAAAAAGTATTATTAAACCTAAACCTTAAACCTTCCGTATCGGCTATCTCGAACCCCCACTATCTCGAACAACAATAAGCTTCCCTGGGGTTCGGTTTAGCGCGGGGATTCCACTGTATTCCACAGTGAGGATACAACGGTGATTCTTTTGAAAACCTTTAGCGAGATTTGTTTCTTTAATAAAACAGGTTTACGACAAACTCAAGTGAAGATAAAGAGAACTGGCACTTTTCGTTTAACCCTTGTGAACCATTCGATATGTTCCTGGAAGTAACCGACAAATCCTGCCAACAAGTAGCGGTAAGAAAGTTTAGAAATAATGCTAATTCTCTAGTAAGACCTGGGGATTCATAGAATTGGGACTTTCAACAGTTAGTGAGAAGAAAATTTTGAGCAATGTTACTTTCACATGCCATGTCCATAATGCCTTGCGCCTTGAGAGCAGTTAGATAGACGCTTTTTTGTAGACTTGTTTTGAGTTTTGATTTTGTCATTATATAAACATTTTTATAAGGTTTTATCCTGCTTCGTCATCGATGCCATTTTGTTTGTTTTGCATAATAATAGTTCCCCCCCCCAAAAAAAGGCATATTATGGGGCATGTGAAAGCAGTGAATGGCAGAGGTTTCGAATGTTTTTTGACATCACGGCTCTGACACGGTCACGGCACGGGGCGCGGTCGATTTCACGAAAACTGTTTCACCCAGACATGACCAGTTAGCTTCAAACATTTTTTTTGCTGTATTTAAATTATAGGTAGCTCGATGGACCTCTCCAACGAAAGTTCCTAATAACAGAACAACTGTATGTCAAGACCTTGGAGATCAGAAAAGAGTATCCTTTGATACAACCCAAGTCTTGCTGTCTGATTTTGGATGGTCAAATCTCACGCTTCAATTCCTCCCCGAGTGAGTTCTACGTCCTTACTAATCAGCTAATCAATTCAAAAACGCATCTTTGTTTCGCGGTATATCCACTTTACACAAAAGAAAATGCTGTTTTACCGTGGACAGAAGGCCTAACCGTGGCAAAAAAACCATGCGTTTTCAAATGTATCCTGACTGGAGGTAGTCTCTAAGGTTTCGCCTAGCCTCCCTTTTCCTTGGGCTTCCTGTGGTTCTAGAAAG
Source organism: Telmatactis stephensoni (assembly GCA_029948255.1). Classification (NCBI taxonomy): domain Eukaryota; kingdom Metazoa; phylum Cnidaria; class Anthozoa; order Actiniaria; family Isophelliidae; genus Telmatactis; species Telmatactis stephensoni. The sequence goes on along the minus strand of JALIZF010001282.1, from coordinate 115,563 downwards.
CTGCATGAGACCTCCTTTTCTACACAGGAAGCCCAGAATGCCCAAAGAGATGCTCCGGTTAATTTTGAAAACGATGGTTTTGCACTTAAGACTTAAGACGCTCAGTAGTGAACGGAAAGCCAAAAAGTATCGAATAGTTTACGTTTCCAAACGCATTAGTGTGGACGGGCCATAATAGAAATCAGACTCGGCTAGGCCATTAACGTTTGAAGAGCCAGTGGATATTGTAGCTTTAGACCGTTACTCACATAAGTCTGTTGTTTTAGGAAAGAAACGATTACCAAAAATGAAGCAAGGATTCATCTTGTTTGTAAGGAAAACATGACTGAACACGATGGTGTTTTTCATTACCTTTCCATGACTCCCGGCGTACATTCCGTTTATGTAAGTAGATTATTAGTTAACAGAATTTGACTATATTTTGGGTCTCCTATTCTTGCGGAATATATTCGTTGTTAGCGTTATTGTATTTACCCATGCACTTGGAGACGTTAGTCAAATTATATCAACTGTGTCTTGTACTGGAGACCTTAAATTAGTTACTAGTTGCTTGATCGGCCAACCGCTCAATTTTTTAGTGGATTAACAGTGTCTGGTTAGACGCTGGTTGATAGGTAGGTAGCTATAAGTTAGTTGGTTAAGCCTGGGCCGGTACTCCATATAGTTGACTGTACGGGGATGCTCCTTTTTAGGGTAGAAGTATAGAAAAGGGCAGGTATTTTCTGATATTATGTATACTAGAAAAGGGTAGGAAATTTGCGACTTTGAGCATAGAAAAGGAATTTTTAGTTAGGCGTATTACTCAAGACGAGCGCGCACGCAAGTTTCCCGAATTAATTAATTTTTTTCCCATCAGAATTTCGTTTTGGAAAGTCGTTGCAGTTGTCCTGGTCTCTGTGGTAAACCTCCATCAGGTATGCAACTAAAACATGTAAAAGCGGAGCCCTCTCTACATCATTACTGTGTCCTATCAAGAGACCATAATACTAAGAGAGCGAAGCTCAGTATTGATGTCTGTGCCATGTTCGTGGCGGCTAAGGCTATTTTTAGTAACTTCGCCATCGCGCGCGCAAGGCTCTTAGACAATAGAATTCAAACGGTCCCGTCCGCGCGCACGTCAAAAATCAAATTCTATTGGTGGAGGGACTTGCGCGCGCGATGGCGAAGTTACTAAAAATAGCCTTAGTCGCCACGAACATGGCACAGACATCAATACTGAGCTTCGCTCTCTTAGTATTATGGTCTCTTGGTCCTATGTGTATTTTAGGCTACACTGGTAGTTAGTAACTTTTTATATTCTTAAATGATTATTCCATATCCTATTTCGACCATAAAATTAGTTTTCCTAAAAAGTATACTCGATTTCAGACCAAAAATGTAGTTTTCCTTTAAAAGTATAGAACAAAATGCTCAACTAAACTGAACTATGGACCCTTTAGCGCTTATAGTAGCTCATATATAGGGGAAGGGGCTGCAATAGATCTTTCCCGAATTCGCTTGAATGATAACCGAACAATAGATTCAAGGCGAGGCTAGAGTGGACAAAATACAGCTAAATGTATGAATTTGACAACCCCAGCGCCTCGACTTTATTTTATTGTTACGTGGTTAGTCATGTGATTTCGGGAAAGATCTATTACTTCATCTTCGAATTAGTGCGCCTATTTTCCATATTTATTGGATAGTTGTAATATTTCATTTTTCTCGAACAGCGCTAGCTGAGGTTCCTTGGAAAAAATCTGGACATTATGTTATGTGATTGTAATTTATTAGGGCTAGGTAAATGCCATGGCTAATTCTAGTTCCAAAATTTTTCAGGTTCCCACAGCGAGCCATCTAAGAGTGACGATAACGATAAATGGTTGATAATAGGAGTATCTATTGGTGCTGTTGTTGTACTTTTGCTGATAATACTAGCAGTGATCTGCTGCCGAAAAGGGAAAAGTGGATATACGGAGGTCTAAAGAAAAGACCAACAAATTAACTAATTTAATTGTGAAGGACATTATATTCAATAGGCTGCATCTATTTAGAAATGAAAAGAACTTGAATACTTGCAGTTAAACCTCTCTAAAAAGGCCCTTGGTCGCTTAACGTTTACAATGTGTTACTGCCTAGCTGTCAGAATAAACATTACATTACAAAGTGGGCGTTAATAGAAAGTGATCGGTTAATGGAAGCGGTTTGAGCGAGGGGGGAGCCAGGGGGGAGGGGGCGATTGTTCCCCCTAAAATTTTGGACTTGAGCCTTCATCTGAAGGATGATGAAACGTTCTTCATGGGGGAAATTCGCATATTTTGGCGGGAACTGGACCTTGAAATTTAACCTTTCAATTGACTGCCCCCCCCCCCCCCCCCCTTGCTCGGGCCTCGCTACGCCCCTCAGGTCCACAATGTTAACACTGAACTGTGCGTTCATTGAATTCATTATGGATGCATGGGAAGACTGCTAACGGGGACGGATTCGGGGGATGTATTGGGTGGCTAGCCACAAAAGACATATCTCTGTAGCCTAGCCGACCTCCTTTCAGAATTCCTGGATCCACCCTTGTCAACTTAGCACCAGAGTACGCCTATAACGCCTACGACCATAGCGTCTTAAGAGTGCTTAGCACCAAGCAAGTGAATCCACAACTCAATGGACACACTGCTGATCTTTTTACATTATACGTACCGTAACCTGCGAATACAGCCGCTAATAGACTGCGGGTCTTATAACAACGCGCCCGAAGACAATTAAGTATCTCGAAGCTTTCAACCAGTTTATGGCTGGATAATTTACAATTAGGTCTCTGCATTATCCGGAATCAAATACTGGATCAAGAATTTGGATCATGTGACAAATATCTTGAAGATGTGCTAGTTAGGAACTAAATAATAAGCCAATCACAAGCGATAGCGAGAATCCAGTCAAAAATAAGATCATCAGTGTGGAATTTTATTGTAGCAACTCGCAGACTTGTCTGTCTCTAGCCTGAGGTTTTGTCTGTTTGGGACGACTCTTTGTACGGCCGGTGAGTGATTTGAGGCGGCTGTATTTGCTGGCTAAACATATCACGCAACATAGTTTTTACATTCTTTTTTATAATTAGAATAGTATCGCTGGCGTCAATACTTAAATTAATGCCGTCAAATACTCCTCGATGACGTCATGATACTTGCATGTATTTAACTTATTCGCTAGATATGTACAAGATACAAAGAAAAAAGAATGTTTTTAGTTGTTACATAAAGAGTGCATATTGTATTGCAAGAATATGTAATCACGTGTCAATCTATTAAAGCATAGAAGTGATCTTAGATCTTATCAATGGCATTGTGATTAACTCTGGTAAAAATTCCCAACCAGGCAGGGCAGCATTGCAAGAGCCTTGATGACAGGCCGGCATAGACAAGACTTTTATGTCTTTAACATTAAAATGGAAGGGAAATATGTTTATCCCATATCATAGTAAATACAGCCAATCAGAAAGCAGGAAAGCCGTTGTATATTCGGCGGTATTCAACTGTTCCCATGATACATTGCGGTAATTGGCTGTATTTTCTATGGTGTGGATAAAATAGATTCAAATTTGACATTTCAAAGCAGTTATCGAACTCAACAACTATTAGCGATATCATCATACAGTAATTCAGTACGTAAACCGCAGATATTTTTATTTTATCTAAGAATTGAACAGGAGTTCAACTCCTGTTCAATTTTTAGATGAAATAAAAAAATCTGTTTTTACCGTATAGCGGTATACGGTAATTCACCATACGGATTATTTTTTCATATAAAAATTCACATATACAGTTTTATTTCATTTAAATATGAACCAGGAGTTATACGATAACTCACCATACGGATTATTTTTTCATATAAAAATACACATATACAGTTTTATTTCATTTAAATATGAACCAGGAGTTATACGATAACTCACCATACGGATTATTTTTTCATATAAAAATACACATATACAGTTATGTTCTGCGCATTTGACTCATCGAGCGCGCGCGCGACGTCACACAATTTCGAATAGCAAACGTTTTTTCGGAGATCGTGTTCGTACAAAAAACATCTAGAAAACAAACTAGTTTTACGACTTTTGGAAAAGAAAAATCTGATTTTGAGAGGAAAAACACATGGCTTCTCATATTCAAAATCAAATTCATTCTGGAATATTAAAAGCGCATAAAAAACGGTTCTTTTGACCACCGGACTAACGAATGACGTTTGGCCGCCATCTTGAAAATGTCCCATAATGCATTGTTTTCCTTGCCACTCTCTAGGGAGGGCTGGGGATTTCGTGGTTATTTAGGCAAATTCTAATACGATTTCGCGCGTTTCTCGCCAAATAACTTTTTAAATCGCATGGATACCCCATAATTTTATTTTCTCATTCGGTTGTAGATTAACTAAGCTATATGTATTCAAAAAATTGTGCCAAAAAAATTGATTTGCGATATATTTTTCTCTGAAATAGCATATGAACCAGGAGTTATACGATAACTCACCATACGGATTATTTTTTCATATAAAAATACACATATACAGTTTTATTTCATTTAAATATGAACCAGGAGTTATACGGTAATTCACCATACGGATTATTTTTTAGTCATACAAAAATACATGGAGGAGGAACATTGCATTGTTTTATGCATTCATTTCAGTCATGTTTAGTCGCCTAGGAGTTTCAGTATCTAGTTTTGTTCTCAGTGATGGTAAGTGGTTTGTTGCACTTCTCATTACTTCGACACTCTCCATCAAGTCCACAGAAGCTTCTTACTTCCTCGATACTTCCCACATTCCAACTACTCAACTGAGCTGTACTGAGTACTTAATCGTTTGTCTTGAGGTTTCACCGAACAGCATCTCGAACGCGTTTCTTCTAACTTTTCTTTAACCTTGAACTTTTGTAGGCCCTGCAATGACCCCTGCATGCAATGACCCCCTGGACCAACAAAAAGATCAAGTCCTTCGTATCTTGGACAGTTCGTTCTCAAGCTTCCATCGATCTCTGTCAGTTTGACCTCCAACGCGGTACCTTTTTTTGTTTTTGTCGTGGTCTTTTTTCTGCATTACTTCATCACAACTTTGATAGCGTTCTTCTTCTCTACCTTGACTTTTGTAGGCACTGTAATAGACCCCGTAAGCAGAAACCTACAAAAGATCAAGTTCTTCGTAGCTGGTTCATGCAGTTGGTCCTTCATCATCTAACTCAGTCAGTTTTGTCTTGTACTGTTGGTCTCCACCATCCAGGCAACTCAGTCAATACCGTCTATCACGGTATATTTTTGTTTTTTTTGTTTTTTTTGTGTGTTTTTTTTTTTTTCATTGTTCACTCATTATCTTTGTCCAATCATCGTTGTCCGTGTCCAGTCCGCGTCATTGTAGTCCGTGGCGCGTTGTCGTCTCCTTCTTCCATTCCTTCGTTTCTTCTTAAAATTGATCTACAAGTTAACTTAACCTTTTGTAAGCCCTGCAATTGACCCCGGGCAAGGACCTACAAAAGATCAAGTTAGTCTGTAGATCGATTTCAGAAGGAAACGAGGAAATAGAAGAATGAGACGACGGGGTCCCAAGTAAAGGTTAAAATAACCTTTACAAGAGAAACCCCTTACGCATACCACCGAAGCCGGTATCGTCTTTGCTGGTTTTGCTGTCGTCGCCTTTAGGTGTCTTATCTTCGCAACGACTAGACACATCGGCACGGTCAGCTGGTGTCGCTCATGGTTGCAACCTCTGCCAGTCCAGACATGCTACTTGCTCCGGCCCCGTCTGCTTTTTCTTCACTGTCATCCTTTAAAGCAAGCAAATCAAATCAATTAAAACCTTTTCATTATAATCAGTAGTACAATATTGTAGTTGTTACCTTGTTGTTTGGTCTCAAGTATTTCCAGAGATAATATCCTCCCACTCCTATGGCCACTGCAGTGGCTCCATAGATTGCACACTTACGAAATAATTCCATTCTACTCCAGCAACGAACTGAACACTCTTTTGAGCTACTTCTGAATGAAGTAATTAGTACAAATGATTATTATGACGTCATAATTGTTTTTCGTTAATTTCTTAATTAACAAATTAAGTGACTATCGTAGGTTCTACAACACGGCCGGGCTTCCTGTGGCGTTTAATATGCTGATGGTCCAAACAGTTCCAAACAAAAGGGATTCTACTTCATTCATCCGATTTGAAGACCATATATGACCATATATACAAAACCATATTCTCGATGGACGGTCGAGCATATTTAGGTTGAAGCTGAAGCACCGTGTGAGCAGACAGACAGACAGGAGAGACGGCAATTAAAAACAACTGGACAACATGCTTCACAGGATTCATGTCAAATCTTGTTTCAGTCATAATAACGAATTCAGATGATTTGTAGCTGCTTCCTCAAGTTCAAGCACGAGCGTTATCCTACGCAACAAGACTTTCAAGTAAAACGCGTGCGCTTGTGCGTGCACCAAAACGAGCTCGTGCATCCATCTCCATCTTTGCAACTCACTTGCTTACAATAATTTAGAACGTACCAATTCACAAACAACAGTTTGGGCCTAGTTTAGGTGCTGTATAGCGCTTTCAAAGTGTCGTTGCCAATTCATATTTTGGCCAGATCTGTATCTATTGCACATGGTTGGCTCTGGGGTCCCCTGTACGCTTTTTTGCATTATTTGGTTTTCCTGTGGCTGAACAGCGCGCGCGCCGCTTTACCCATAAAGCATACAAGAGCGCAAAGTTTGGTATTCAGTATCTCAAATCGTCCAGTTGTTTAGTCTCGTTTTATATATGAAACAGGTATAGGTACATGTGAATATATTGTTATATTTGAACGTGGTTGTACTGAGTTCACTCGACTGTCTGTCTGGTTCCCTCCCATTCAAATTCTGTTAGTTCGTCTTCGACTCTTGAATTGACCTCTCAGTTTCTTTCTGTCACGTCCGATATGAACTCTCATTGTTAAAGTTTTCTAAAACATTTATTTTAAGAGTAGTAAAACGAATAGTTATCACATAACATTATGATAAATATTATCAAAATATTTAATACAAACTATTTTCATTCCTTGGCAATGCTGCTTAGTGTTGTCATCATACCTTGGATGACATCATAAATATCACTGTATATCACTTTATAACGTAACTATAACTACATATATCTTATTAACGTTATCATGTTTCTGTAGAAAATGCAAACTAATCTTAGCATAATTATCTCAATAGCTACAAAATGAAAGCCGTTAAATATCTTTATTTTGCCACATCATCGAAAAGCGTGAAACGTTTGTTTCTGATGTCTCCTGATGATGGGTCTGAAAGCTTGGATAAAATTGATGTCAAAAACACATAGGATCAGAAATGTCTAAACGCACTATTACGTTAACACCAGAAGGTTTCTAAGATATAAAGAGAACCTTGCACAAGACCTAAGATATAATTTCTTCTAATTATTAGAAATTGTGATATTAATGAATTAATGAAACAGTGGACGCTGACCAAGAAGCTGGAGAAAAGTGTCAATGACTGCTTGCACTGGCAGCAACATATGACCAACCAAAACTATACGGCAGTCTCCCAAGAATCAGTGAAACAATACTGTGAGAGACGATTAAGACTAGCTGGTCATTGCGCTCGTCACAATGAAGAAAATGCTTCAAAAGTGCTGTTTTGGGAACCGCAACATGGACACTCAAACCGAGGTAGACCAAGAACTACATACTTTGATAACGTCAAAGCTGACGCTGGACTGGAGAATAAGAATACCAAAGAAATAAATACCTTGTGGAATGATTTTGTCAGGATGGCTCGGGATGATTCCCGGCCTTAAGTAAGTAAGTATTGAACGTTAGTTATATATCGGAATGTAATCTTATTAGCGTAAAAATTGAGTGTGTATATTAATACAACTACTTAGTTAAATAATTTTAGTGTCTATATTATCATAATTAATTAGATCGGAACTACCGTACATAAATGTACATTAAGGTTTTCTGAAAGAGTGTTCCTCAAGGCTCCTACATTTGCACACCACTGGTCACATGGAACGTGGAGTCTTTCCATTTGATTCCTGTCGTTCTTTGAAGCACTTCGTTCATCGTCCAAGCCTTTAGTCGGTAGACTTGCACGATCTCTGAAGTTATACAGCATTGTCTCTGGATTTTCGTACCAGAATCGATCTCCATCTCTCAAAACTCGGAACTGTTCAGCTATTATGCAGTGCAAAAGTCTCCCCTACACATCCCCCCACGAACGTGATCCTCCGCCAGTCCACCCACCCACAAGTCCACTTCATTCACATTTGAAGTAAACTTTAAACTTTTCATGAATTTCCTTGTCAGATGTTATTTGTTCAAAAGAGGATCTCTTTGGAAGTCCAATGGCTCCTCTGACAGTGTTATAGTCCGGTAATCCGTGATCCCTTCCACGTTGGATTCCTATGGAAGCTAAGTCAAGACCTTTAGTATTGGTTCCAAACAAGAAGTTACGGACTGCATCGGTGAACAGAGTGTCTACGTTCTGTGAGAATTGCTTTAAGCATTCCTCTGATCAAAGGCTCGATTCCTCCTTCTTGGATGATGCGACCGGGATTGAAGTAAGCGTCACGAAGGGGAAGGTGTCCAAATTTGGCCATTTGCCAGTTCTCGTCAAGTCTAAGCATGGTGTTGCCAATCTGACTGTGTCCAAACCTGAACGCTGCAGTGGAAAACTCATTGAAGATTCCAAACCTTACGGAGGAATTATAGCCTTGATAGGAACCAAGTTTTGTAAACTCTTTGGTACCAATTACCGTTGGTAAGAATTCATTCCAGACTATTCTTTGCCACTTAGCACGGGTAAGAGCACGAGCGTGTTGAAATAGTGTCTCATCGTCCATGTTCTTGAAGTTCTCGAGTAATTCATCGCATATCAAGTTATGCTTCTCTTGAGAATAGTGAATGAAGCGCAATAAGACCTGGTTGGACGTTGACGCGGTTGTCGCCTGACACAAGCATCTTATCCCGAGGCCCATGGAGGAGATTTAGATTGGGTGCTTGTTTGGTATTTGGTGGAACCATCTCTCCTTGTTGGTGCAGCAATTTTCCGTTTTTCTTTACTCGTAAAATGTCCGTGCGATCATCTTGTGAACCATAAACCACTGAAAGATCCAGAAATCCCGTTATTTTGTTGACCTGAAATTAAATGTAGACGTTGTGTAAGTTGACAATGTACTGAATTTGCAGTGCTTTCATAGCACTCACTAAAGTAAAGCCGAGTACGTATCGAAAGCGCTCGTTATAGCAAAACCGGCGAGAAAAATAACAGCCCTCTAATACCCAGGTATCTAAGGCACAAAAATTACTTTTTCATCTCAGCATTTCACAAAGTGACAAACGTTTTAAGTATACAATCAGCTCGTGGAAGAAGTTTAAAAATGATGGACCTTGAATTTATATATTCAAGGTTTGATCTTGATTGCATGTAACTGCTCAGTCAGCTTTCACTGCAATTCTCTTGTTAATAATTTACCTGTTCCCTAGGTGAACTGTGCATTTTTCCAGTTGTTTGCAGCCTCGCTGATCTCCTGAATCTCATGATTTCATTGCCAACACCGTGAGGATCAAACCAAGAATCTCCCTTAGGGATTGGAATACCAAAATTTTCCTCTGTCATAAAGTTGGCGTAGGGAGTTGCAAAGTCTGTATCATGAGCAACAAGTTGCCCAAAGTGCATATGGAAGTCATTCAAGCCCTCTTTGCTCAAAACATCAATCCTTTGATCAAACAACGCGTTGGATATGATGCGAGGTCCTGGTCTAGTGTCTCCAGCTGGTTCATCGTAACCATCAGCGTAGGCAGGAGGGACAAGCCTGAGTAACGGCATCATTGGTTTTCCTAAATTAGGATCCATTAAACAGTTTCCGACGCCGTCTATTGGAGCGTATTTAAGGGATGAATATTCTTGTTGCGAAACAGTTTCTTTTTCTGACTTCTCGACCTGTTGTGGTTTAATGAGTGACAATCATTAATTCATTAATAGGTAATTTCAAATGTAGGGGGTGTTAAAAAGAGGCGATACAGAAAAACATGACAAAACTGAAAAACAAGGACGTCGGGGACGACTACATTGATCTACAGGAACTGAACAGGACGGTAAAGGACGACAAGGATGAATACCAAATGTTACGAAAACGCTACCGATTTGATTTGCGATCATTTTGGAGTTATTATATGAACCTATTCAGATGTCATGAACCAAAAATTTACCTTCACTTTAACTTCAGCAACTGAGGAACTAGAGCCATCACCAATAAAATAATCAAAAGAGTCCTCCCCTTGGAAACCAGAATGTGGGTAGTACACGACATGCTTTGGCCCAAAAGTCACTTGACCATGTGCTGGAGCTCGTGCAATTCCTTTCACGAGCGTGCGCTTGCACTCTGTTATGGATTCATCTGGTGAGGACGTGACTTCGATAGCGTTTCGTTTCCCAGGGATGTCTCTTACTGTTAGCGTCGATCGTCGTGATACCTTCTCGATGATTCTGGTATTGTTTGTGACTGGCCAAAAGACTCTTACAGTAAATGTAGATGCCTTTTCGCATCCAAGACCAAAATGGGCGGTGGTTTCGCCATAGGCCGAGAAAGCCGAAATACTGCGAACTTCTTTCATGATTTCTTTCTTGAGCCGAGGTGAGTACAGATACACCCTGGCTCCAATACTTGGTCGGCCACTGTTTGCTTCAATAACATTGACTCTAATAAAGTCATTTTTGTTTCCTCCGATGTTGCGATAAAGGATTGGTCTATCTGCGCTGTTTACTATAAAAATGTCAAGATCACCATCTTCTTCATAATCGAACACAAACAAACCCCGTCCATCTCTTTTGTCCGTGATTCCACGTACTTCTCCAGTCTCTTCAAACCTCATAGTCCCATTGTTGTCATCAAAGAATTTATTTTCAAACAACTTTGAACGGGTGCCATGAAGGAAATCAGCGTCAGTGTTGTCTGGGTCATTGAAGCCATTAGTATGGATAAGGTCCAAGTCTCCATCGTTATCAAAATCAAAGAAAGCTGCTCCCCATGCCCATTGTCCAATTCTAACTCCAGCCGAGTCTGTTTCATCAGTGAATTTTCTTCCACCTTGGTTTTTGTATAACCGGTTGCCAGTATAGCCAAAGATGAAGCCACCATTCTTGTAGACTTCATAGAATGGTTTCATCTGTTCTTCTGTAATATGGATACTTGTCAAGAACCAGTCTTGATGCCCATCAAAGTCGTAGTCTGCTATGGTAGAACCCATTCCATTTTCGTCGGTGCCAACGCCTGATGCTTTTGTGCCATCGGTGAATGTTCCGTCCCCATTGTTCCAGTATATGGCACTTGTCCTGAAGTCACCATTCACTGTCAAGTCTAAGAAACCTATAGTATATAGCACATATAGTTAACTCATGTTTCTAATGTTGAGTAGTGACAGAGAAGCCTACTTACCATCGTTGTCAAGATCTGTGAACATAGCTGTCAGCTTATAGGGGCCTGGTAAGATATCTTTAAGGAATCCCGTGTTGAATACACCATAGTATCGAACATCAACACCACCATCCATTCTGTCGGCGTCTACAGTAGGTTCAAATGTTCGTTGGAGACCAGCTTTTTCTGTGACGTCTTCAAAATAACCTGGTTTACCTAACGAGTCGAATGTTGACACTGGTGAGAATGCCTGGATCGTTCTATTTTACACTGAAGGTTTCTTGTAAGTAGCTAGCTACCCTTTTTATAATGTATTTGGATTGAATGGAGAGGGGAGTAGTCAGACTGTACCTATCGGAACAGGGCCGTAAGCATTTTTCAGCTCTAGCTAGGATGACATGGAGATGACAAGTACATTTTGGAAGGCAGTTCAAAACGCGGTCAAAAGCAAACAAGTAATAGTGATATTACCTTGTGCACCAAGGTTCCTCAGTAGTTTACAGTTCGAGTGAGAAGCGTTATTGTAATCAAAGCTCTGATCAAGATGAGGTAGCCATTCTGTAGTGTAAAAGTCAAGCCAACCATCCTTGTCATAGTCTGCAACAGCAATGGTCATGGTACTTGTTTGATAGGGGGGAAGAACTGGAGGAAGTGCCACACCTCTTTTCTCGGCTTCTTCCGTGAAAAATCCCATTCCATTATTGATGTATAAGTAGAAGCGTTTTTCTGCCATGGTACCGATGAAGAGATCTTGGTCACCATCTTCGTCGATATCAGCCCATGCAAGAGCAGTGGATCTATCACATTGAAAAAGAAAAAAGAAAAACCTGTGTGAGCGCATACAGTACAGTGTCAGTGAGGCAAGAAGTCAATTATGGAAACAAATTTGATAAAGATCTTTGTGTCTGCTTAGCTCTTTAACGAACAGCGAATGTTTGTACAGATCAAATTTTAGGTTTACTCTTTTTGGATCTTTTTTTCTTGAAAAAAGTCAATATTCACCAGTGGTTCAGACTCCTCCTAGCACAGTTATGCACTGTGTAGACTCCCAGCCACATTCAACGCTTTTGACCCTAACATTTTTTGCAGTTGTTAGTCGGACGACAGTTCAAACGGACCCCAAATTGTTGAGTTACGCTTTGGTGATTACAGAACAACAGAAATGTGGGCGTCGTTGAAATGCATCCAGCATGTTGGAGCCAACAAAGTTGGGAGGTGTTGGCCAACATTGAATTGAATGTCGAGAGATTCCAGTTCTTTGTATAGTACTTGAGTCAGCACTTCAGTTTAGTACACGTACAAGAGTAAATAAAGGACAAAGAACACAAGGACTGACCGCAAGGTTTATGCATGCAAGGTTCGGAAAAGCATCAAGTGGAAAAATATCGAAGTTCATTCGTTTTACCTGTGGTGAATAGTTGCTTGCAGGCCAGCTTCCTCTGTGACCAGTCTGTAAGTTCCATTACCCATATTACGCCATAGCTCGTCAGGGCCATCACTCCGTGCATAGTAGATATCCATTAGACCATCATTATCATAATCAGCCAACGCTCCAGAGCCACTGCTCAGATCAGGCAAACAGAACGAACCCTTGATCCAAAGCTAGAGATAAAAAGGTAACCAGTTACCAACCGAGGTTCTTCAGCCATGGTCATGGCCATAATGAAAATCACTATAGCTTACCTTAAGCCTTGGGTCGTATTGATCAAACAAGCAATCGGGGGCTTTAGGAGGAATAGCTTGTATCGACGTCATTCCTAATTTGGGTGCCACATCTTCAAATCGTGCATCTCTTTCCACCTCTTCATTTACCACTGTGTTCTTTGTCACGCAGACATCAGCTTTGTCCCTAAACACGTCATTTTGAAGTACCGGAATATACACGTGGTCGTCGATGGTTGTCATAGTAGCAGAGTCCGAGACGGCCTGGACGTGGTCGGGTTTAGGACGGACAATGACGCGAATAACATTTTCGTCCAACGTAGCGGTCATGTTCTCGTGGAGGTAAAAGAAATTGAATGTATCTTCACCAGAGAAATCGGGACTTGGTAGATAGTTTGTGACAAGATCACAATAATCCTCTTCCATGTCAATTTGGCCTTCCTTGGGTGAGCAAGGAAACACTCCATGCTTGGGCTTCTGAGAAATGTAGACTTTATCTGCGACTTTCATTTCTTTGCGATATTGAGTGAAGTCAATTTTCACGGATTCACCCTTGTTGGTTGCAATGATGTATTCTGCTTTTCCTGATAAAAAATAAGATATTTTTCATGTTTTACAAAGCCCACCGCACACGTTGAGAAACTGTGTAAGGAAACTGCCACGCGAGGCACTTTTCTTGCCGTGTGCTCTTCTACCTGCTCTACTTTGGGCCTCGCGTAGCCAAAGGTGCAACGTCTGCGGCGAGAAATCGTCTGAGGTAAGTGCCTCGCGTGGCGGTTTCCTCATGCCCTTTCTCGGCGTTTGCGGCGGGCTTAAGTAACTCGGCTACAACACGCCGGAGAAGTCAAATATTCATATCATCTCAATATCGCCTTTTTTAGCTAGCTAGCTCGCGAGAGCAATGCAACATTCCATTATATTAAAACGTTTAGGGGATGTGTAGAAAAAGATGTGTGTTTCATAGGCCAAGTAGTTCATATGAAGACATATAGTCGTGATAACTCTGTTTTTCCTATCTATCTTTCTCTTTTACCTGGCACAAAAGACAAAATAATCCCTGGGTACAAGGGAGAGTTCGTGTTCATGTAAGATATAGACCTAAGGGATGTGCTTGGACTGAAGTCAGTATACCACAGCGCTTACACGTGAGTGTAAGCATCCTGGGCGTGATATGAGAATATGAAAGCACTTGTTGAAATTATTTTAAGTTTGATCACTGATGTCGATATAGTTTTGAAGGATACTCTAAACACTACATATCCTTGTCCGCCCAACTATGTCACTGACACTGAATATAATGCAAAACCTTACATTGGTTTATTTTTCTAGTTGTTTGGAAAAGTTCTAGGAACAAAATATTTGAGTTACTCTTGCATATCCTACGTACACTAGAAGTCGCCTAGGCTCACAAATATTTTCATCATAACGGTGAATGCACAACTGCACGTGCTATAAAGCCAGAAATAAATCCTTTTCTTTTTATAGAGCACGTTTTGTAGCGTGATCAAACAACCTCTCGTGCAAAAATACAAAGAATGTTTACCAGATTTGATGCTATTTTGAGGACCTTTTTGTGCTAAGGATCAAGAACGTGAATTGTCAATCGCCATGATTTCTCGACTCGAGAAATTTTAATAAATATCTTACGTAAAGAGGATTAAGCAACAATGGATTTTCTGTTTCAAGCGTGATTGGGCTTTATTCTCTTGAATCACCTCACGTAACTACTTTTTAGCGAGTGGTTAGTGTAAGATTGGCATAAACTTATACAAGTGTGCTTAAACTTCGTTATTGGTAGGAAATTGAACGCACGAGCAAAGGTAACTCGAAGAATACGGTGGCCTTCGAAACTGTAAGATGAAGACTGTCATAATTGAAGACTGTTAAAAATGTCCTTTTACGAGCTAAGAAAACGCGTACATAAAGCTGTATTCATTTGCTTTTGTTCTTCAGAACAAAAGACTCTGACATGAAGAGTGTTCTAAAAGCTACATAAGATGTGCATCACTAACTTTTTTAAAGCTTGCTCTGTAAAACACTCAAAGCTCAGCCATTATGGAGTAGAATCACTTGAAAATTCACTGTGGCCTACTCTGCAATTAAGACAAAACCTCCAGCGAGTGTTATTAACATCGGTTGAGTAATTTTTTGGCCGTTTTCATGTGGTTTATGATATTGGAATGCATCAATTATTTCTCAGTCAAATATCCTAATACGGCAGAGAAAATGTTATTAACTGTTACAGTACTTTCAATATTAGTTGTCTTGAAAGCTTACGAAACTACAGTCGCCTAAGCAAACATCAAATCCGCTTTGTAATTACAGCCTGCTAGGTTAACACGACTTAGTACCTCAGATGCGTCAACTACTGAAATCAGTTTCAAACAGAGTTCTTTTAGAGTTTTTCTTAATATAATACTTAACAAACACGTGCAGTTCAATAGTGGAACAAAAATCGAGTCACTTGACAGAGAACTCCGTAAACTGAAGCTAAAGTCATCGAGAACTGTTTGAACAAGAATTATTTTGTCGACGTCTTGCGGAACACCCAGCGATCCACTACTTAATTCGTCAAAGGTAGTTTCATATTCCGGCAAGGAACCTTCCAATATATAGTAGCAGTTGTTTTTTGAATCTTAACATCACAAAAAGGAAACTCCTATAGAATTGTTACGTTATTTATTATGAGCGCTCACGTTTGATGAGAAGTATTTTCTTCCGCTTCTTTTTATAGATACAAATGCAATGCTAAAAAATTCTAATTCCCGAGGCGTTTCCAATATTTCCACGTGTCTTTTCTGTAGAATAATTTCAGGAAACAAAAGTTAAGTACTGTTATTACCAAACGTTAGTCAAAACTACTTCAATATTTCACTTGGAACATATCGCCATCAACATGGTCGAGGTTACCAGATCGAGTTAATGACATTGCTTTGGAGCTATAAGAAAGGTGCACAATACTATAGATAAACAAACACAGGACTGTGACTTGCATGCTACCCGACGAATTTTCAATAAAAAATATTGTACTGAAATATTGTAATGTTTTGCTTAGTTAACTAATGTTATGTGCTAACCTTTCGCTGCAGTGAAGTGTATGCAAACACCTGCTTCAATTAAAGCATAGACGAACAAGTATCGGAATATCATCTTGTTTCAGCTTTGCTCAAATATTCTTGAAGGCTCTTTCAGCTAGTGAACTGGGCACAACTGCTCAGATCTGAGGTGGTGTTTGCTTTATATGCAGAGAGAAGATTAGCAAACTCCGCCCAATTTCTAAACGGCTGGTTTTTATTCTATGCTTGTAGTCACTTTGAATAGTCGGGTTGTTTATTATTGTCCATTCAAGCATATTTAACAACACTGTAGCGACAATTTGGACAATAATTGGTTGATGATCTTTGAAGCGTTAACTATGTGATAGCTATTGTTCTGTCAGGAAGGGCTTTGTGATAGGGTACTCTACATGTCTCGTTCTATCCGACTAAGTTGTATTTAACCAATCGCCCCTTCTTGAATTTCCGAACAGCATCCCATTTCCCCCTTATTTTTACTCCTCCACAAATCGGTGTATTTTATTGTGATGTTTTCCTTCCTCTTGGAGCACATGTATCTCATTGAACCCACTTGAACAGAGCAAACCTTTCATCTGCCATGCATTAACAACCATTAGGCGGCCGATTGATACCTTAATGCGTCAGTGATATTCAAGTATCGTAAATGTCGTTTAATCGTCGTAGTTATGGAAGCTAGTTAACACTTATGTCGTTCAATTCCTAAGTTCCCACGTCATTGCTGGTAATTTGGGCTAAAAAAAAGACCCCAAACCAGACTACATTGTGCAAATGTTATTTTGGAGAAACCCACAGGAATAATTCGCAGAGCTGTGAACAGACAGCAGAAAGCAAGCAGCCGTAGGCTATTGGTTCCGTTGGTCTCGGCAAGGTGTCTTTAGCCGGACAGCAATTACTAACAAAAACGTTCATTGCTCATTTCATTAGAATTCAAAAGTCGCTTCGTAATCGATTGTATTAGTTACTGAGGGAGGATAATATTTTATATATAATATATGAATACTGGTAGGCTCAAAGTCTATTGTGATAATTTTTAACTCGTGGATTGCAAATTCACGAGTTATTCGGCCTTTTCACCATGTCTAATGGTAAATCCTTTTCTCTGTCTTTTTAGTTAATCTTTGAACATTTGTGCTCATTGAAGAATTTTGTAATGTACAACTTTACATTGTACCCTACATGGACAATTTGTTGGAATTGATAGAGTTGTTTCGGATGATGTAGCGATGAAAGAACGTCATGAACAACGAGCCTACTACTGAAAGCCCCTAAAATGATCAAATCTGGAGCCCTAATCAGCTTTTTCTATTTGTGCCACATTTTTAAACTCAAGTTTCACTCAACACTTCAAGGTTGATTATGTTGAACCAGGGGTCCTCTCCACCAACTTTGGGGTGAGATTTAGTGGCCTTTGTGGAGAGGTGACCGATGAACCGAGGTATATAGACTGCGGTCTGGGTCGGATCATTGGAGAGGGAAGAAAATATGGCCATTGTGCATAGGCTTAATATAAAAAAGAGTAAATGAATGGATTGCATTGATGGCCGGGACGGATAACAATATAGCCATTGTGGAGAGATGGCTGTTAGTGCAATTTCGACTGGATATATACAAATTGTACTGTCATTTCGCCTTAAAACACTGACAGGGCCATGACTAAATATTGCATACAGTATGGTATTATAACAGGGTTAGATAGCATTACACTCGAATGAACGCTTTAGCTTTCTAAAGTTTAAGAAGCGGAAATGCATAATAGTAAGAGAGCTAGCGAAACTCCGTATAGGGTCGGCTCAGTGGCAGTTGATCACCATGCAGTGAGACTTAGCTTGGGTGTTATCTTTTGTACAGAACGAAGTGCTTCAAGAATACTTTTACTGAAGAGAAACCTTACAACTTTGAACTGAAAGAGCTGTAACATTAGCAACTTAGATCGAGTGCTGCCAAACAGCCCGTGCAACTCTATCAAAGCTCTAATGCTCATGAAAAACCCTTGAGGGCCCAATCAGTTTAACAGCCTAAATCATTGTTATCAGTACAAGCGCGAATTACTGGTTATTGTATTTCCTTGCTAAAAAATCTGATTACAACCAACTAGCACAAGGATTTGAGTAATCAATACTAACAGTACAATCAGAGAGGGAATTTTTTTAATCTTTTGCCCTGCACCTCATCTCTGCCAAAGATGAATTACTTTACTTAATGCACTTGAATACACTTCACCGCTTCGCAAGCTGCTATTTTTGTTACAGCTTAATTAGCTGTTTTGCCCTGTGTTCATTGTACTTGTTATTAATAGATTTAGAATAAAGTAGTAATAAGGAAGGAAGCAAAGAACAGTATTATTAAACTAAGAAAGAACTGTCCTGCAGAGTTGAGTAAATGAGGAAGGAACTGAATGTTGACATCATGAAGGCTTTATGTTCCAACCCACTAGGGTATCCAAAGAATATGATGCAGCAATCAAGCAAACGATGACAATGAATTCGCAGTATCGGAAGTCTTGATGTAGCTCATTGCACAACAATACGGCAAACACATGCTGAATATGCGTAGTCTCAAGCGTAGAAATTCGGAAGCGCCATCTTGCCATAACAAAGATGGGGGATGGAATCCATGATGATCTAAGCGGTTTAATCAAACATGAGTCTTTGTTGTGGACAGTCAATGAAAACAGCGGTTACATACAGGAAATCAGAATCTAGGTCCTTGATGATATTTTGAAACTCAAGGCCCAACTATACTCATTAATGATAATAATGCCTTAGGGTGTTTCTTCTTTCAGAAGTGCTCTTCCTTTTGCAAATGCTTTTTACGCATAATTAGTGCCATACTTCAAAACGGCAAATAATTTCACCTACGAAAATATAGATCAATTCAATTATTATATTATTTCAGTATGAGCATCAGGTAGCTTAGTATTAGTGAACAAGCCATATTGTTCTGCAAAGAATTTTCGAGAGCGAGACACCAGCTAACCAGCTGGCTTCTTATTGGAACTCCTTCAGACAGCAACTAAGTTGTCTAATTGGCTTCGAGTAGTTCTTTCTTAATCTCTAAGAGGATTAAACTCCTGTAAAGCTTTATGGAAACAAACGTTTTAGGAAACTAACTTTTCTACGCTTGTTTCTTGCAAACGGAAACCTTTTTGATCACGCTGCAGGAGGTTTTCTGCAGTAAAGACATTGACGTCATAGATGTGTGATTTATTCCGCCAATTTAATACTTGTTTACTCTTCACACTTGTTCTATATTTACACTAGAAATAAATAACGAGTCTCTACCTACAATTACATTATTGTAATAAACCTGGATTTACCGTCCTGTGAAGTTCTCTCACAAGTAACCTGCTTTGCTTATAAGTAGTGGAATAATGACATGGGAAACTAAATCAACATTTAACATGTAAACACCTCATTTTTCAGAGAATGTCAACTTTTTCCATTTTCCCCAAACATAAATACGACTCGAATAAAAAAGAGGTGATACAGGATAGAGATTAATTTAGAATGCTGTGCCCACCCAACACAATTACAAATCCAAAACGTCACTATCAATCAAAGTATTGCCAAAGACTATTAAGCACCAGTAACCCTCTTGACTGTATGACTAATTTTAGATCTAATTAATCATTCCCCTAACAACTACAATGTGAGTGATTCTTTGATAAAGATCAATTTAATATAAACTACGTCAAACACTAATCTTCTTGGACTCCATCCCAAGTCGGCAGACGGGGCTTGCTACGTAGATTGCAAGTATGAAAGGTGTGCTAATTGTCTAAACCTCTCCCATGAATAAATGTTGGACTTTATAGGATGTACTTGAAAATCAGTCTACAGTCATACAAACAATACAGTATTTGATAGACGTCTACCTATTAATCTTATTCTTATTAGACTCTTCTCTCGAGCTCAGTGCTTCTGTCATCAGTCCACATTTTATCATCGACTGAATATAGAAATATGGACTTCCCCTAGGCCCTGATTTCAAATCATACTGATTGCACTTTTTTAATTTGGGCTAGAATTAGTAAAAAACAAACAAAGAGATGAACGCAGACTTAGAAGTACTTCAACCCACACATTCCTTACAGAGTCAGCTCTGTTAGAATATATTAACAATATTCAAAACATTGGCAACTCGAAAAGATGTTGATATTTTATAAAATTGATAATTTCGGCCGACCAAGTACGTCGATGCCATGCGCTATGCAGTACAAACCAAAGCCGTTGTTTTGACAAAAATGACTGAAGTAAACTAGACTGATGAATAATTGTTCTCGGAAAACAGTGCATGGAGTTTACATCGAAAACTTGATTGTGTTATTATCAAAAATATCAAATGAATGGAATCAGCATAGGGCATTACAGCGTTCGAGAAGAATCAATCAAAAATACTGCGCGTATTTGTTGAAAGTCGGTTAATACCACGAGTGCGTAGTAGGAGCCTCATTCATCAAATAAAGCGACATTTTTCATTATTTCTTCTCGAAAAATATCTTTTCTATTAATAACACATCTAAAACATACGCATTTTTAATCACAAAAATACGGTGGACGAAAAGTTTACAAATATTTTGTTGCTCTTTCGCCATGAGTACTGATGATCATGCATGAAAATGTGAAACAGTGACTAATAAAACATATTTCTTTATAAAGGTTTTATTTAAAATTCATTTAAAATACATCGATATGAATTGAAAGTTATAAAATTGATAAAATGAAGATTGTGTTGAATTTGAAAATTATATTAGAAAAAAGTTGTTTTGAATGCAGATGGTCAATGACATGATCAGTTTGTATGAGTCCAAAAGCAAGGACAATGACAACCGAACACGTGAATGAAATGTTTTTATTTATAAAAAAGCACGTTTTTTTCTTGAATGTGAATATGAAGAGCTTTTTTGATCATTGACGATTTGGACTCCGTATACAAAAACTAGGTGAACTTCGAGACACCGTGCCATCGAAAACATTCAGTGCGGTTTGCTTGACTGTTTCGTTCATTTGGGTACCTGCATGTTCTCCCTGTCTTCTCTTTCTTTCCTTAACCAAGCACTGGTATAGGTTTTAATCCAAGTCTGGCAGTTTTTGCTGTGTTCATATTATTTTATAACTTTCGCATTTAATGAAGATGTCTCTTCGGGTGAGAGATTTTGGATGCGATGATTACGTGTCTCGTGAATCTTCCAAACCTCTGCTTCCAAACCAACGTTTCAGAATCTACATTATTTATTTCCGCATTTACATTTTCAAGTTCAAGCAACTAGCTTAAAGAAATGCAAGGCAAGTTCAGGCTCCGTCGGTGTCATTGAAGTAAGACAGTGAGGTTCTAAATGTCCTCCATTTTCACTAAGGTTTTACCAAACATTTCTCAAGCAAAGTTCCCGGATGTGTGCAATTAGTTAATTACACAGTATAAGAAAAAAATCACAGTTCCGCAACCAATCAGTTACGAGTACTTTTCTGTGAGTGTGTCAATAAAAATAGAATCATCCTTGCCGTAAATTGTTTTGGCGATGTCTTCTAATAGGAGGCCATCTATATTTTTCACTTGCTTTCATGTTCCTTATGAATATTATCTTTCTTTTGTCTTTTAACGCTATTCATGCATCCCAAGCTCGGGATAAACTATGAAAAAATCATAACGATCTTCTAAAGCTAAAGAAAGCTTCGACATTCATCCGGTTTGAAGAGTATTTGAAGTGTATTGAGAGGGGAACAAGCTGCACATGATGTCATGTCAAGTGATTCAAAGATTTTACAAATTCTAATTTCTGTTAAATTTTCATTTCTTAAATATCTTTCTATCAACATTGATTTAGAAATGAAAGACAATTAGAAAATCTTTACAATTTATAGAACATGTATGCGGAAAAAAAGACGAAAAATCAATTTTATAATAATTTCGGGGGTGGAAGCGGAATCAGGAATCATGAATCACGCGGCTTTGAAATTTGTAGGAATCATGAATCATTGCGTTTTAAGTTAAGGAATCGCATGAATCAGTGTATTTTGCAAAATGAATCATGAATCACGACAAAAATTTGATAAGGAACCATGAATCATGGGCTGAAATTTGAAGGGGATCATGAATCACTGAACTTAAATGATTCCGCTTCCACCCCCGAAATAATTGGCTTCGGCCTCGATCAGCCGGTACTTCGAGCGGCTGCGGGTGCGTTGCATGGGCGATTACATTGACTCGAGATTATACAACGACAAGCTAGCTTTTGTCAATAATAAACACAAGGTTTTTAGAATTTACTGAGGTAAATTATCATCTTGAGATGTCTTAAAAGGACCAGTTTGTCCACCAAACACAGCATTTTAAGATTAGACTTGAAGCAAGGAAAGAGTTGTAGAACTGACCGTCGCTCTCTCGGGAGAAAGTTTGGCTCTATAGTGCATTTGATCATATGCACATGTAAAATGGCGTTATAAATAATAAATATTATTAATTTATTATTAATATTTCTGACCGATCCAAATTCTTCGTTTGCATCTAATTTCGAATCCTATCAGTTTTATTTGATCATATGTTGTAGAAAATTGTGATGTGAGTTATTTTGTAGACTTATATTCAGATATTTTGATGGACTCGATGTTTTTTTGGTCGAGTTGTAGAAGACCTAGTTGTGTCCCACAACGTAAAGTCTAGTCACGCGTCGAATATGCCGTGGAAATCAATATAATTGTGTCAAATTAAATTAGTTTGGTTTTATATATACTTAGAAATGCTATTCATGCACATAGTTAATTTAAGTGATATTTGTTAACTTTATGCTTGAATTCATGTTCTGAAATTTTGGCAGCCATGTTGGAGGACAACGATATGTCCTCCAAGATGGCCCAGCCATACATTTACACCATAATTTGAGAAACTTCATTCGCCAATAACTCGGTAAAGAATTGCTCTTGTGCACCAAAAATTGTCCCAGAGGTGTTGCTTTAATTGCTCTACAAGACCATAAACATCTTATTTTATTTGGCAAAAGTAATAATATTAATATTTAAAAATTTCAAAACATCAATGTACCACGTGGTTGCAAACGAAGCTGAATCGCTTTTCGTTCTTGAACACTTGTTTCAGTTGCAAGGATGAAAGTGCTAAAAAAAGTAACGGCCGCAGGTCCCGTGTCTGCAAACGAGGCTTACTTTCATGCACTTTATCATCTTAAAATAGATTCACATTTTTAGAAATAATGTAGTTTTATGAATCCTAAAGTGTTGGTTTGTGGAGTTGGTATATACTAAAACGATTATTCTCTTTACTGTCGGTGAATACCAATATCAATCAAGAGACCAAAATAGTATTATGGTCTCTTGTATCAATATATGTTAAAATTGTATCAATATATTTTAGCCAAAGAACCGTTACATGCAAAGAGATAGTCACACTAGTTTTCCTGTCTTCATCTGAAAGACTGGGTACGAGTCCTTGAATATTGCGCCAATCAACACAAGACAAATGACAGCAAGTGTCCGGATTCCCATACATTTCTTTGTAATTTTTTCAGTTTTTGAGTGGTTGTATCTCGCTCAATACTGAACTGATTAACACCAAACTTTAGAATATTGTTAAGCTTGATATGCTCTTTCCGAATATGCGTCTTGTGTTGATTGGCGCAATATTCAGGGACTCGTACCCAGGTTCTCAAAACGAAGTAGAAAAAATATGCTTGAGCCCGTTCCCAACGGTCGTGCTCAGCGCGCGCGAGAGAGAGGATGAAATTTGATCAAATGTGATAAAATGTGGATACGGGGATGGTCACGTGATGGTTCAATGATCGCTGCAGGTCACTGGTGACGGAAGAAAAAATGCAAGCGAAATAAAAATAAAAAACCGATGTGACGTATCAGTGAAAACGAGGCGCGGCGCGAAGAGAGCGCGAAAATGTCTTCTAGACTCAGTAGTTTACCACTGTTTATATATCTTGTATAATAAAGTTTTCTTCGCTCGCTCTTCATTTAAAATATATGCGTTTATATAGATTTCTGTTTGAGGGTCTGGATGGGGGAGTACAAATGTCAGTTGTCAGTTAAATTTTAACTTTTTTGTCGGTTGTCAGTTAAATGGAAATGAATGATTAACAAAGGCTTTTATTTACTTCTCATGGGATTTTTTCTTTCTAAGCCAGTTTTACGATCAAAATTCAGCAATTTGACATCCACTTGAACTTTGTCACATGACAACTGTCCCTGGGAGAGATGGGTTATGGAGAAAAACGACTATTTTATCAAATTTCGGGTTGAATTGTCAGTTAAATAACAGGCTACACAAATGTCAGTTGTCACTTAAATTTTAAGGCATTTGTCGGTTGTCGGTTAAATTTTGGGCCATCTGTCAGTTGTCAGTTGGTCAGTTGTCAGTTAACCCTATCCAGACCCTCCTGTTTGAGGTGAGTTGAGAATTTCTCATATGGCAAATAGTTACAGAAAGAAAAGTTTATAAACGTGATTTGGGTTTGGGATTCAGCGAGGCTTGATGTTTAGGGGCTGTGGTTGACAATGTGGACTTCAGTGTGAAATCACAGGGAGCAGAGGAGGGCCGCTTTTCTTGTTTATCACATTTGATCAAATTTCATTCTCTCTCGCTTGCGCATATTCGTGCATAATAAGCCACTTCACGCTTTTGTCCGCCATTTTGAATTGGGGCAAACGGCCAAAATTGATAGAAATCTGGATCACTTTGACTTAACACAACTCGGCTCAAATTTGTCGGATTTTCAAAATTTAAACTTTTATGATTTGCAGACATACATGCCATATGTCGGACTGAAAATAAGACCAATGCAACTATTTTAACAACGTTTTCCGAGTCAATCGGTTTTTGGCAAATGATCTTATATTTACGTGCCGAACGTTTTATTTTGAAAACAAAAATCCTCTTTTTCTCATCTTGTAGTCAAAGTGATTCAGATTTGCATAGATTTCGGCGCGTTTGCCCCAATTCAAAATGGCAGACGAAAGCGTGAAGTGGCTTATTGCGTACGTAAACAAGAAAAACGGCCCTCCTCTGCTCCCTGTGCCTAGCTGATGGTTCAGTTCTGAAAAGCAACTGAGCCAAAAAACAAGATTGCAGATTTGGAGCTATCAGAGTTGTTGCCAACACAGGCAACCCAAGCTCTCGTGGCTACAAGAAAGACATGTTGTCAAATTTAAGGATTATTATTTTTCGTCCCTACCTCAAAGAAATGTCGTCAATATTTGTACGTGACCGGGCTTCCTGTGGAATCATAATTATGATGTCCATTCTTTGGAAGGCTGGGACGAATTTGGTTAATAATAAACTCATTTGGTTAATAATGAACATTGTCATTGTGACGTATTTAAGGCACATTATGACGTAATTTATGAGACAAACGTCTAGTCACGGTATTTAGACTCAAAGAAGGAGCACAAAATTACTATATCAAAGTAGTAGAATTTTTAGCAGAAGTCAGATAGAGTGTCATATCAATAGCAATATACAAGGATAACAAGAGCTTGTAGCGTTGAAAATTTAATTTTATTCCTTATAGTATACGTCATTGTTACTGGGTCTCAGTTCCCCGAGAGTTCTCACACTGATTTTTCCACAGGATGCCCAAAATGTGCTTTTTCTCCAACTTTGCAACACTTTTTCCCGGCCAAATGAAGCAAGTATTTTTGTTTAAGAGGCCAAGTTCTTTTTAGAGAAATCATTTGTGGCTTGACGTTATGGGGACTTGAAGAACAATACGCAATTTACTTGATTGACAAATGTTATTTACAAAATCATTTTGTATATTTATCTTTACGTTCACATGCAACTTGCAGATGGAAGCGCGAAAACACTAGCAGGTTGCTGATTTCCTATCAGTTTATTTTAGTCAGTGTGTTCGGCCATCATTCTGGAAGAAAAAACGGGTAACAAACTAAAGTAAGCAGGTCCTCTTGCATTGCAAATAATATCCATCAATCCGATTCACTTAGCTTAAGTTTAAGTTGAATGCGCAGACAAAACCTACTTGGCTATCTGGAGAACGATGTCCATTTTGCACACAGGAACTCCGTCAAGTTAGGGCTCGCAGCAAATATTGAAAAAAAAACCCTGATTAAAATTTCATGACTGTTTTCAACAGCTTTATCCGGCGCTTGGCGTTCAAGTGACAGTGATGTATGATACTTTAAAGAATCCAAGCGAAGCGAAATATTGATGAAAATTTGGTTGCAAATGAACTGGAACACAAAACTCCATATCACGATTTGATTTCTTAGCACATCAACGAAAAGCGACTATAGACCAGTTTTTCGCTTTAACACTATTTTCAAAAACCTGCGCCATAAACAACAGGTGACAACAAGTTTATGCGGAACGGATTTTTGTTGTTGTTGAAGCAACAAATCTTAAAACCATGTCAATCTATTCTTGAATGACAGACCTAAAGGAACAAACTCACACGATACACGTTCGTATGTTATAATTTAGACAAGAAATATTCACATTCCGTACAAACTTTATTTTATGGCGCACGGATCTCGAAAATAGGTAAAGCGAAAAGGTACACTTGATAAATCATAGTGAAAAATGACATAAATTGCAAAAATCCAAAATATTTTTCCATACTTTTTTGAAATGTAAAACATGTAGAAGCGGTGACCACAAACATACCGCAGTCCATTACATTCCAATTTTGAGGAAAAAACAAAAACAAAAAACCCAAGACAATGATAACACGACTTTCCAGATAAAAATGATGTCCTTTTTAATGAGTGATTGGCGTTTTAAATTGTTAAGTAAACAAATGGACGTTTTCAGGCGGTCTTATTGACTTTTAGCAACTTATTGTAATACAAAGTCTTAGGGTCCATTATTAAAACATGTTAAACTATCGGCCATGCAGTGTTTTCTTATTGTTAGTTCAGACAATAGCTAGATATACCCCGATTAAGAATTAAACATTTAAATTATCGAACTTAAATTTTACAGATTTTCAGAATTTGGGGTATTATTTACTACTAGGGTCTTACAATATTGCAATGCGTCTTTTTAAAACTCAGTGAGCTCTTTCACACTAGCTTCGCTCTTTTTTCCTTGATAATCTTGCCACTTAAATCTAATCTCGTCAATTGGTGGTAAAGTTGAACTGAAATGAGCAGCCTCAGTTTCTTGGGCTTTTCTCATGTACTCAGACAAGAAAGTGAACTTCTCAAAAATATCCACAGGATCGCGATTAGCGCTAACATAGTCAGCCGCCACACGCATGTGGTAAAGTTTGGGCAGCAAGATGCAGTCGGGGATTTTCAGAGTATCGCCATCTAAAAAAGGGCCCAACTCCTCTTTATTTTGCTTCAAATGATCGTCAATGTCGTGAAGGAATCTTGCAATCTTCACACCATGTTTGTGGCTGTTTTTGGTCATCAGCTTTAACCCATTTGGCGAATTCTGAGATCGGGCTTCTCTGGTGTGCCAATTTGTTCGCCTCTCTATTTGCACTATCCAGACGTGGTTCAATGAAATGCCTTTCCAAATGAGCTTCGATCTCTCCAGCATCGTCGTACTCGAACTTACCGTGTAGAAGAACAGGGAGCATGGTTGCGTCTAATTGATGGAACATGTAATGATTTTGTTTGTTTCGAGGATCAACGAAAACCTCTTCCACTTTATCATCCGAACTGCCCGTACACAGGCCTTTCAAGCGCACTATCATACGAACACGTTGGCACATGTAGCACTCGCCAATTTCTGTTGGCATCCGAGTCGACTTACTATAGTTAGAAGCCTGTAAACAGTTGCAGATATAATCATCACTGTAATTTCCACGTATCAAACTGCGTTTCAATTGCTCGCTTTTAATTGAATACAGAGCTGAAGTTGCTTCTAATAAAAGAATAACAACCTACCTTGAGGAACAGATACATTTTATCATCCATAGCTGCAAGAACAAGGCCTTAGACAAGGCCAGAACGAGATATATAAACCTTTCGTTTGTCACACCCTATGCTAACTCGATATTATGTTTTCGACACAAGTGAGCGCGTACTATAGATCTGCTTCGTTTAACAGGGTTCTTTTTTGGTCAGCGGTCGCTCAACGCAGCGTCGCCAAAAATCGCTTCGCTTCGCCAGCTAAACTCAAGGTCTTTTTGCATTATCGACGATCTGAGACCAGACATTATCACTGAAATTGAACCTCGGTTAACACAGGGTTACGCAGTAAACACTCCTTAATTTATGCCAGATCTCCGGCTCTGTTTCTCTGTTCCATCCGATAAATATCACTAGGGAAGATCTTACAGTGTATACTCGTTAAATGGAGTTAGACATGTATATAATTATAACATTCTCCGTCAGTGAATAAACATTGACTTTAGAAGCCTATTTCTGAATGATGACCTCAAGTGTCACATTCCTCGCGCGCAAGACATACTGAGCACAAATAACCGTCTATGGATTAAATTACGTCCAAAATGAAAAGGTTAATCAGATAAACAAACGATGATGTCTTAATATCAAGCGAAAAATGGAGAGAGAGAGAGAGAGAGAGAGAGAGAGAGAGAGAGAGAGAGAGAGAGAGAGAGAGAGAGAGAGAGAGAGAGATGTTTTTTCTCTTGATCATTAAGCTCACTTGAGCGGAAATAGAATGAGAGAAAAATTCCACAGTAAGTCGAGAAAAGCTTGTTTAATCAACTCACCTACAAATTTGTCAGGACACCGCAATCAACCGAACTAACGTTTTAGGTATAACTGCACAAATCAACTGACAATGCAGGTGTAGCACGTTTTCAATGCAGTAAGCTGACGGACATATCTCGTTACTAAGCAACGTGGTTGGTATGCTGGCCGTGATAACAGCGCGCGCGCGCGTTCATCTACGATATTTAGGCGGGAAAATGCTACTGTTGTGCCGGCCGTTAATTTCTACGTGACTTAATTAAGGACTCGTGTTTTGACTCGAGAACACAAAACGTACGTAATGATAAATCCTGTAAATCAAGTGGCAACAATGTGCTACTAAATGAAAGTCGGAACCCAAACATGAACATGATGAAGCTAAGTTTTTCCACACGACATTGCCAATCTGAAAACCTATCAAACAACTGAAATCTTCAGACATCTTAGTTCAGTGCATATGTGCTTGACGGAAAAGAAAGGGAAAAGGATGTCCATTATATTTCACCCTTTCCTTTTTCCTTTCCCTTTCGCCCTAGTTCCCGAGGAGGAGTGCCACACTAGCGTACTACAAACAACATGAAAGCGCTAGCTAATACTGAACAGCCTGTGCCCTAGCTCTCCAGTATGGCTTTAGGCATCAGTGTGACCCCTGTCACTAATTCTATCCGTAATAATGGTCTCCAAACAGACATCCTGATAATGGATTTCAGTAAAGGTTTGGACAGTCAGTCAGAGTCAGTCATTACGTCCTTGTGGAAAAACAATTAATTGATCTACTCGGGCCACGTACTACAAGGCTCCGTATTAGAGCCAACCATACTACCTAGATTCGTCTCTTCCGTCAGTGTCAACTTTTTTTGGCGATGACCTTAAGGTTTGTATATCTAAGAAATCATTCAGATGATGACACTAGCGTCCTAGAAAAACCTAGATGAATCAAGGGAGCACGGCAGAATGTCGTTAGTACGCGCGCGCTTGACCGGGCTTCCTGTGATTTTTGTTTCTGCGCGCTTCGGCACCTACGACATGAGTTCCGAAGATAGTACGGGCTCTGAACGAGCTTCCGGTATTTCGTTCGGCTTTGAGCACAGGAAACCCGGCTAAACTCGAAGCGGACAAATCACAGGAAGCCCAGTCAAAATTTGACAAGCGCGCGCGCCCGTACTAACCATACTAACGACATTCTGCCGTGCTCCCTTGGATGAATGTGTGAAACTATGGGAAATGGAATTAACGGGGTTCTATTTCGATTATATATATAGCGCAAGCGATTATAGTTACTACAAGACAAAGCTATGAAGCTACAATTGTAGCTATGATATCTGATATACTGTTTTATATTTTTCATGCAGAACAAGAAAACAGAACTGAGAAAAAACTAGTTGTAAATATCGATCGGTATTATAGAACTTCTGCAACTGACAGTTTAAACCCCACATGTACTAGTACTGGTATTTGAGGCTTAGTAATAATAATAATAATATATATTTTCTTTCAACAGTAAGCCTATGTCACAAAGGTGATTTACAATAGGGAACTGCGTTAAAGAAATATATAAATAGAGTGCTTACAATATATCCATGAAAAACTTTGTAAGAAATTGCACAAATCTGCACAATTTTGTCACTAGACTATTTAGTGTTAAGAAGTAAGCGAGCCGTGAAGGTAGAGTGCATACACTTAATCCGTGAAACAAACACTACTAATTAGTAGTAAATAGTGTTGATTAGACAATAGGAAACAAAGGAATTACCATAATTTAGCACTATTTTGTACTATTTATGTTTCACGGATTAAGTGCGTGCACTCTACCTCTTGCATGTGCAAATGTACAAGAGCAACAAGTTTGTCAGGTCTAGTACTAGGCTAGACAAAGTCGTGAAGCAAGTCATGGATGCATATAGTTACTTCCAAGAGCGTATCACTTTTGGTTAGTTTTGTTAATGTCCTTGCGTTTGACTCATCTCTTGTCTCTGTTGTCGTTCGTTGTTGTATTTTTGCTGTGTTTGACTCATTTTGTTTGGAAGAAAGCGGGATTTGTGAATAAAGCTAAGGGTGCGTTTGACTCGTTTCTTGTGTCTGTTGTCGTTATTTCAATTTTGCTGTGTTTGACTCGTCTCTTGTGGGAGAAACGGCGGGAGTTTTGAATAAAGCTAAGGGTGCATTTGACTCGTTTCTTGTGTCTGTTGTCGTTATTTTAATTCAGCTGTGTTTGACTCGTTTCTTGTGGGAGAAAGCGGGAATTTATTTATTAATAAAGTTAAGGTGCGTTGAGGATGAATGGAAGTTCAATCAAGCGTAAAGCCTTTACTGCATTACATTGCAATATTAGGAGTCTTTCTGCAAATCACGATAACTTGTCTCATCTATTACAAGAATTGGATTGTCAATTTTCTCTCATTGGTTTATCTGAAACTAAATTTAAAAAAGGCAAAGATAATTTCTTAAATGTCAATTTTGATGGCTATGATTTTGTTCATGAACCTAGTCTTACAAACGCAGGTGGTGTGGGTTTCTTTGTTAAAAATAATTTGAATTACATAATACGCAATGACCTTACTAATTCCAATGTCCATTCTGAAATGCTCTGGATTGAAATTTCGCGATCCAATGATTGTAATTTGGTTTGTGGCATTATTTACCGTCATCCATCTAGTGATTTCGATAGTTTTATGGAGCTCTTTTCGTCAACAATAGAAAAAATACATCGAGAAAAAAAACTCTGCCTATTTATGGGAGACTTCAATGTAGATCTAGTAAAGATTGACACTCGGATAGAATCGGAAAACTTCTTAAATACTTTAATATCGTACTATTTCCAGCCTTTCATACTTCAACCTACAAGAATCACTGACCACTCGGCGACACTTATTGATAATATATTTTTAAATTCAATTGAACATTCCATCATTAGTGGTAACATTGTTTACGATCTAACAGATCATCTTCCAAATTTTATCATTATAAATAAATTGTTAGATACTACGGATGACGTGAACAGTTTTCACCGAGATTATTCTAAGTTTAACGAAGAAAACTTTATAAATGACATGTCCCAAATAAATTGGCAACATGTGTTATATCCTAACTCAGGTCCTTCAGATATGTTTAATAGATTTTATTCAAAACTCTTGGAAAAAGTTGATGAATATGTCCCCTTAAAAAAAGCTTCAAAAAATGAACTAAAGTTTCTCTCGAAACCATGGATAACAAGTGGAATTAAGAAATCAATTAAAATAAAAAACAAAATCTACTATAAATATCTTAAGACGAAATCAACTTATTATTTATGTAAGTTTAAAATTTATCGAAATAAAATTAACCATCTTTTAAAAATAAACAAAAAAAATTATTACAATGAGTACTTTCAGAAATATTCAAAAGATGGAAAAATGTTGTGGAGTGGAATCAAAACAATAGTCAACTATAAATTTAAGAAAAAACAGAATATTAATGAGATAACTGTAAATGATACCTCAATAACGGATTCTAAAACTATTGCTGACGAGTTTAATAAATACTTTTCTTTAGTTGGACCTAACCTAGAAAGTAACATTCCAACAGTTGATAAAAATCCTCATGATTATCTTACAAGACCATCAAAGGATAGCTTTTATATCTTTCCTGTAACTAAGGATGAGGTCGAGAAAGAGATAGCCTGTTTAAAAAATAATAAATCAACAGGACCTTACAGCATTCCTATAAAATTACTTAAACTGATAAAATATATTATTTCAAAACCGCTTGAACAAATTTTTAACCTTTGCTTTGCTAAAGGTGTAGTTCCAGATAATATGAAGATTGCTAATGTTATTCCTATACATAAAAAGGATTCGCAGTTGTTGGTTTCCAATTACCGTCCAATTTCTCTTTTGTCGGTGTTCAGTAAACTTTTAGAAAAATTAATGGCAAGTCGTCTAACATCATTTCTTGAGAAAAATAATATACTTTTTGAAAATCAATTTGGATTTCGTAGTAATCACTCAACTGATTATGCCGTTCTCAGTATCGTTGAAAAAATACAGTCCGCAATTGACAATTCTGACTATTCTTGTGGTATCTTTCTTGATTTGTGTAAAGCGTTCGATACGGTCAATCATAAAGTACTTATTGAGAAATTGGATTATTATGGAATTAGAGGGATTACAAAGGAATGGTTTTTGTCGTATTTAAATAATCGTAAACAATTTGTTACCATTAACGATATTTCATCTGATCTGAAAAATATAACTACAGGTATTCCTCAAGGGTCAGTGCTTGGCCCAATTCTCTTTTTAATCTATATCAACGATTTTCATCTCTGCTCAAATCTTTTTGATTTTCATCTATTTGCTGATGATGCAAATTTATTTTGTCGAAATAAACAAGCGAACGTTCTGCAACAACAAATAAATAACGAATTGAATAAAGTTCATACATGGTTTTGTGCAAATAAGTTGTCACTTAATATTGAAAAATCGAATTTTGTCCTCTTCCACTCTAGACAAAAGAAAAGTGTTGAAAATTTTAAAATTGAGTTTTATAATGTCCCACTAAAACAGGAAAATTGTATCAAATATCTTGGAATATATATAGATAGCCATCTTACTTGGAAACAACATGTTCAATATGTCTCAAAAAAAATCAAAAGAAACATAGGAATACTTTCAAAGTTACGTTACTACGTAAATATTGAAGTGCTCACTAACCTCTATTACGCTTTGATCTATCCATTTTTGATTTATGGAGTCTTATCTTGGGGTACTACCTATCAAACTACTCTACAACCTTTATTCATTTTGCAAAAAAAGGCTTTGCGGTTGATAACCTTTTCTCCTTTCGATGCTCATACAAGTCCAATATTCAAACAATTGAGTATTCTTAAGTTATATGATCTTACTAATTACTGCATTGCAGCTTTTATGTTTAAGTTAAATAATGATCTTCTGCCTCATAAGTTTCAGTTACTATTTAAAAAAGTAAGTGATGTACATATGTACCACACAAGATCAGCCACAAGACAAAATTTGTACTTGCCAAAGGCCAGAACAAACTTTGGCAAGTTCAATATTAAATATATAGGTTCAAAAATCTGGAATTCATTAGATAAATGCTACAGAAACAAAAAAAGTCTAACAAAATTTAAATCAGTGGTTAAAGAAAAATACCTTCTCACTTATTGATTATTACTGTTTTATTTATTGTTTAGTGCTTTGTCTATTTCTTGTTTTTTCTTGTTTTTTGTTCTTTAGTAATTTGTGTTAAAAAATGTGTAAACTTTTTGATATATATATACGTATGTATTGGAAAAAAAATGTGTAAACTTTTTGATATATATATATATATGTATATATATATATATATATATATATATATATATATATATATATATATATTTATTTATTTGTAAATTTCGTGCCATTCATTTCTAGTTAAGCCTCATGCATTCCATTTAAATTTTAAAACAGAGACTGGTCCTAACACCTTATTAGCTTTATAGTTATTGGTTAGGTCCAGTACCTTAATTTATGCCATTTACAAGAATTATTATTGTTTTATTTTTGTAAAATAATGAAGGTACGAAATAAAAAGATTGTTGTTATTGTTGTTGTTGAGCCATTTCTGGTGTCTGTTGTCGTGACTTACATTTAGCTGTGTTTGACTCGTTTCTTTTGGGAGAAAGCGGGAATTTATTTATTAATAAAGTTAAGGTGCGTTGAGCCATTTCTGTTGTCTGTTGTCATGACTTACATTTAGCTGTGTTTGACTCGTTTCTTTTGGGAGAAACGGCGGGATTTTATGAATAAAGCTAAGGATGCGTTGAGCCGTTTTTGATGTTTATTGTCGTTCTTAAAATTTATAGTCCGTGTGCACGTGATTTTCATGCTTCGCTTATTTCTAAGTTTTGTAATTTGTACTAAATTGCACAATTTAGTTTGCAAAGTTTTTCACGGATATATTGTAAGCACTCTAAAGTGAATAGAAAATACTATATACACAAAGGATAAAATATTAAAATTATAGCTTAAGAGTTTGCTTCAAATTAAGTAACATTTTTAATTAGAGCTCTTTTAAATTTATTTATAGATGAAAATAATTTAGTGTCATTAGGTACCTGTAAAGAGTTCCAACTGCTTTGAGCGCAGGAATTCCGAGATGTTTGTAGGCCCCAGTTTGTGTTGGATTTAACTGTTCTCAACGGATCTTTGTTACGTGTGTTGTACTTGTGGAAATCTTTGCCTTTGGGGAAGTTGAGGCTCCTGCTTCTTCTTCTTCTTGATTATGGGCTTTCTCCAAGCATGAACAATACGACCTCGCGGCGATATATACGTGCCCATAGTATGGATTTTGGTCTCCGATTATATTGGAAGGATAGATATATTGATGTGGGTCTTTAACGGGGTTATCAGACCGTTGCACTGTAACAGGACATACATCAGACAGTAATATGTGATCCCCAGACAGGGTATGGATCTTTAATCTTGAAATTTCAAATCACATCAGCCGCTTCTTTTGACTGATCTTCTATGATCTCAGTCACGTTCGGCTACCCAATCCGGCTCGGATCCTCCCGAGCAAGTGTAGATAATATAAACTAGTAGTGAGTTGTCTTCTGCATGAGGTTCTACGTTCACATGATCCCCAGTGTTTCCACCTTTCTTCAGTCTGTGTAGCTAGTTTCTGGCCATGGCTCTTTCTAGCTAGTACTCTTAAAACGGAGTACTGATAGAGAGGGGGTAAAGGGCGCACCGTCGGTTTCCTGGGTCGCCAAGCGTGATGCTGAACTAACGATGCGAAATATTTGTGCTAAATTACCTTTTTTACCCCCTAGGTCTTCCTACCCCTCGACAGTGAATTCTGAATGTAAATGTAGTATACAGCTATTTCAAAAAACGTTGAACACTGAATTCTGCATTCTGCATACTGAATAGTGCATTCCAAGACTTACAAATTGTATTTTTGATCATTTCCGTTGTCGTTTTGCCACTTATTTGCCTAGTTATAGCTGTTATAGAGGATTTTCACTATGTCATCTCCAAAACAAAAACTGAACTACAAGGCATTTTGGTCTTTGAATGCACTATTCAGTATGCAGAATGCAGTATTCAGTATTCAACGTTTTTTGAAATAGCTGTATATCAGAGAAGGGTCATTCTGCATAGCACATCATCCGCCATTTAGTAGTGCTAAATCATATTTTTCGTGGTTAATAAAGATTGCATGATGACCTTGTCTTATTTAATTTCCAAACTCAGTTTGCTATATATTTCATTGTTTGTCAGTACAAAATCTAAAATAATCAATATTTTATGCCCCAGAATTATTTACTTGGATGAAAAAAATTTATATAAAAAATAAAAAATAATAAAAAGAAACGAAAAGAAAAGAAAAGAAAAAATAAAGGGAAAATAACAGGCACCAGATGAATTCGGCCGCAAGTATAAATGTATTAGTTACAGAACACAGCACCCATCAACAGAAGCCATCAATTCTTCAAGCTTCCAATAAGAAAGTGAATTGATAAAAAATTGGATTTCTATTTTTCTGAGGATGACCACTTGATCACTGTGTTGACAGCAATGCCCATTTTGTCTACTTTAGCATGATGAGATAGAACTGACTTTGTCTGCGGGATGTCTGCTTCCATTATACACATGCATGCATTATTGATCAGTTAGGTGATGGTGAAAACAATTTTCACAAGAATTTTTACCTTGCAACTACTAAATAATAATAAAAAAGCTATGCTTGGCTCAATGTCATTCTGATATTCCAATTGCAATCTATGTAAAGTTTCAAGAACGATGATGAAATGAATTTCAAATCTTTCATTTGTTCGTGCATCGATCAAAAGTTCATCATTGATGCGACACCACATCAGACACCAAAAAGCTTTCAAGATGATTGCTGTTCTGTTTAACACTACTGGAATTAAAAAATATAATTACAATGCAATTAGATTGCAGATTGCACTCGGCTAAAACAACTATATTTTAAGCAAGCTGGTCCTAAACACAACAAAAGGTGCAAAATACAAATGCCTCCATTTATATAAATTTCACAGATTGCAGTGGAAATATCTAGAAGCAGCATTCCAATGTTTTGAGTCAAAACGCTTGGAATGGTTAAGAACATACAATGGTTAAGAACATATTTAATTAAACCATGGTTTGTAATAAATAAACTAAACAAAGAACATTGATGTGCGATATTGATCAACCAGTAGTCTGTTTATGAGTATTGAATATGAAACACTTTGACTATGATGAAATAACGCGATAGCCACTATATGCATGAAATAAAAAAAAAATCTAAAAGTGCTTTGTTTAACAGCAAAAACCAAATGAAAAGATATTAGAAAAATATAGGAATAGAAATAAAAAATTAAATGATAGCCTAAAGTAATATTTATATAAATTATTTGTAGCCTGTTTTAGATATTTGTTTTTACAATGAATTTAGAACAGGAATTCTTTGCAAACAATGCCCATCTGATCAATTGCTTCTGAAAGACGACGATATATTGTGACTCTTGGTATCTTAAGCAATTTCCTGTGTAATATCCAAGTCCAGGGAAAAAACAGGATCAATTCTGTTCTTGTATTTGAATAAGAACATGTAATAATAGTGAAGAATCAAGACAATTTATTCAAGTAAACGTTTTGTCACTTACACCAAATTTGCCGTCACTCTTAAAATAATTAAAATATCTTAAAACTAAACGAATAAAATTGTCATGTTTTTAGCAAGAACTCTATCTGCTTGTGCATACTTTATCTGGCATCTAGTAATGTACGATACTTTAAAGAATTCAAACGGAGTGAATTATTGAAAAATAGTAGCAGGTAAACTAGAACCACATGAAACCGACCACGAATTCTTAGCACATTAATGAAAAGCTACTTGATATATCAAAGCGATGAATTTTGAATGAATTTACACGATGTTTATATTCTTCAATACTTTTTGAAACCAACTGCGCCTATAAAGATATTTGTATAAGTTGTCAATGACCTGAACTGAAAAGAGAGGGGGCAATTTTTTGTCCAATTTTTGTAACGAAACAAGTCCACAACACCCAAACTAGTTGTACCACTGAATAAGACAATAATAACTCATCCAGCTAGTTCAAAATATTTTGTTTTTAATTAGTGCTTGGCTTTATAAATCGTTAGGTAAACATATGGTGTTTCGCGTGTTTTTTTGTTCTTTGACTTTAGGCAACTCACGATCAATTGATCGTCGCAAACACGAGTGTCACGTCGGTCAATACAAGTCTCACAAAGCCATGTTGACACTGTCTACTGGTGGGTCAGCTTTTGCATGCTAGATTCTCCCTTTTTATTTCGATAATCGTTCCACTTCAATGTAATTTCATCAGCTGACGGTTTAATTGATCTGAAAGCATCTATTTCGTTGGCCTGCCTCATGTATTCAGACAAAGCAGAGAACTCCTTAAAGAGATCGCAGTCATGCTCAAGGCTAACGCACTTAGCTATCTCTTGCATGTGGTACAGCTTTGGCAGCAAGATGCAGTCTGGGATTTTGAGAGAATTGCCAGTTAAAAAAGGGCCCTTTTTCTTCAAATGATCGTCGATAGCGTGCAGAAACTTTGCAATCTTCACACCATGTTTGTAGCTGTCTTTATCGTCAAGTTTTATCCATTTGGCGAAGTCAGAGATCGGGCTTCTCTCTTGTGACAATTTGGTCGCCTCTTCATCTTCAGTTTTCAGACTGGGTGTTTCAGGGAAAT
This sequence comes from Telmatactis stephensoni, assembly GCA_029948255.1. NCBI lineage: Eukaryota > Metazoa > Cnidaria > Anthozoa > Actiniaria > Isophelliidae > Telmatactis > Telmatactis stephensoni. The sequence goes on along the minus strand of JALIZF010001282.1, from coordinate 77,014 downwards.
GCTTTTCCAAATGATCTTCAATCTCCTCAACATTTTCGTACTCATGTTTGGTACTGCCGTCCACAAGAACAGGAAGCATGGTTGTGTCTATCTCCCAGAACACGGGATCCTTTTCCTTGTTGTGCTTGTGTCGAGGATCAACGAAAACCTCTACCACTTTGTCATCCGGACTGCCCCTACACAGGCCTTTCAAGCGCACTACCATACGAACACGATGGCACATATAACACTCGCCAATTTTTCTCCTATCATGACTCGATTGCTGTGAACAAAAAATAAACTGTAGATTAATATGACATTACAGTCGACAAAAACAAAACTACGCTTCGAAATATGCTCCCATTCAAAATTGAATATATATAACATCACTTTGAATGAAGGAAAAAGCATCCTACCTTGACAAATAGATACATCTTATTCGGATCGAATTCGAACTTAGCCATAGCTGCAAGGACAAAACCTTATATATAGACAAGGTTAGAACGAGATATATAAACCCTTCACTTGTCACACCCTGCGCTAGGATAAAATAATTTCTTTTCACAAGTGAACGCGTTTTATAGTTCTGCTTCGTTTATTATGATAATCAGTAAAAGGCATTAAAATTCATTACATCCACCAGCAGTTGCTAGGGTAACCTTTACGTATAAAGAATTACAAGTCTGAATAAAGCCACCTAATTATAAATATTTGCATGTCTGGGACCTAACTTTATCATGGCAAAATTGTTTTCAAATAATTATTTTTTAGACGAGGGAACATTCGTTGATTGCGTGATACAAAAGTTTGATTTCGTGACAAACTTCGCTTTACGTGACAAGGTTTTCACGCTTGATTAATCGAGGGCCAACGGCGAGAAACATCGGCTAAAAACTGCAGGATAAACGGACAGCAGAAGAGTGATAAATCGCGATGTTTTTCAATCTCAGGGCCTGGTTTTTGAATAAAACTGTCACATTTTGAAGGTTTTGTATTGACGTTGCCCTTCGCTACTTAGCGAATGTCAAAAGAAAAGACAAACACCTTGAAAAAGCTTTTACAAATATGACCAACGAAAACACAGACGATAGATTACTTAGTTTTCCCAGTACTCCGGATCCCATAGGAAACGATGGTGAATTACAAAGTCTGGTCTCAAGTTTATTTGAATTGCGAACGGTTTTTGAAATACTTGAACAATTCCCAAATCAGTGAGTATAGGAAAATTTAAAATCAAAGTTATCCCATGTATCCCATATCGACAATTTGGCAGCAACCTTCGTATTGAAGATCTTGAAAGTAACTGCACTAGCCAAATTCTATTACAACTTGAAAACTGAACAAAAGCTGTAATTCCACATATCATCTCCTTTGATGTCTCTAGACATTAACTAACTATTCCATGGCACTAAGAAGTAATGATGCAGAAAAGTTGATGCAAATTAAGGAATGTGCATGTAAAATAAAAAAAATAAACAAGAGTTTGTGTGACCAAATAAGGCAAGAGTGATCTCAAATAGACTTGTAAACAAGCCACCGTTATAAATATAGATATTGATTAACAAACAAGGTATTAAGTTTGTAAAGAATTGATACCAATTAAAATAAAAGATTATACACAATTCGAATTTTTATTTAGAGCTAGATCAAGATCAATCATTGAAAATATTTATGACAGTTCTTTAAGGAAATTAATTGTATTGCTTTTTTTCAGTTTACATTTTAAATTAATATTCTGGAATATGTTAGCGGGAATGAAAATAAATCTTTGTATTGTTACGGTTTTGATTTCATTCTCAACAGACTAGTTTTGCAATTCCTTGCATCTCTTTTCATACATATAGTTTTAAAGTGGGACGACGATGAAATTTGAAAATGACTTGAAACTCGGTTGAATGTATCTATATGGCTCGTATAATCACACAGCAACGACATTATATTTCTATTCAAAAGAGACAGATCAAAATTATCAAGTATATTAGCATCTAAATTGTGAGTAAATGACGTCACTCTCAAACCTATTGTTCTCTTGGCTTTTAAATTCAAATTTCTCGGTGATAATGAGATCAAAGTGCAGATTTTTTGTGAACGTAATTCTTCATATGCATTTATTGTCATCACTGAGTTACTTCAACTAGGAATAATCCACTTCCAATTTTAACCGATTTTGATCGTCGTCCCCCTTTAAACAGTTTCAGTAAAAGACAAATACCTGATTCACACCTGCAATATCAGCAAAAACAACGGGTAAGATATCCTTTGAACCTTTTAGGGGGTGTTTACATGGCACTATAGGATCATCCTAGCACTAGGATCATCCTAGCAGGCGAATCATCCTACCTACTATACATTTACTGCATTCTGTTTACATGGAAATTTGTGTCTTCACTTCAGGTACTAGGATCATCCTACTAAACAGAATGCAGTAAATGTATAGCAGGTAGGATGATTCGCCTGCTAGGATGATCGTAATGCTAGGATGATCCTAGTGTCATGTAAACACCCCCTTAGATTCCCTCTGTGGACGCTAAAGGCCAGGTGTGGTTACACGGGCGATTTTGTCCCGAGCTGAGGGACGAGTCAAGGGATGAAAAGATCCGAATATCCTCCCTGGTAAAAAAAGACTCATGTAAACGTACATAAATTCTTGCCCCGGTCTGCATGTAAACGTCTCACCCGAAAATCATGCAAAAACCCGTCCCGTGACACGGGACTCAGCCCGGGATGAAATCGGCCATGAAAATGCACCCTTAGCGCTGGTGCTAAGGTTATTCTACCTTCAAACAAACTGTAAGCACTAGTTGTCACATTTGAGATAACTGAAGCAATCTATCTTGTTAGAAGTGCTTGTGCTTATGATGACAGACTTCATCAGCGACAGATTCAAAGTCAGTATACGTAATGTTCTTCTTAGGGCCTGTTTATATGGGCCAACTGTCCCTAATAGCTAGGAAAACTCTTTCGTTTTTAGCGTCCCCAGGAAAAAGAAAACAAAGGAGTTATCTCGGCTACCTCATTTAAACAGCCCCATATTCCCTTTGAAATGAACGCAGCTTTAATTATCATTACAAGAAACAGAGACTCATAGTGCTTGTTAGCAGTGTTAATGGTTTTTACCTAGTCTAAAAGTGTTTGTCTTTTGCTCACCTGTGGAATCTGAGTCTGTATATGGATGCCTGTGCATAATTTGGTAGCAATATTACTTAGATAGTAATTACTTAGGTAGCAAGCAAGAGTTAGAGCTGATAATTCTATGCAATTTACTGAAGAAAGTATATGAAAATTGTTAAGTTTCAAATTTGCAATGTCAAATCACAATACTATTTATATCAAAACTACTAATATTTCAAATTGTATTTGATTTGGCACATCATTAATGCACCTTTAGTCATTCCATTCATCGTCGTCGTCATCATACTCGGTCTCTGAATCTGAATCATCATCTGAAGAAAACACAACAAAAGTGAAATTAGTCCTTTAGGTAATGTATAAAGAACGAGAGAGCGTGTTATATCGGTGGATAAAGATCCGAGCCGAAGGCGAGGATCTTTAGACCCGATATAACACGCTCTCGAGTTCTTTATATTACTTATCAAACGTCTAGTTGTCAATTATCATATTGGACCAGAATTTTCCAAGTTTGACTACTTTTGGCTTAGAAAATCCAACTTCAAGTTTATGCAAATGAACAAAAATCTTTATCCGATATAAAGATCTACGTTCCGGTAGTGATTTCCATTGTGTTTTCTAATGAATTATTAATGAGTTTGATAAGTCCACAGAAATCACGAGCAGCCCAAACTCGTAATCTGGCAATATTCAAGCATGTCAACATTAGCTACAAATACACGTATTTACGTCAGGTCTAAAATACAATTTCAGCCATATAAAATTACAAAATACATTTATGACATTTTATGTGTCTTCTAAAGTTAGAAAGCCCTAGTTCAGACTTTTTTGTACCTCCCCTTCCCCTACTAAGAAGATGGGAAGGGGAGTATAGTGCAAGCACCAATTAATTGCTGTAGAACTTGCAATACAATGATTAAAGATGCACAAAAAGTTGCACGATGTTACCTGTCTTATCACACCTTGGGACCACAGAATTTTCCTAACATCCCTCCCCATCTCCTCAAAAACAACAACAACAACAACAACAACAACAAAAAAGCCCTGCTAAAACTCTATACCTGATGAGTGGATGGCATTGTCTCTCTTTGACAAAGCTAACTGAAGTGCTCCAAGAATGCCACCAGCAGGAGCAACAGGTTTGGGCCCATCCTCTTGAGTTACCTAAAATACAATATGCCTTGTTAATTTTAAAGCACATAGTGGGTCAATCCAAAATGGTGTAATGTCTTCACCTTTCTAAGGTTGGTTCCACCCCGAATTTCACTTAATAGGTCACTACGATTATCTCCACTTAATGACCTTCTCTTGTCTTCTTCACTAACGGTCTTCAAAGATTTTCCTTGCTGTATCTGCATCAACAAATCAGATCTGCCTCCACTAGAGGGTGGTGGAGGAGTAGGCCTATCCCCACCAATTGGAGGAGGTGGAGGTGGTGCTCCAATGGCTGGTGGAGGGGGTGGGGGTGGTGGTCCACCAATAGGGGGTCCACCTGCTGGTGGAGGTGGTGGTGGCCTTGAACCTCTTGAGGGTGGTGGTGGTGGTGGACCCATGCCCATCCTAGCAGGGGGTGGTGGTGGGGGTGCTGATCCACGAGATGGGGGTGGTGGTGGTGGGGCTCCTCTTGCTGGAGGTGGAGGAGGCCCTCTTGATGGAGGTAGTGGTGGACCTGTAAGTGAAATGTTTAAAAATTTGAGTTACATATTAGAAAGGTGACAAGTTGATAAATTTTGTGGCACATTTATATCAGACTAATACAGTGGAACTGATGCCAAAGAGCCCAAGAAAGGTGCATTTAATATAGAGATGTCAAATTTATATAGACACATGTATAGAATACAATAAAATCTATCTGAAGTTATGCAGTGATTCCACATGTCAGGGCAGGAGAACAGTCTGTTTCAAAGAGGTGTCTGTATTACATGTTTTGCATTTTTTTAACAATCTAAATACTAAAGCCCTCCTCTACAAGATCAATAGCGCAGCGCGGTAATTACGTCACGGAAATTAGACCCCCCGCGAGACTCAGACAAACACAACACACTTCTCTATGATTTCTTCAGGATTTCCTTGGTATGATTACCACGAAAACATGTATCTTCTTTAAAAATTCTTTCAATTTGAAGTTGGAAAATATGAAAGACACAATTTATGTGCCAGAATCATATTTTGACTGAGTGTAAAACTGAAGATTTGACATATTTTTAGAAGCTTAAAATTCGCCAAATCGCGGCTACCGAGTCTCAGCTGAATCAGTAAAGTCAGTAAGTTTATTACCATTTCCTTTTGTGTTTTTTTATGAATGGAGAGCAATGTTCAGATATTATTGAGGAATGAATAAATGTCTTTCAATAACGAACAAAAATAGTCCAACTGAAGCAATTCTACACTGTTGTATTAACTGATTTCAGCGACAAGCTACAAGGCGATCCCGCTTATAATCGATTATAACGCGTAAGTTGTACGACAGCAATTCTAAAATCTGTGTGTATTTTATAATTGACAAGCAGTTCATCAGTATTAGAAGTATCCTGAAGTATTATACATTTAAATTGAATAACCCATCAAATTCTGGGATGCCGTATTAATTTAATAACAAAGATCGAGCACAATGTTGTTTAAATCCGCACTTGAAACAATCAAACTCAATAATTACTGCGTTAAAATAAAACTACTACGTGTTACTTCTTCTTAGTATTCATGATTGTCTTTCCTCCGTTGAAACCTAGCTCGCTTTTGAGAGTATCTCAAGCCATTTGAGAGCCTGAACTTTACGTCTTTGACTGACTTCGGACCAGAGTTTTTCACATCCAACTGGTGGCTTAAAATGCTTTTGAGAGTCTATAAAATATCTTTGGTACTACTACAGGCACCAGTGCTATCTACCAAGTGATTTTTTTTTACAAAAAATCAATTACTTCTTGAGGAAAATAAATCGAAATTCACATACAATTTCTTTAGCAAATGCTTTGTTTGTCTGAGTCTGGCGGGGGGTCCTAATTAATATATCTATTTTTAGTAATACCGCGCTGCGCTATTACAGAAGGCTCCTTCTCAGGGTCTAATGGCAAGATTTATAGCACAATCATTTACCTGGCTGTGGTCCTGACTCCTGTTCAATTTCCTTTGTAACAGCTTCAATGCCACCTCGCTGTTGCACAAAATCATAGATAAACTCCCTTGTCTTCTTCTCTTTCATTTGGCCTTCAGTAACACCAATTATACTGAATAGTTTCTTCCAGTTTTCATCCATGTCAACATTGACCTTGAAACATAATGGGAAAGGTTATCACCAGAAACAAAAGATGAAGCAATGAGAAAATTATTAAGGGATTCTTGTGAGCAGTTCCAGAACATCTTGTATATTATATATGTACATTGAACATGTTAGAAAGGTCTTGACAAGAAAGGACTTAACCTAAAATTTCCTTGCTGGTTGAATTTGTACAGTCATGTAAAGTCAAAATGCCAAGTGGAGTGTTTCTGCTAGGATTTCAGACCATTTGAAATTGTTAACATCCTCGAAAATTTAAAAAAGAAAGGTACATGCTTAGTGTGCATCCATCATGTAATGAATGTACAATGCACGTTAATTGCTACAAAGCATTAAAGAAGCATAGGAGTTGCTCTAAATCAGGGTCTTTGGAGGGTAATATTGTTTGGGGAACTGATCAAGTACTCCAAAGTATTTACTAAAATATCTGGGGGCTCAATATTGACTGTCTGATCTCAAATGCAAATGGAACACTGCTTGAATAGATAGATACTGTACATAAAACAATTTCAACATGGTATCAGGGATATCAGGGATATAAAATAATAGCACTTAACTTACATCAAAACCACCCTGAGGGTCCCATCCTATGTGACCAATATGTCTGTAAAGAGAAATTACAAAGTCATTTTAGTTGCCTGTCAAAAATTAAGTTTCAGATCTTTGACTGTAGCTCTTTAGGAAACAATTAACATTTAACTTTTGATCATTACTATAATGGTTTTTGATGTTCTGCAAACCACCAATTGGCATATTTGCTGTCAATCAAAGTTGAAAATCAAAAATACAAAAAACTACTGATACCAAAATGATAGTATAGCAAATAAATATCTTCTAAAGATCATATTTGGTGATTTTTTATTAACTTTTTTTGTTTCAATGGGAAGAAGCGAAAAGCCAAATTCCAACAGACTGTTTGAAGGTCGGAGTTTGCAGAATATTGAAAATTGCAGTAAGAAAAAATAAGTTAAGTCATCCACTATTGAAAATTATACAATAGGAAACTCAAAAAGTGAGCAACCCACAATAAAGCTTTAATTAATAAAAGTTTTTAGTATATCATTAAGTGTCTGGCTAAAACAAAATTTACAGATCAGCCAAAAAGAAGCAAAATAGCTCATGTCCCAGAGTTCAAGAAATCATGATAGCATATTTAACATCCATTTTAACATAGCAGGGACAGATCCAGCTTCTTTAAAGAGGGGGTGCGATTTTTGATGGTAGCTTACAAATCACGCGCGCGTGTGATTTTTCCCGCCACCACAGGCTTCCCGGCCCCAAAACGATTAAAGTAGCAGGCGCAGGTGGTGTGGTGGTTTTCCCGCCACAAATACAACCACAGCCTTCCCGACCCAAAAAACAATTGATGAAAAACGTTTATATTTGAGAAAAGCTTACACCATTGTCCAAAAGGGGGGTGCGTCCACACCCAACGCACCTCCCCTGGATCCGCCCCTGCATAGATCACTTGCACACTACATGTACGTATGTATTTAGTCTGGAATAATTAAGAGAAACTCACTGGAAGTTTTCTGGATTTCCAATATCCTCTTTGGACAACTTCGCTTTTCCTTTCTTGTTTTTGTTTTTGTCTTTTTCTTTTGCAGTACTTGGTTTCCTGGAAAGGTTACTACCAATTGATGACAAACTCGTTTGTGAAGGTGATTGTGGCATCCCACCATCTACACAAAATATAATTTAATTAGTAAATATATCACTTTTAGTGTAAATCACCAAAAATAAACCCTTGAAGCATGGGAGAGAACATTCAACCTGATCAATGAAGTAATTTTATTAATCACAAGTATGCTGTATATGGATAAAGGAAATTTTTTGGGGAGCTATTTACAGGTGTACATACTGTACTGCAGAAATACATGAATATTGTTGTTTTCTTTTCAAGAGGTACACCAGTCAAGATGTGGTGCAAAGAAAAAATATTCAAAAGTGGATGAAATACAAGTATTGGGTGTAGAAGACCAACAACAGACATGAAAAATTAATGACGATGGGCAAAAAGGTTTTTGCCCTCTATTGGATTTTCCAAGATGCTTAGATATACTAGCCAAGGCCAGTTGCACTCCATGTACAGTGTAGATTAAATTGACGATGATGATGATGATGATGACGATGATGGTGGTGGTGATAATGCTGATGATGATACAATACACCTCAAGGGTGGCATGGGTGGCGTAGCGGTAAAACGTTCGCCTCTCACCGCTGTGGTCCAACGGGTCGGGTCACTGGTTCGAGCCCTGCGGATGCCACATGTGAGTAGAGTTTGTTAGATGTGTTGTTCTCTCCCTTGCCACGAGGGTTTTTCTCCGGGTTCTCCGGTTTTCCTCCCTCCGTAAAAATCAACATGTGAGCTGAGAGTTGTATGCTTAAAACAGTCAATGTAGTGGTAGTGTGTGTGAGTGGATAGTGCCCCCAATTAGTGCGAAAGCGCTAGAACGACTAGGCACTTAAATAAAGAGATTTATTTATTTATTTTATTTTATATTCTTTTTATCATTCATTTATTTATTTATTTATTTATTTATTTATTTATTTATTTATTTATTTATTTATTTATTTATTTATTTATTTATTTATTTATTTATTTATTTATTTATTTATTTATTTATTTATTTATTTATTTATTTATTTATTTATTTATTTATTTATTTAATACCTGTCCTGTTATTTCCAACATCAACACTGCCACCCATTGCTGGAGGTGGTGGCTTTTGTCTGGTGTCTTTCTTACGGTCTAAGACAAATAAATAATAATAATGTTACAATTTCAACAGTGTTTGTGAAAATGGCAGACTAAAATAAAACTGCTCATTACTTGGATTTGTACTGTACAATATCTGTACAATGCAGAGTAAATAATTCTACCTAAAATTTTCTTACAGCAAATGTGAATTAATTCTGTAGTGACATGTAGAATAATGTTCAAAATTTGAATGGGACACAAACTGTTGAAGGCACATAAATGTACATATCCCTAAAGCTGCAAATTAAAAAAATCAGACATTTAATGGGATTTAACCCATGACCAATGCAATACTAGTGTAAAATACTTATTAACTACTTCTCAAATGGGGGTGGAAGAGAAGAGGAGGAGAATTTAAGAGAGGGGTATACAGCTGCTCTTGAGACCATTTTGGCCCCTTTTCTTCTCTATGTTATAATACTTTTCCAAAAATCTTCTGGATCCTTTAGACAGTTTGTAATTTCTAAAATGCTGCACCCTGCTACCTGAGCTATCACATACATGCATGTACATAATTATATCATACCATGTCTTCTCTTTTGCTTGGCTCGGAGTTTCCCTTCTATTTGTTCTTTGAAAAGCAAAGCTTCATCATTGCTTGCAAAGTTCAAGCCTGCATTACAGTTCTGTGTAGTGAAATATACACAAAATTACTAAAACTTAACATGTAACACATGCAGGGAGCTAATAGAGGATCTAGGGGAAAGCTAATACTGTCAGAGATATGCACAGAACCTGGTATGCCCAGAGCCCACCATTATACCATCAGTGGAAGGTGTCACCAGAAGGGCTCTTGACTAGTTCAATCCAAATGGGGCCATTTTCAAAAAAACAGTACTGGAAGCAGAATTTTACAAGTCTGTAGACCCATTTTATGATTGGCCAAAAAATCAAAAAATAAACAAACAGCCCAGAAAATAAATGTTGTAGGGGTTCCACAGGTTATATTAATTTTGTCATTACACAGGACTTCTGATCCAAATTCAAGCTAAAATAGCCAAATCAATGACTTTTTGATAAGTACGGCATTAAAATAAACAAAGAGCTTAAAGGTGGTAAAAGATAGGAAAAAGTTCTTTAGGTCCACTCTTCAAATTACACGAAAATAGTATTTTTGGAAAAATCAATCATGAAGTTAACAAAACAACAAGTAAACTGGCAGAAAATCCAACTTAGTTTGAAACCACAACTATGTCCTAATCCTCTACTTCTGTTCCTTTAGAATATTGTTGGTTTGCCCCTTCTTAAGTGCATTTTCAAGAGCATCAAAGCCACAATACTAACTGCCATGTTTACAACCACCAGCAATCAGGGATTCCTGTGTATTGTTTTTGGAAAAGTGCAGTAAAAACCAGAAACAGAAAATCCTGTTTTTGGTTTTGGATTGAACCAGAGCCCTTCAGGTGATGCCTTCTATTGGACAGTATGACTATGGGCTCTGGGGATGAGAATCTTCATGTCAAAGCTTAGAAGTGGGTTTCCTGTGTCTTACAGTAGCACAAGGAAATTAATTATAATATCTACTGTCTTGTGGACCACCTCAATTTTCACCTGAGTGTGTTATTTGTCTTTAAGAAAAAGGGGTTAATATCAGGGCTGTCAACCCCCAAAGCTTTCATATCTGGAGATCACCTTTGATCTGGTCGATTTTCAGGCTCAGATGTGCGTGTGTGTAGGGGGGGGGTCTTAGACAGACAAAACATCAGGCTTGAATGCGCTTTTTTCAAGGTTGATTTTCACACTCATTTGGGGGGGGGGGGGGGGGGAAAGAAAACAATATTTTCAGAAAGAAGATGATGTTTCAGTAACATGGCCACGATACTTCAAGATTCAAGTGATTATCCGGAGTTGACAGCCCTGTAATATAGAAGTCCCTACAGACCTACACATATGGAATTCTGCAATCTAGCCCTAAATTTATGTGCATTATATATGTATTTTTACAGTATTATGTCTGATCAGACACAGTGTATAATCTTGTGTATCACATCCAGCTACTTACATCAGCAGAAAAAGTATGGAAGTATGGACAAGTGGCACTGTATTTAAACTGGTTATAAAGTTCCTGCTCCCAGACCAAAGAACTTCCCTACAGTGTAAACAACAAGAAATCTAAATATGGTATGTTGAGGCTGGCACTAAATGTTCTATATCTTTTTTAATCACATTTTACAGTAATTACGCTCGAAAACGCTTTCTTTTACATTACTTCCCAAAGATTTCTGTGTAAAATTCTAAAATACATTACCATGAGATCGAAGATTCGAATGAAGTATGACCGTTTGGGATTGTCTTTAACAAAGCAAGCTACGCCAGTCGCCTTCCTCGTCCATCGTTCTCTAGACTCGGGTAAAGCAACTACAAGCTGAACTACTGCAGTTGCCAAAGTCTTAAAGTAAATAAAAAAGAAACGGCAAAATTTGAGAAGGAAAATATAAGAAGCTTAACTCCAAGTTGAAACAGACAAGCTGCTCGCAAGCTTATTAAAACGATTGAATTTCGCAAGATTTAGATAAAGAGACAAACCTGACATCGTTTTCCCAACATGTTGAAGATGTTTTCATTTTCATCGTTGGTTAAAAGACTAGATCTGCAGTTCTCTACAGTACTCATTTTGATGGCAAAAAGACAAATTTTCAATCGAACGATCGAACTTCTTTACTTCCTTAGCACAGCAACCACCCACAAATGACGTCATGCGGAAACCAATCCCAACCACAGGAAAACCAATCATGGAGGACGGCAAAAGGTCCAAAAGTACTAACCTCGTTACAAGTAGCTTTGATCGATTGCTCCAAATAGTTCAAAACGAGTGACAGAATTACTGCCCTCATGTGCATGTTCCCTAGATAAAATTGTTTTATTCCTTTGATACTCGCACTCAGTAGACTCAGCATTAAAATACGCATAGTCCGCCTTCTCGTTAGGGGGGTTGGAGGGAGATTCCTAACTTAGCTGATATGGATTTGTAGGATTCGTTTTTTAGGCCTAGTTTTTACTAGTGACGCAATTACAAGCGCAAGCAGCATAATGCTCCGTTTTCACTAAGAAAACATGGGCGCAAGCACAGCGCAAACACAAGAAAAAGAAAAATTTGTGATCCTTGTGCTTGCTCTTACGCTTGCGTCGTAGTGAAAACTGACCAGGCTTTAGGCTCGACCTGTTGGTAAAAACCGATTTTGGAGTAAAATTGATCATAATTCTTCTTGATGACAAAAGTCAGAATAGGCCTAAAACACGTATATCTGAAAGGTTTTTTTCGGGTCTGCAGTTGCACTTTTTGTTTTAGGTATTTTTGGTCTCCTGCAGTCTGAGGGCGCACGAATCCCTGACGGCTGAAATCTGAGCCTATCCGAGACACTGTGCTGCACCGTACCAACCATTTTCTTACCGAGTGCTCCCTCATATCAGGCCGTATATTTTTTTATGCAATTCATGGTTCCGACTCAGATAATAGCAACCAATCGTCGTTGTAGCAGTTTTCCCGCACTAGTAGTGGAATTAAAATTTTGTCCCACAAACAAATACTCAGTATCTGTTTTATAGAGTACTACAAGGATTACGAGGCAATTTTCTTTCATTTTCACAGGAAAGTAAACAGTTAAAACAATCTATCTAAACAATTTATTTTCAGCGATCAGAGTTTTGAATTCAGTCTGAGATATATTCTAGCTAATTATTTAAGCTTCTGGGATATGCATAGCAACGGTAACTAAGGGGAGTTGGAACCATAAATCGGCCCCTTGACACATAGCAACTGAGGTGAAAAGTGCTCGTGCTCGAAGAACTCAACTCAGCCCGAGTCAATTCCCGAATCAGGCATAACGTGCACTGCGTGTTGTTACAACAACAACAACAACAACAACAACAACAACAACAACAACAACAACCTGCAGGAATTTGAAGGTTTTGAAAGTGTATTTCGTGGTCTTAATCGATACCTGTACCCTTATCCTCACCGCTCCCAAAATCATGCCCGTATATACAAATTATCATTTTTTATCTTATTATCAAAAAGCATACTTATGCTGCTTATTTAACAAATCTATTTGTAGTAGTATATAGCTATTTCATTTAACGTTGTCGCAAAAAAAGCCTAAAGGCTAAAGCCTTTCAAATATCTTTTGTGTACTAACAAACTTCTCTGTAGGCTACCTAAGAAATTAAGGAATATATATGTCCAAGTTGTAAAATTTGCAAGCATACATACTGTAATGATGTCACGGTGGAAAAATTTCATGATTCCGCTCTCAAAGCTTTAGGCTTTTTTCAGCGACAACCTTAATTGAATTAGCTATATATGTAATCAGTATTCTTCGAAACATTCCAACAAAGCACGCGTATGATTCAGTGACGTCATCTGTGCATGTGTATTGTAAAAACGCACGGTTCTCGACCAACTTAAGGAACGCGCGTAGAATACCAAATACTCAAAAATGTTTATGTGGGCATAAAGTTTAAATATAAATGTAAGGACGAGAAGAAATATTGTTGACATGTTTCTGTTTTAATATTTCGACCGCTCTCCAGCGATCATCATCAGTTATGAAATACTACTGTTAGGGGATCACTAGGTCAAAACATGTAGGTTGTTTGCAAGCACTGGTGAAGGTCCTCAAACTCTAAGGCATACAGTTCTTTGGCTGTTGGCTTTCTTTTTAATTATATAGGCATCAAGGTCTTGTATACACGCCTACTAGTTCTAAGTCTATGGGGAATAGTTATTTTATTGAATAACTCTCTTTGTATAATGGCTGGCGAGACTGGCCTCAGCTGCAACAACGGATATTTTGGCGAACTCAATCAAATTGGACGGCGTGATGTGATTGGTTGAACATAAATATATTGCCAATTCTAGAAAACGGAGGCCAAGTGACTGAAAATGTCTAATAGAACACCATTCCAGAGATGTCAAGGTTAACTTTTTCTAGTCAATCACGTGATATACACTTTGTACCGTGCTAAGAATTTATCTCGTTAGGTTTTCATATTCCTTGCATATAAGTGTTGAATTATAGTTATTGAATAAGTTTAATTTTGTGCATTGCGTTACAAGAACAGATTTTTCTGAAACGGCGATATTTTTATTTCTGCAATCTAGGCCAAACAACGCATTGAATGTCATCCACTGTTCTTTAAGTCGAGGGAATTTTCCTACTTCGCTATAGTTAAACTGAAACCATTCCTGTCAGCAAAATGACGTACAGCAAAGTGCTATTGATCACAAAATTATCAAAACTACAACCACTAAATTACCAAAACTATGAAAAGCGTAGCATAACATTATATAATTTGGAATAAAAAATATATAGAGCTCTCTCTCTCTCTCTCTCTCTCTCTCTCTCTCTCTCTCTCTCTCTCTCTCTCTCTCTCTCTCTCTCTCTCTCTCTCTCTCTCTCTCTCTCTCTCTCACATGCACACACACTCACTACCACTACACTTTAATTTGCTATCCATACAACTCTCAGCTCACACTAGCTCGTTTTTTTGGAATAGCTTATATTGCAATAAGACTCCAATGGCTTTGAATAAACGTTGGCTCTGGACAATGGTTTCAATACGAGGCTAACGGTTCACAAGTACAAGAAATTTTCAAAATCTTCCCGAGATAGAAGCCTTCGGGGAAGTTGCTGAACATTTCTTGAACTTTTGGCCCGTTAGCTTCGTATACCTTTGTTCAGAGCCATTGGAGTGTATCTGCCATATCAGCTCTTCTAAGCAAAGTACAAGCCAATAATTGTCAACAGCAAACGTTATGTCACAAACAGCGTGCAATATCTTAATCAGTTTCTGCGTCGTCGTCTTTCGTAATCGTGACGTTATCTCCAATCAGGAAAAATGGAGCCCAGTATCTTGGATGTCTGAACCTTCGACTTTCTCGCAAGTCTTTCATACTCTTTTGAAGACTTAAACTTGCACTGTCCCCAAACGTTAAGTACATGTAAAAACTGGACATGAATTCGAGAGTGGCTCGGTCGTCTATGGCCCATAGTGATGCCACCACAGCACGCGCTCCTGCTGCAAGGAAGGCACGACTCATCCCAACCACTCCTTCTGCTCGAATTTCACCACGACCACTGTGACAGCAACTCAGCACAACTAATTGAGCCCGCACACCAATTTCTTGCACTTCCTTCATTGTCAAGATGTAGTCTTCCTCGTCAGGTATGGCTTTGGATTTGGCAGTAATACCAGGTGCTAGTGCAATTTGTCCATTGGTGTCATCCCCATGAGCTGCAATGTGAATAATAGCTGAGCCATCCCGGAGTTTCTCTTTGACGACGTCTTTGCTGGCATGAATTCCTGTCAGTGGTTCTACACCAAGGAAGGAACTGATGACCTTGGCTTCTCGTTCTGCTGCAGGTAAACCGTCAAATACTTTTTTCTCACCACGGAAAATGACTTCACCTATATGAGGATTTCCGATAACCAAACCTCCAGTCTTCTTGTGATAGTTCGATGGACACTCTTTTAAAAGCTTTAAAGACTTTAGCGATGGTGCAAGTCTGATGCGCTTTGTTTCAAAGAGAAAACGTCCAGTATGTGGATCTTGCAAAGCTGCAAATGGCACCAGGTACAGAGGTCCTTCAGGAACAATAACGATATCATCTTCAGTGAGATATTGTTTCACTGGTGTTACAACTTCTTTGAAAAGCTCTTTCAGTGGTTCTTTACATTCATCACGTTGCTCAGGTGGAAATGACGTTGACCCAGTTTCCCTGGATCGATCAGGACCACATTGCATTCCACATTCTAAGACCTTATCTCCAGGTAATATCTCGGAGTCTATTCCAAGAGCTAACTTGAAGGGGTGTGATTTTGAATGCTCAACATCAGACTCATCCATGTACGTAGGGTATCCTAAAGACCTGTCTTCGCAGTCAGCAGTTTCCCTGACTTTCAAGAGTTGGCAGGCCGCGTCGACTGCATTTTTGATGTGCTGTATTGTGTTGTAAATGTTATTCTTCACGCAGGTAGTTGTTATGCACTGATCATGATCAATACATATCACTTCCTGTTTCGACGATAGAACCCAAAATAACATTGTGCTTGCGTTAGTAAAGGCATATACCACTGTTGAGACATTTTGAAATAAGAATGCCTGAAGGTCGTTTTTCTTTAGAGAATGCTCCGGCCAGATATTTTGACTATATACACCATACTTGGAGGCTAAGACGTCTCCAAGAGCACGGGCGCGTCCACGTTCTGAGACTTCAAGTGCTTCTAGGACCTTGTTTGTTTTGATCAAAATAAAGGTAAGAGTTTTGTAAGCTGTAACAAAACTGTCCATTATTGATATTTTGTATTGCTCATGATCTCGAAGGTCATCAAATAATTGATCCCAACATCGAAGGTTTTCTTTTAGATGTTTTTCCGACTGCTTCATAAATTGGTCAGGTTGTTGTTGGTTTTCCTGGGCGAGAGTGCGATTTCGATGAGCTAAAAACCAGTACGATACACCAAGGTTATTGTGACAAAAAGCTTGATCCCTTATGTTACCTGTCGTTATGGCGATATTTAGACCTCGTTTTATAAAATCGATAGCCCTTTCGGCTTGGCCACAATCACGACAGCATTTGGCAAGATCTTGACAAATGGAAGCTGTTACTGTGTCATCACTACTTTCAAGGGCAAGATCCAAGGCTTTCTTGTAGGTTTTGATGGCCTCTTCTAAATCACCATTATTAACAAAACACCTCCCTAATTCCCGGTAGTAATGAATTTCTCCACGCTTATCTCCCGTTTGAACAGCAAGAATGATAAATTTCAGGCGGTACTCCATTGCTGCTAGTGCTTGACCAAATTCAGTATATAATTGAGCAAGGTTGGAGTAGATATTTTTCTTTGCCTGTAGATCCAATTCTACTTTAGTCTCCGCGCCCAGGTACTTTTGATAATAAACAAAGGCTTCTTTTGGTTTACCCAGCATTCGATAAACTTCAGACAAATTCCTCTGCACAAGATTTGCCGCCTGGCTATCACCTAATTGAATCTCTAGTTCATAGCTTCTTTCATAATATTTGATAGCATCACAGTACTTCCCAAGAAAACCCGACATGTTTCCTAATTGATTGTACACTTTTGCTTCTCGGCTTTTATCATTTGCCGTCTTAGAAATTTTTAGTTGCTTGTTATAACAAATCCTGGCTTGCTCAAATTTTCTCTGACGGAAATAAATTACACCAAGATGAAAGTATGCCATTCCTTCTGTGTGTATGTCGCCTCCTTCCTTGGCTGCTACAGCACTTTTCTCACAATAAACTATAGCTTTGTCATAATACTGATGAGTAATCACATAAAGAATAGCTAAATTGTAAAATGCATTAGCTTCGCCTTTCTTATCTCCTTTTTCTTGAGAAAACTTCAGAAGCCCTTCAAAACATTTAATGGCTTCGTGTGTTCTACCTAATGAACTGTATATATCTCCCAGTCGAACATATGCATATTTTTCTCTTTCTGCGTAGCCTATCTGTTGAGCAACTTCGAAACTACATTTCAAACATTTCAAAGATTCGTGAAGATGATCTAGGCGGTAATGAATTTCTCCCAAATGACCGAAACAATCGCATTCGGTCTTCTTGTCTCCAACTGTCTTGGCTATTGTTAGTCCTCTATCAAGGTACTCCTTAGCAGTGTCGTAGTTCTTCAGCTCCATGTGATTATTTCCAATAATATAGCACATTCGTCCTTCGCTGCCTTTATCGAGTCCAAAATCTACTTGAACTGCAAGATATTTTTCGAAACACATGACACCTTCCTTTTTCATGTTGCGATTATAGTAATACTTCGCCATTGCTATATAGACATTTGCTATTCCTCCTTGATCACCTTCTCTTCGAGAAATCTCGAGGTGGTTTTTCAAACTGTCGAAGTCGAGGTCTTCTTGGTAATTTTCTGACAGCAGATAATTTTTTCCTGGAACCATCTCATCTGACGTTACATTGCTGGCCATGCTAGTTTAGTTGCGCCTTTCACAGCAAAGGCAACTCAGAATCTCTTGCGATGATAATTCAGCTTAACTCCACTGGGTCATTCAAATCAAATCATCGAAAAATCCCATGCATTTATCAGTAATAAATTACTCAATTGCATACTTATTTCAAATTTCAACTGCTATCGTCTAGTCTAGTAGATGAGTGGCCATTACTTTGATGTACGAAAGGAAAACCAGTTTACATCATGGTGTCGGTAAAGCCGTAAAGTTTCGAACCTCGCAATCGACTCTTAGTTTCGAAGACAATTGATCCCCATAATGTTTCTCATTTTCTACTCACCTGCAAATATAATACTTGCTTGTAAAGAATCAGAGAAATTTGTCCTTTCTTACAAAGGCTAAAAAATGAGCAAATTGTATAAACAAAATCATGCCAATGACCTGTAACAATAGAGAATGTTTCTATTCCACTCTAATTTTATTTTAAAAATAACCCATTACACCAAGTTTCAGGTTTACTTCCGATTTTCACTTTCAATGATTCCAATCGATGGTCGAAGGACACCTGATGACATAAGCTGAAATTGGAATCCCTTGTAATCAATACCGACGCAGTTTTTGGAATTTCATCAATATGTAGCCTGCGTCACATCCGGAAAGTCCGGATGTGACGCAGGCTATCAATATGACGCACTGGTCATGAATTCTATACGTACATCATGAACACAGAAGAATGTTACGATTCTGAAATAGCCAATTACATGTAGTTTCAGGTTCTTTTCCGATTTTCACTTTCAATGATACCAAAATATGTTGATGTTATGACAAGGGAAACTTGTAATTCCATCAATATAACGCACTGAATTACGTGCCTCAATATTGAATAAAAAGCGTCAGTATAATCAAGTTTAGAATTAGATATAACCAGCATTGTCAAGTGCAGAAAGTCTCGTTGCAGTTAAGCGATACGGGTTTGCTTTCGCTAATATATTTGTATAAGAAATCATATGCTTCAGGGTGCTATTCAGGATAAATTTGAACGAGTGAGTTTTCAAAGAGTAACAAAATTGTAGGAGCCGTAGGCGAAAGTTTTCTAATAATACGGTAGCAAAAATTCGAGCAGAAGAAACTACTTGTAAAACTGAGCGACTTCAAGGTCAGTGAAAAAGGTTCTTTTTGGCAGGCAGATTGCCAACTTTTGAACATGAAAACTCCATTGTTAAAACTCACCTTGATAAAAATGTAACCAGGATCTGATGGGAACTAGCTCTAGTGTATGATATTGAAACTTTATTTATTTATTTTTTTTATTTAATCAAGTTTCTAATACATTACATTTAATAAATTATATGTAAATCTAATGTATCAAGGCAGGACTAAACAGAATTCAATGATTCCATAAAATAGTCCACCAAGATAAAAATAAATAAATTACATCAAATTAAAGGCATGCAATACATATATAGATATAAATTATAAAACTATGTTAAATTTAGTTAAGTTCTAACTAAATTATATTCTTCATTATATTTGTTCTTGTAGAAGTTATACAGACGTTTACGGAAAATAGGTAGAGAGTTAACTTCCCTAATTTCAAGAGGGAGAGAGTTCCAAAGACGACAGATTCTAATAAAGTACGAATTTTTAAAAGATTCAGTTCGAGAAAAAGGGACATTAAGAGATAAATAGTCAATATTACGTAGTGGCTTGGCACACGAACGAAACGATACAAATCTTGATAGATCTAAGCTATTTAAGCTCTTACTACACTTGAAAAAAAATATCAAATCAGCACATTGTCTCCGAAACTGCAGTGGCATAAGGTTCAACTTAATTAGGCGCTCATGCTCGGATAGTTGCTTACCTAGTATTAGCCTAGTGGCCCGACGTTGGACTTGCTCTAATTTAACAACATTCCGCTTAGAGAATGGCGACCATACCACGCTAGCATATTCTAATCGTGACCGCACCCAATTTATGTAAAGTAGCTTCTTGGTTGTAATATCATTGATGTCTTTACACGTTCTATGAAGCACATTTAACATCTGTTGGGCTTTAGACGTAATAAGGTCGACATGGGTATTCCAACTTAGGTCATTTCTTATAAATACTCCTAGATCTTTCTCTACGGTGACACGTTCTAATTTGTGTCCTCCCAAAAAATAGTCTCTTTCAATGATGGACTTGATACGTGCTATCCTTAGTACTTTACATTTAGATATATTATAGTCAAACTACCTGAAGCGTGAACACCTAGACCTCATTAATGAATTTATTCTTGCAATATTGATATCACTATTCGATTTGAATGTCCATTCGTGAAAACCAAGATTCAATATTCAAACCAAGATTAGTTTGAATACTCGATTGTTGATTGCATTATCCAAAACAAAACATCATCCAAATATGGATAAAATTAAACAGAGAATCCAACTTACATGCTGGGCATTTTGATCTTCCATAACTCCAAGAACTGAAGAACGTCGTCAGTGATTTTAGTAGGATTGCTCCCGTGAGAAAATGGAACCAGAGTTGGAAGTGACGTACTATTTTACACACTGTTCCCGTAGAAAGCCGTAAAACTCTTGAAATGTGTCTTTCCGAATATCCTTGATTGTACAAGCAAATAATTTGTTCTCTCACTGAAGACTCTAATGGCTTTCCAGGCCTGAACATTCGTCCTTGACTGTTTACAACATGGCGAGCCGCCATGTTGTTTCGATGTGCCTTAGCTTTAGTTGGATTCCCTGTTTAATTTTATCCATATTTGGATGATGTTTTGTTTTGGATAATCCAATCAACAATCGAGTATTCAAACTAATCTTGTGCCCCATTCACACCGGACCTTAAACATGTTTAAAAGTTGTTTGATTAAACCAGTTTAGTTAACTTGGCCGTTCACACCGCGCGCGCATTCATCTAAACAAGTTTAAAACTGGTTTTAACTAAACTACCTCGGGGAGGTAGTTTTACCGTGTTTAAAGATGGCGCCCAAACGAGGAAGGACGTGGGAGAAAGAAGAAACCCTTGTACTTTTGGAAATATGGGGTGACCCAAACATCCAAGAGCAGCTAAGAGAATGCAACCGCAAAAAGCATATCTGGGTACAGATAAGTCAGCATGTCAAAGCCTCTGGTTATGAAGATAGGGATCACGACGGTTGTAAAACCCGCATACACACACTCTTATCTGTTTACCGCCGGCACAAGGATGATTGTGCGAAGACTGGAAATGCGACTCCACAATCAAAAGTGCCTTTTTTCGAAGAGTTGGATGCCATCCTAAGTGACAAGCCATCGACAAGACCATCGTTGGTGATCAATTCATTGCAGTATGAAACAGCAGAACAAGCAAACAAAACACCAGCAGCATCTGAAGAAAAGCAAAGAGACGAAGACGACGAAAGTCTTGCGAGCGGGGATGACAACGAGGACGCTGCAAAAATTGCCGTCGATGATTGTGAAGGTCAGTAAAAGTCAAAGTACTTGAAAGGGCAATAACTGTTGATTTGTTGAGGATAATTTATGCCATATGACCCATGAATCATGTGATCAAAAATGCCACAAAATGGCGGTCGATGGAAAGGTTCTGTCTTCTTTGGGGTTTATCTCTCTGGTTCTCTTTTTGTTGTTGTTTGTTTTCATTTAAATGAATGCTTTCAGATTTTTATATGTATATGTATTTTAAAAAAATCTCATGATCAATTAAGGAAAGGTTTCGTTTGGTTGATATAGACGAGAAAAACACTCCTAGAAGAAAGAAAAGAAGGTCGGCCACTCAAGAGGTCATGGAGAAAATGGATGGTGCAATGCAGACCTTTATGGAATATCAGCGTAAGGCGGATGATGCGTTTTTAGAGGCAGAGAGAGATAGAGAAAGAAGAGAAGTGGAAAGGGAAGAAAGAAGGAGGAAAGACGACCAAGAATTCCTATTAAGGCTTGCATCAGTTTTAAAAAAATAGAGACATTGATGCATAAAATTAAATAGCAATAACTTGATCTCATTTGATCTTTTTTCTCGAAAACATTCCCATTACATGGTATTTATATTGCCTATTTTAATAGACCAAATTTTTACAAGGTTATAGCTATTCAGAGCAATCTATATAACTTTAATGGTTTTAAAAATGTTTATGCAGGTGCTATAATTTTAAAATATTTTTAGAAATTTGTAGAATTTTTAAGGTGATAAAATCCCTGAGCATCCATGTATTGATTGACAAGCATTTCTTACCAGTCTTATCAATATCAATTAAATTGGTTTATTTTACTCATCAGAGTGTAGGAACTGTATATTTGATATTTCTTCATGCAGAGTTTCTCTGTACTCTTACAATAATATTACTCCTACAATTCTACAACACTCTTCTTACAGTACTTCCTTTAGTACTTGTTGGGGCAGAGAGCATGCTTGGAGATGTAGGACATTCTTGTCACTATCATGGTCCTCTCAATCCCCTTCACGCATGCAGTTCAGCCTTAAAATAATATCCACTTCACAAGGGACTAAACACATACCCATCGATGTCCAGCTACATATTCTATTCTATTCTATTCTATTCTATTCTATTCTATTCTATTCTATTCTATTCTATTCTATTCTATTCTATTCTATTCTATTCTATTCTATTCTATTCTATTCTATTCTATTCTATTCTATTCTATTCTATTCTATTCTATTCTATTCTATTCTATTCTATTCTATTCTATTCTATTCTATTCTATTCTATTCTATTCTATTCTATTCTATTCTATTCTATTCTATTCTATTCTATTCTATTCTATTCTATTCTATTCTATTCTATTCTATTCTTCCCTTACCTCCCAAGGGGCCAAACCTATACAGCTATTTTTCATTAATGACCATTCATTATCAACCATAATATTTATAAGGAATTTTATATTGGAGGGAAAAAAAGAAACAATAAGTGACTGACCATTAGAAATTTGTTGGGGGTGGGGAAATTTGGAAAATGCTCAATATTTTTTGGGGTAAACACATTTTTTAATAGACTTGGAGGAAATTTTTTTATGTGATATTGGCAAGGCAGGAATTTTTTTCTACAATTTTTACTGGAAATATATATTTTTTGCTTTCACCTCATCCCCCAACACTTTTTTAATGGTCCATTTCTTAAGGGTTTGACTCTCAACCTGCATCAAAGCAGAGCAGTATTATTGACTATTAATCGTTATACTGCCAAAAAAGGATTGTTTTGATTTTTGTGTGAACATTAATCATTCAGCAACAAATTTCCAGCTGGTAAATTCATGATTTTGTAGCATTACAAGTAAGTAAGAGCAACAACATTAATTGACTCTGCAATTAGATAAGGGAATATAACTGAACCAATATCAAATATATGTCAATATTATATTTTTTTTTGGTAGTTGTTCATGTCCCACTTCATTATGGACCAAATAATTTTCTTTACAAAATTAATGTAGACTCAAATGCAGAATATTTTATTCCTGAAATTGTAAATTCATTTATAAATAAGTAAATTCAATATTCTGCTTACAGTCATGGATCAGAATAATTTAAAGAAAATCTTGTCAATGATCTTTGGAAGTCACTTATAAATACAGTATATATTAATTGATGGGCACACAAATACACATATTTAACAAATCAGTGTTACATATTGAGTACAAATTTACAAAATAGCAATCATGAAACAACGTAAAACACTTGGAGGTTACCCAATCAAGTTTTACATGGGAGGGATCTGTCCCAATCTCAAACCCTTATGCACCAGTTTTGAAAGAAAAGACTCCCTTTCATTTAAATTTGAAATATGGAATGGTACCACTTGAAGCAAAGCCTTTTTTTCTAATCTGATCCTCTTGCACGCACTACCACTACATTCAATTGCAAGTGTTCTAAAATTCACAAGTTTATTTTTTCGGTCAGAAGAAAAAAAATGGAGAACCCAGAGAGAAAACCCTTGTGAGCGGGGATAGAACAACACAACAAAGAAATTTAACTCACATGTATTTACAGCATCTGTGAGTTCTGTGCTGGGTATTGAGCCCAAACCAGAGTGGTGAGAGGCCAGTGAGCAGTGAACCACACTAGCCTTATCATCCATTGTGTTATTTTTTCTGTTTCATGTTTACTATGTGTTCTATTGAAAATATAGAAAAGAGGAAATTGTCCAAGAGCTAGCTGACTTACAAAAAGTCCTTAATGGCATCTCTTATGTCCATTGCATTCCTGTTTTGTCCTTGATTGTTACAATTTTGATTGATGACAATGTTGGGTTGAATTCCATTTAGCCACTGATTGTTGAAAGCCTCATTCCTCAGCTCACAATAGTTGTGCAAAATACAGCAGGCAGCAATAACAGTACAGCAATTGTCAACATTGATGTCTAGTTTCTTTCTCAAAACCCTGAACCTTGCTTTCATCCTTCCAAATGTGTTTTCAACAACAACTCTTGTGGCACTATGAACGTTATTGAAATTTATTTCTCTTTGCGTAAGGTTTCCACGGTCTCTATAAGGTTTCATTAGCCAGTCTTGGAGGGCATATGCAGAATCGCCAAGGATCAGTGGAGGTACCCTCACACCAGATATCATTTCTGACAGGTTTGCTGGTAGGAAAGTCCTTTGACAGCAGGCATCGAAGAGGGTTGAATTTCTAAACATTCTTGAGTCATGAACTTTTCCAGGCCAACCAACACATATATCTCGAAACAAAAAATTACAGTCCACTAAGGCCTGTAGCAAAATGGAGTGAAATCCTTTGCGGTTTACATAGTCTTCAGGGCTTGTTTTCGGCGCTTGAATAGGTATGTGACTCCCGTCGACTACTCCAACTACCTGGGGAAAACCAGCACGATCTTTGAAGTCACGAATTAAGACTCTTACTTCTTGATGACTCGGAAGACGAATATACAAAGGTGATAATACTTCAACTATAGCTCTGCAGACCTCTCTGACAATACAACACACTGTGGATTTTCCGATACCGAACAGGTTTGCGATAGTACGATAGTGAGCATTATCTGTTAGCCAGTAGAGAGTGATAGCCAAACGCTCTCGGGCAGGAATCGCCTTGCGATAGTTGGTGTCTCTCTTGCTGATCCGGCGGGATATTTGGGTGAAAAGATGCTGGAAAGAATCTTGAGACATTCTCATGTTTTCCACCCACTGCTGGTCATTCCATTCTTGACATGTTTCCTCCCAAAACGATTGTGATCTCGGGTAAACCCAGATATTTCTTCGTAACGCAAGCGAGTACGAAACACATTGCCAAACAAGCAGCATAAAGAGCGTTGAAGTCAGTCTTCTACGGCGTTTGTAAAGTGAAACTTGTCTTTGGTCATGTCTGCGTCGAATGCAATCTCTTTTGTTCTTATCATCATGTTTTTTTTGAAGCAGAAAAGTTACAAAGTTTGCCGGCTTTTCACCACTAGACGCCATGTTTGTTTACAATGTCGCAATCAGTGATCTCAGGGAGGGGTGGGAGGGGGATTTGATACACCAGAGAGAGGCAGTTTAACTAAACAATGTTTATTTGGTATGAACAGTTGAGCAAACTAAACTAGTTTAACTAAACAAGTTTAAACTAAACCACATTTAACTAAACAGGTTTAGTTGGTGTGAATGGGGCATTGGTTTGAATATCGAATCTTGGTTTTCACGAATGGACATTCAAATCGAATAGTGATATCAATATTGCAAGAATAAATTCATTAATGAAGTCTAGGTGTTCACGCTTCAGGTAGTTTGACAGTAAAGTCCATACCCCAGGTACAAGACCACCTAAAGAGTTTATTTAAGTCGTCTTGCAGCTGTTCACCATCCTCTTGACACATAATTATCCTAAAGCATTTGGAGTCGTCAGCAAAAAGGGGAAGGGACGTTTCCTTTGAAATGACATTAGGCAAGTCATTGATAAAGATCAAAAACAGAAGTGGTCCCAAATTGGACCCCTGCGGGACTCCAGACGTAACAGGCAGAAAATCAGAAGATTCGTCGTTTAAGACGACTCTATGTCTTCTGCCAGTCAAGTATGACTTGAACCAAGACAACAATGAGCCACTGATACCAAGGTTTTCAAGCTTAAATAATAGCTTACTGTGAGGGACTCGATCAAAGGCCTTGGAGAAATCAAGATAAATGACATCGATTTGTTGTCTCATTTCAAGAGCTTTAGAGAAATCATGTACAACCTGGACTAATTGGGTGACAGTGGATTTTCCTGGAAGAAAACCATGTTGCCAATTAGATAAATGAGGAGATATAAAATCAAAAATCTCATTGTAGACTAATTTTTCAAGTATTTTAGAAAGAGTATCAAGAAGTGATATGCCTCTATAATTGGTAACATCGGACTTAGATTCAGATTTATGTATGGGCACTAAATTAGCGTCCTTCCACTTACTAGGGAAGGCTCCAAGAAGTAATGACTTATTGTACAATCGACATAAGGAAGGTGCAATTTCGTCTGCACACCTTTTATTTGTAATTATAAAAGCCAGCTGACTATCACCTAGAAATCAATCTACTAACTAATCCATTTAATAATCAATCTAACAAGAGCATCCATCTGGCACCCCATTTAATTTAAGCGTATTCGCTGTGGGAAAATTCCCAACACTCAAGTGTTTGTCCGATCGCATACCTAGGTGTTCATAGGATTTGGCACTAGATGTCCCTGCTAGATTAGATTGACACTATACATCAATAACTTTTACTAATGCTGCAAACATAGCTTTTTTGAAGATAAGCAGATCCCAACAAAAGTTGTCGATTGGTTTGTAATATAAAATTTAAAAAAAAGTGTCGATTGAAAATAAGATAAACAATTACAATACAAAGTCATGAATAACTTTTTATTACCTTTTTAAAGAGTTAGAAGGCCATTGGCAATTAATTTGGTTTAACTTGCATATCGCTTTGCGATCGTGAATTTTCTCGATCGTGTTTTTGGTTCTTTGTTTGTGGTTTCAGCAAGAAAAGAAAAAATGTTCATGAGTAGCAGAGAGACAGTACTTTTTTCAGTTTTTGATCTTTTGGCTTGTCTTAAAGATTTGTTAAGTCATTTTTAGCTTCAGAAACCTCTTGCCAGAACTAGAATGTCCATCATCTTTCTTTGAAGAGGATTGAAGTTTGCTAGAGAAAGACCGTTGTCATAACAACAACTCTAATCAGTTAAAATCGTAAAAAACTGATTTGCTATCTTGTGATTTCTTTATCATTTCCACCAATAAGAAAAGTGTTTCAGCTTTTGTATAGGTGTTTCAAAAATTTGCACTGGTGTTTCAAGTAAATTGAACACTTTTCAGCCAATCAGATGTGAGACATTTTTACAAGTGCATTATCAAAAATAAACCACGACCTGTGTAGGAGCACAAACTACTCCTTTTGGAAAGTCTAAAAATTGGAAATAGAAAATTAGTAAGAAATACTTATAAGCCAATAATTGTCAACAGCGAACGTTACAAACAGCGTGCAATATCTTAATCAGTTTCCGCGTCGTCGTCGTTCGTAATCGTGACGTTATCTCCAATCAGGAAAAATGGAGCCCAGTATCTTGGATGTCTGTACCTTCGACTTTCTCGCAAGTCTTTCATACTCTTTTGAAGACTTAAACTTGCACTGTCCCCAAACGTTAAGTACATGTAAAAACTGGACATGAATTCGAGAGTGGCTCGGTCGTCTATGGCCCACAGTGATGCCACCACAGCACGCGCTCCTGCTGCAAGGAAGGCACGACTCATCCCAACTACTCCTTCTGCTCGGATTTCGCCACGACCACTGTGACAGCAACTCAGCACAACTAATTGAGCCCGCACACCAATTTCTTGCACTTCCTTCATTGTCAAGATGTAGTCTTCCTCGTCAGGTATGGCTTTGGATTTGGCAGAAATACCTGGTGCTAGTGCAATTTGTCCATTGGTGTCATCTCCATGAGCTGCAATGTGAATAATAGCTGAGCCATCTCGGAGTTTCTCTTTGACGACGTCTTTGCTGGCATGAATTCCTGTTAATGGTTCTACACCAAGGAAGGCACTGATGACCTTGGCTTCTCGTTCTGCTGCAGGTAAACCGTCAAACATTTTCTTCTCGCCACGAAACATGACTTCACCAACATAAGGATTTCCGATTACCAGAGCGCCCGCCTTACTATGGTAGTCCACCGGACAATTCTCCAAAACTTTCAACGATGTTAGCGATGGTACAAGTCTGATGCGCATTGTTTCAAAGAGAAAACGTCCAGTCTCAGGATCTTGCAAAGCTGCAAATGGCACCAGGTATAAAGGTCCTTCAGGAACAATAACGATATCATCTTTAGTAAGATGCTGCTGCACTGGTTGCACAAGTTCTATGAAAAGCTCTTTCAGTGGTTCTTTACATTCATCACGTTGTTCAGGTTGAATTGAAACCGATCCAGTCTCCCTCGGATGGTTTGAATTATCGTCATCTTCAAATAACTCAATTGCTAATATCTGGTCTAAACCGAATGTTTTCTCCATGATGTGTACCTGTGAATGTCCACAAGCGTCTTCGTATTTCTGCATTCCTAAAGACCTGTCTTCAAAGTTCACGGTTTCCCTGACGTTCAAATATTGATAGGCTAATTCGACCACTTTGTTCATATACTGTATTTTGGTGAATGTCGCATCCTTTGTGCAGTAGGAATTTGTCATCATATGCTCAAAACATAGACACTTATTTTCTTTGGGTGAAAGAACCCAAAACAGTATTGAAGGAAAGACTACACTCAAGGTATATACCATTATACAATCGTCCATGAAATCCATCATGTCCATTTTGTTGGTGGATGGATTTCGAAGAGGTCCAGTGGGAGTTGTCTCAACCGTACTCATTTGATATTTTTTTAACAAAACCTCTGCAAGTAGACGCGCTCGTACAGATTCTGATATATCAAGTGCTTCAGCTTGCTTCGATGTTTCCACGAGTACTGAAATCAAAACCTTGCCAACTTTGACAAAAGTGTCCACAATGGATATTTTGAGAAGCTCGTATCTTTGTAATTCATTAAATAATCCATTGTAACGCTGAAGACTTTCTTTGAGGTATGTTTCTGATTCTTGCATAAATTGATATTTTTCCTGGTCTTCATTATGGAAGACAGCCAAACTGTAGTACAAACCACCCAGATTACCAAGGCAACGGGCTCGGTTACTTTCATCGTTAAAATCAGCATATATTTCCAGGCTGTTTTTTTCGTACTTTATAGCCTCGGTGTGTTTGTGAATTTTGCTGTAACAGAATGCAAGTTGATCACAAGCATATGCTATGTTAGTTTTATTGTTGGTCTTCAAAGCAACGTCTAAGGCTTTCTCATGATTTTCGACACTTTTTTCTAATTCACCATGTTTATTAAAGGATTCTGCTAACTCTTGATAGAACCAAATCTCTCCCAACCTGTCTTTCGTTTGTACCGCAAGAATAATAAACTTCAAGCGACATTCTCTGGCTAATTTCTCTTCGCCTAAACGAAAATATGCAGTAGCCAAGTTTTGGTAGTACGTTTTCTCGACCTCTATATGGCCTGTGCTGATGGACGACTGAAAATACTTGACAAAACATACAACGGCTTCCTTATAATTTCCTACAGAAATATAAACCAGGCCCAAATTATTATATACAAGGCCCTCATCAGTTT
Source organism: Telmatactis stephensoni (assembly GCA_029948255.1). Lineage (NCBI taxonomy): Eukaryota > Metazoa > Cnidaria > Anthozoa > Actiniaria > Isophelliidae > Telmatactis > Telmatactis stephensoni. Next base: position 47,293 of record JALIZF010001282.1, on the reverse strand, counting down.
TGTGACCTAAGAACGATTCTATATCAATGCTCTTTTGATAACAATCGATGGCATCACTGTACTTCCCTAATTCTTTCCAAGCGTTCCCTATAATATTATAGTATTTTGCTTCTCGGCATTTGTCGCCAATGGTTTCCATGATTTCCAATTTCTTTAAACTGCACGCGATTGTTTCCCTGAATTTCCCTTGCCGATTGTATTTGATATTTACAAGTTCTTCGTATGCTGATGATTCAGTATCAAGGTCACCTACTTCTCTGGCCACTGCTGTGCATTTCTCAAGATACCCAATTGCTTTCTCCATATCTTCGATACCCTTGTAACAGAGCCCTAAATTGTGATAAGTATGACAGACTTCCAGCTTACGGCATTTGAGGTCATTCGTTGTTGCGATTTCAAGTTTCTTTAAACAGTACGCAATAGCTTCACTAAATTTGCTTTGACAATATTTGATGTATCCAAGACGATCGCATGCCGAAAACTCGATTTGAAGGTCACCTACCTCTCTGGCGATAGTGATAATTTTCTCAAAACATCTTATTGCCTTCTCCAAAACTCCGACATTCATGTCACAAAGTCCTTGATTACTATATGCGACGCCTTCACCCATTTTATCTTCGTTGTTCAAAGTTTTCCTGAGAAATTGATTGGTACAGTCAATAGCTTGATGTGGTTTACCTGGCAAATAATCCACATTAATCAGTTCTTTATATGCAGGTCTCAATGAATAGCCCATCTGAGCAACATCTAAACTCTGCTCCAAGTATTTTAGAGACTCTTGAATATGTTCTGAACAGCGATATACACGTGCCAACATATAGCAGCAATCACTCTCAGTCTCTCTGTCTCCCACCTCTTTAGCAATGCCTAATCCTCTGATGAGACATTCTAGTGCATAATCGTTTTTTCCTAGTTCATGGCTGCAAAACCCAAGACTAAAGCAAACTTTCCCTTCAGTTCGTTTATCTTCAGACGCCTGGACGATGTTCAGGAACTTTTCATAGCACTCCAAAGCGTCAGTGTACATGTCTAGATAAGCGTAACAACGGGCCATACCCGAGTAAATCTTGTCTATTCCTCTCTGATCGCCTTCATTTTCTGAACTCCTGAGGCAGTTTTTAAAACTTTCAAGAGCATCGTAATAACTGCCGGAAGAGAAATGTCTCTCTCCTGAATCCAAGTCCTCTGCCATCTTGCTGGCCATGGTAGTCAATTATTCGGCTAAGGATAATTGTGTTCTAATATATTCCTTGATGTACTGCGTCATAGTATGAATACGGCTGACCATCAGAATTTTGGTGGGAGATAGTCTTCGCCACTTTCCCTCCGTCGCTCACTGCTTTCATTTATTTCATCTGGAGTGACTTGTACAGACGACCTTTCATCATAACAAGAGTTTTCTGGAAAAAAATATTAGTTTTGGACTTTAAAAATATATAAAGACATGTATTTAAAGATCCTTTATCAATTCCCTTGGTGCATCGCAGGCATGCTAGAATTGTGTGGACTGCGGAACCTCCAAAAAGGCTAACGCTAATTTCTACTAACTGTGCTTTATTATCGAAAGTAATCCGTTTCCGTTACGGCATACTGTATAATTTTGGTGCTTTCCCTGAAGTGTTAAAGCGGTGTTAAAGGTTATTTCGCGATTGAAACTTTTTCGGGAAGCGATACCATCAAAGGTCGAAGAAACAAGGGTCGAGTCAAAATTTGGATTAGGAAATCAGTTAACCATACTTGTGCAGCCACTAGACGCAGCCATTGAAGCAAAAGAGAACGTCTCCCTAGCGTGCATGTGATCCGAAGTACATATACCTCTGACGTAGTTTAACTAAGTGCTGATCTAATGAAAATTGCACTGAATTTTATACCTTATCAGTTTAAACGCTGTTCTCTTTAGGACTTTCAGAGATGTCTTACGTACACTTCAATTCACTACGGTCTATGTGGTACCTGAGACTCATCCGAGTTTGTTTCCATAGTTTCGAGCTTCACTTTCCACTTTCGTCAAAAGGTATGAATAGGAAGATTAATAAAATTTATTGTCCTGGAACCATCTTGAAGTTATAGTGAAATATATATATTTATAAAAATTTGAGATATTACGCGCGCGCTGATTGGCTGGCTACCATGTTTATATCAGAGGACAGAGACATGGCTCGCTCAAAAACGTCGAAAACATTTTATAAAAGCAATATAAAACGATCGCTTATGTCTCTGTACTGTGATATAAACACTCTGGAAGATATGTAGAGCACTCGAAAAGCAAGAGAAACACTTGCTTTTTTCTTGCTCTACATCTTCCATCGTGTTTACATCACATGTACAGAGACATGCGCGCGCGTTTTATATTCCTTAAATATATATATTGTTGGGTGGTGTTCATATGACATCATTTTCAGTCTTATTGGAATTTTCATAAGCTGAAAAACAAGTATTCTGACAACAGAATGTTCTCTGGTTGAGAGCACATGGTGGTCAAACACTGACCCCAGCAATTGCTTGAAGGGAAACTCCCTTGCAATCGGTGTCTTTCATTATAATTTCTTTCACATTTGTCCTTTTGCTTTCAAAGAAAGCGAAGAAGAAATCGAAATTTAATTTTGTTTTTGAATTCAGTTTTTGTTTATAAACAGGATGATCAATAATACATTTCTTGGAACCGCCTTGAAATTATTGTCAAATTAAAAATGAATATATATTCATTGTCATGGATAGCTTTCTTTCCTTTCAAATATTCTTTTCGAATTTGTCAGTAGTAAGATGTGTAATAGAAAAAACCGTTTCGGGAATGACGTCATAGCGTAACACCACAAGCCAGACGACACCACAAGGCCAGAGATCTCACCCAAAGTAATAGAACTATAACTCGTGGATTGCAAAACCGTTTTGTGAATGACGTCATAGCGTCACACCACAAGCCAGAGGGCAGATATTGAAGAAGAAAAGGCCAAGTACGAAAAAATAATGGACTATCATAGAAGCACAAAGAAAGATTTGTCAAAGTGGAATTTGTACCGCCTTCAATTTGGTAATGCAATTTCGAAAGAGTATTTTCAAGCAAGACCGTTCCATTTTGTTCGTGTAAGTAGTTACTGCTACAAGTCAAGAAGAGATGAAGACAAAAGATATATGTACAAAGTGTTCTTCTTGTACATTCAAATATCGATGTGATTTGTGCAAAGAAATGAGATTGAAGTACGAGATGTATGAATACAATTCTCTAACAAAAGTTTATGAACAGATGAAGACAACCGATCGAGGGCTTATGATTATACTATGTTTTGTTTCGATTGCGTAAAAGAATTGAAGTCAATGCCATTCAAAGACTATGAAGTGGTTCATAACATTCATAAAAAACATGGCCTTAACCTTTGTGATTACTAGATAATTCGACCGTTTGTGGAAAAGCCGTTTTCGGTGTGACGTGAAATTAATGTAATACCGCAATAAACCGTTTGTCAAGAAGCCGTTTTTAATACTCATAACCGATACAACGAATTTACCAATATACAAAGGAAGTTGTCATCAAAAGAGTAACAGGAGACGTGACTTGACCCCTATCCACTCATCCAGCAAAGAAAGTATATAAATTTTTGTCGATTCAGAATGTGAATTCACTATGAACTGAATGTGACTCAAGAACAAAAGGAACAACGACGAAAAGACGCTTATAACAATTGGAAGGCACGGTTTCTATTTAAAAAGTTGAAAAAAATTGATTATAAAAAAGACGAATCAACTGGAAAATACTATTACGATGGGCCTTGGGAGTTCCACTTCACCGCACAAAAAATTGTTGCTCGAAAGAGAGAAGAAAGATGAGTTGAATCGATTGAAAAGCAAGAGATTAAAAATTGGCAGAAAAGACTAAAAAAGAAGCCGTTGTTGGAGAAAAGACAGAAGAAGGCCAAGAACAAAACGAGGACGAGGGGGAAAACCGTTGGCGTTTAGCAGTCGTCGGCGTCTTGTTTCTTTTCAGTTTTGTTGATCGTGGTGGTTGATGTTGAATGGTTGACTCGTTCGCCGGAGGTCGAAACCAATTCAGAAGATATTGAAATATTATTCAAAGACTTGCATGGGCTGAAACAGTTGGTGGAAAATATTACACTGAAGCATGTTAGCACCCGTTGAAGAAGAAATGATTAAAAAACTGCTTCTTTCTGAAGGGAGAACTGTTTGTTCAAAATTTGAACTTGATGGGCTAAGAGACGCTTGGCTTTATTTGAAAATAGAGGATTTATTGAAGAACTACTAAACGATATTAATGGACGCATTTTAAGTCGATTAAAGTCCACGTATAGCTATTTAAGGTTGTTTAACGCATGAAAACATCAGCACAATCTAAACATCTCTACAAAAACACACGCGTTTTCAAAAGAAAACATGAATGAATACGAGCTACATAGGCAGTGCGATCTTCGGGATCCTCGATCATGTGGTCTACAGCTTGAAATCCAAACGTGGCTTGATTCTTTTCTTTTGTCCATACAACTTCACATCGGCTACAAAACTGTCACTCCAATTCATGCCTAACGTTTCTTTGCATCTTAACATGCGTTCCTAAAGAATATTAGCAAAGTTAAGTCAAAAAATTCTTCTTGGTACATAACGTCCTCTCCGTCTTCGTCTTCTTTTATCATGCACGGCGAACACAGCTTTCACTCTATTCAGGGCCTTCGTTTAAATCATAAATTTCATGCAGTTCTAACAAAACAAACTTCCATATATTCCTCAACTGACGCACACGAGGTGCCATTAAAAGTTCCAAAAATTGTTGTGAAAGACTTAACAACCATCACTCCTCTTCACTTCAATCCACGAACACATCTTCCAGCCACATTTCCCCCACAAAGTCGGGTCACAATCAATCTTATAAAGTTATAAGTGTAATTCGTGCGTAAAAGTATTCTTAATACCTCATCGTCGTCGTCCGTAGCTTTTACTACCCAATATTTCTGCATCACTTTGTTTCAATTCCACGATTTTTTAGCCTCTGTAACGTCTCTTCTATTTGATCGTCAATAAACCATAGGGGGCCGCCAAAATACTCTCTCAACCAACAATAAACGAGACCTGTCAAGTAGAACAACATGTTGCAAAGGATCTTCCAAAGGCCGATGCTTTTTATAGACGTGTCTCAAGTTTATCACGTGATATAGAACCCGGGATATAGAAACCGGTATATTCTCTCTCTCTCTCTCTCTCAACTCACACACCTTTTTTACAATTTCAATATGGGGTGCCTCCTCGTTCTTTTGGATGGTACAGTTCAAGATGACCAATTTATCCTCTCCAAAGAAGTTGTCATCCTGGACGTTACAAGAGATCGTAATTATCGTTACCTTCATTTTCAACTCGATGAAAATTTTCCAGAGCATAAGTTAGGCATTTTTCTCATGGGGCTTATTAGTGGAGTTGAGTACCAAAGTCGCCCTGATGTGACTTATCTTTGGAGTGCTGGAGAAAAGCAAATCGATTACCTACGAAAAATCACAGCTAAAACCTTCTTCAACGCTGAAAAATTGCATCCTCCAATTCACATCCAGAAATATACGACGCTCCTACACAAAGCCGACACCTTTGCTGATCATATCCTCCATTGCGTTAGTTTGAGTACTAAAGCTAAACCGAAACAAGAGCGAAGAGGAAGACATGGATCAACTTTATAAATTGGTACAGTCTTTGCTTACTCAATTCCTCAACTCTACGGATGTTTTTTTTTTTTTGCGTCCTGAACTAAACGAAACTGCATCATATTTGAATAATAACTTGTAATGAAGATGATTATAACATTTTATTTAGCTTCACATAGTTGAATAATGTTCAAATCAAAGTAAGAAACAATATCGATAATGGTCTATGTAAAAACAAACTTAAGGTCACCACTGTTATGAGTATTAAAAACGGCTTCTTGACAAACAATTTTAGAATTCTGTATAAAACACATTGCAAAAGGGATCGAAGAAATAACGGGGTAAACATGCTGATGCCGCACGTTTGGTGAAAATCCGTGGGCGCATATAAAGATGTCAGCGGTAAATAAATGAGTATATGACGTATTACGATCTTCAAGGTCATTTTTAACTCGTGGATTGCAAATCCATGAGTTATTGTGAGGGGTCGAATATGCAAATGAGTCAGCTTAGTACTTCGTGTATGACAACATGAAATGGCACTATTCAATCTATATCTATTGTCTAACTAGAATATTGCATACATAGGGTAGTAACCTATTGTGTCACTCACTCACTCACTTTCCTGTAAACTTCCGGTCTGTGAAACTTTACTTCCGGCCTATTCCCGATAATAGGATACGGTGATAACTTCTGTTATAATATAATAATATTGCAGGCTCGTAACATGATATATGGGATCAAGCTCCAAATTATGGCCAGGATCAGGGATCAGAGACTAGGGCTCAGGGATCAAATGGGTGGGATCAAGGATCAGGGACATTGGATCAGGATCAGGGATCAGCTCAGTTTTTTGCACCAAGGATCAGGGATCAAAAATTTCTAAAAATATGAGCTCAGGAATCAAAATTTTCGCCGAAAACCCAGGATCATTCAAGACGAAAATATACCATGTTTAATACGAGCCTGGTATAGCAGCCTCGAGAAGCTTTGAACGTAATGTAACTGTTTTAGATTTGTGTACAAAGCAACACTGAATTTTTAGGAACACGATCTAAGCTCGATGTCGACCCTCGACATTATACCTCGTGGTGTACATGTACACGGGTCTACACTCCGCGAAGATAGGCAAAAATGCCTATAGATCTGAATAGATAATTTCTTATTCCTTGTCACATTTTGTACTGAACTACTCTCAGCTCCCTCTGCAGCTTGGAATTCGTCATCTCCAAGTTGAGCTGTTCGATTCTCGGATGTGAAAACAATCGGGACTTTAATTTGCAGTCGCTGTCTTCAAACAACATCGTCGCAAGTCCAAAATCAAAAATCGTCGCCAGTCCAATATCAACGAGCCATCCAAGCATTTAGTGTTTGTGCTCTATCAGCACGAGAGTAAATGTTGAAATAAAAAGCAAACAAAATCATAGTTTGAGTACGAACTGTGCCACCTGCCGAAAAAGTAAACTGGCCGTGCCGAACCGCTACGGCCCCGCTGGCCGAAACGGCATCAAAAATGCGTATTAAGTTTAAGTTTGGTGGCTATCATGAGTACTTTTATGGAGTAATTTATCTTATTAATAGCGATATTTGGTTCATAGAGAAACTTCTTTCATAATTTGTACATATTTAACAGATGTAAGGAAGTTACAAACGTAAATTAGCAATATGTACAAAAAATATCATCTTGTAAACAGTGAATTGCTCATTAGCTCAAGCGGTTCGTTGCTGGCTCGAGTTCCGAAGGTCGTGGGTTCGACTCCCGGGTGGTACATATAATTTTTTTCTTTTTTTTTTTCTTTTTTATCTTTTTTCTTTGCTTCGTTATCTTTTTCTTTTGTTCTTTCGTACTCAAGTCTATTATTTTTTTGCTAAAAAATTACATTAGCTCATATTATTAATGATTATCCAACTGACTCCCTAAAAATTCCTTTAAATGCTTTACAGGTGGGCCCAAACTTAATGTTTAAATTTGTGAGAGCAATGATCTATCATTCAAAGAAATATGTATTGCTTTAATTGATCTATAATTTTGCCTTCAAAAAAACCTCAATATTTAACTAAAATTAAACTAATTTAACTAAAGGGGACAATCCACGAGTTACTTCGCCATTGGCGGATTGATCAATCTTGTTGGAATTTTCATCAGTAGAATGACAAGTTTTTAGTAGAATATTCTCTAGAGGAGAACACATGGTGATCAAACATTAACAACCATTTGAAGCCGATAATGAAATTCATCAGCTGTTTGAAACCCAGCAATGCATAGATTTTGAATAACAGAAAATTAAATTTAGCATTCAGCTCCTCTATAATTTTGTTGATTAACTTTTAGATAAAAAACAAAGTTCGTTATGCACGTTATTTTTGTCCTTGAATTTCATGGTCAAACATCTTTACCAGCTCCTTTTTGTTGACTTTACCCATGGTGTTTCTTGGGATATCAGTAACAACTTTTAATATAGAGGGAGTCTGATAACTACTTAGTCTTTCCTCTGACCACGTGCTAACACCTTTCAAGGTGAGTGTCTGAAAGAGAGAAAGAACTGAAATTCGGTGAAACTTGTCAATGCCAGTGTTTTCCAGAATTGCTTGAAATGTCGCAAGTGTTAAGAGAATGGCTTCAGAACTATAAAATCTAAAAACAATGATGAAGGGAAGGAGAAGGAGGAGAAGGAGGAGGAGGAGGAAGAGGAGGAAAAGGTTGACAAGGAGGAGAAAGAGGAGGAAGAGGAGAAGGAAGTGCATAATGAGGAGATAGAGGAGAATGAGGAGGAGGACAACAACAGCAATTATAACAATGTAGAGTATCTAGGAGGAAATTGTACTATAACAGCAAAAAGCATACCTTATTTGGGTAAAGAGAAACAAGTGCTGCTACTCGTTCTCCCCAAACAGTATCTGGTATTCCTAAGACAGCACAGTCTCTGATATGTGGATGAGCAAATAGCTCACGTTCAACATCCAAAGCACTGAAAATATTGTCCATACTTAGAAATGCGGCATGTATTGTTAACACCCATTAAACAAAGCTTTTTTGTAAGTGTAAACGCGACAACTCGGGAACGGCTCATGTATGAATTTCTAAGCTATAGATCCATGAGATCGCCATCCACTGATCGCCGTGATTCTCACATCCTTGATTCGACTTGTATCTAATGTGGAATTTTTGCCTTTCCGTCATAACTGAGAAGTAAAGAATTTCGTGGGAAAAAGGAAAATCCAGTATTTTATGTTTCAATTTTCTTCTGGTTGTAGCTGTGCATGAATCTGTTTTCATTGCTATATTTATACAGAAAGATATACAATACCTGATTTTATATCCACCACTCTTTATGATGTCTACAGAAGCTCGGCCTAAGATTTTATATGTCCCATCTTTGTATCCTATAGCAAACAAGGTTATTAATCAGATCCATAATAGAAAGACTGTCACGTCGCACATGCGTGGACTGACAAACCGCGAAAGGGCAATGGCGGGCCTGGCGAAATCGAACATCCCACACGCGCAGATATTGTTCATTATTCTGGTACATATATTAGACCAAAAGTGCTAGCAATGTGCTTGGAGTGCTGCTGACCAAAAGAGTGGCTACATACATTTATTATGACGGGCTTATAAGTTTACAATTTTTGAGTAAGTGCGAATTAAAGTGCTTTATAAAGACTGTGGGAACGTGGACAACCGTACTAGACACTGCTTACCGGCAATGTCGCCTGTTCTAAACCATCCATCGCTGGTAAAGGATTCTGCCGTTGCGTCGGGCCTTTGCCAGTAGCTTTGTAACGAAAACAAATAATGCAAAATAAGTGCTAAAATTACGATGGAACTTTTTTTGCAACACTACGGGCAACAGACCAATAGTGACAAATAGTTGCACCGTGGGTCCATTCCTGCAATGTTGCACCTAACGATGCAGAAACAGTTGCAGAAGTACACCTCCATCCTAAAACTGCAAGTGTTGCCCACAACTGAGGTGAACTCATGGCGCAGAGAAAAAGGTGCAAGAAAAGTGACATCGTGTGTACATGTGCTTTCAAAGGACCAACAAATCTCTCTTTCCGCTTTTACTGTAAAATTCCGTGATTCTACTACAACAACATGTTCCAAACAATACAAAACGAATTGACACAAATTATTTTTGGCGCAAAAAAAACATTCATATTTATACAGTAAAAACCCGCATAAAAGAAACTGCAGATTAAGAACCTCCACAGGCTGAAATTTAGCAAATTAAGCACCCAATATCAGGCTCGTAACATGGTATATTTTTGTCTCACTGATTCCGGGATTTTACAGAAATTTTGATCCCTGAGTCCATATTTTTAGAAATTTTTGATCCCTGATCCTTGGTGCAAAAAACTGAGCTGATCCCTGATCCTGACCCAATGTCCCTGATCCTCGATCCCACCCATTTGCTTCATGAGCCCTGGCCTCTGATCCCTGATCCTGGCCATAATTTGGGGCTTGATCCCTGATCCCATATACCATGTTACGAGCCTGCAATATACAAGATCTATTCACAAATAGCTTGACAAATAAACAGGTTCTTATGTGAAAACTTACTAAGCTCAAACACACATATGCAGAGAATGCAGGTAAACCAAAAATGATGATTCTATAAAATGTTATAATTTAAAATTGCAGTTTTGTTGTTTATTGGGTTGTTAATGTGCAATGAGAACTATAATGGGGGGGGAGGTTCTTTTATGCGAATTTTTACTGTATTTAATTCTTTTGCCACAGGGGTGACTGCATGGATAATGCTACAGGGCAACAGCCCCAATTGCTTAACAATGCACTAATCACAAAGAAACAAAAGGACAAGCAAACAAACAAACAAGCTACTAACAAACACACAAAAGAACGAAATGAAAAATAATAAATATACCTTTGAAAGACCGAAGGACCTCGAACTTGAAGTGCACCTTGTAGATCCTCTACAGTACTGCACACGTTAGAACCATATTCATTGCCTTCCACTAAAATCTTCCATAAATATCAAGAGTAGAATTAGAATGGTAAGACAACAATACCAAAAAATACTGCCAGGTTCATTTCCAATTTTGACCGATTTTCATCAGAGAGACCCTTTGAAAGGACCGCGCTGTGCTGTACTGCCTCAGTGCCGTGATCGATGTCTATAAAAACATTCACAATTTCTGCTTTGATTGTGCGGTGCAGTGACAATACCGTTTACGACCGTTTACGCCGTCATACGAAAACTGCTGTAATTAATCTATCCTTTACGGAAAGTACATGTGAGCGAAATTACCTGATCATCAAGTTCTAAGCCTTGTTCATCTTTTGCAACAATACGCACTTGAACACCGGGTAATGGAGTACCAACACTACCCTTCATGATGTAAAAAAACACAACATCAATGATACATTGATACATTCAGTGAAACTCGAGTATGAAAGATTCTTGAAGAGAATGCTGGTATTTATGGTTGATCACTCTTAGAGCTAATATTATCTACTTATTAACTGGGTGGGAGGGCCGGACGGGCAAATATTTGGCTTAAGGTCATGGCAGTACGGGCCGAGCGCACCGTACAGAATGAGAGAGCATTTTATCATAGGACTCCGGGTCCGGGTCCGGATACAGGTTTTTCCAGACCACCTTCGAAAATCCATATAAGTTCAAACATGTGACTATTTCCAAAGGTTTTCTTACAAGCGTGCACAGGGAGAGGTAGGGTCATATGATAAAAGGACGTATGCTTCTGATTGGTCCACTCAGTCATCCTCCCTTCCCTGTCGATTGTATTTCTTTGTTGTTCAATTATTTTTCCATTCATTTGCATGTCCAACCACTGCCCTTCTGCCCGAGATGTCTGTTGCCAATTAGCACTTCAAACATCTATGTAATCTTTTATTATTCTTATATAGCTATTTCAATTAACGTTGTCGCTGAAAAAAGCCTAAAGGCTAAAGCCTTTCAAATATCTTTTGTGTACGAACAAACTTCTTTGTAGGCTATCTGAGAAATTAAGGAATATGTGTCCAAGTTGTAGAATTTGCAAGCATACAGTGAGTTTTTTATTCGGTAATGATGTCACGCCGAAAAAATTTTTCATGATTCCGTTCTCAAAGCTTTAGGCTTTAGGCTTTTTTCAGCGACAACCTTAATTGAATTAGCTATATATTTAAAACCTCATGCATCAATTGCAGCCAACTGCTCTCCTTAATCATTATCAATGGATGGTCAGTTACTTGGTAACCTAATGTACATACCGGTATTCGTCGTCCATGTAAAGGGTTAGACAGAGCCATGCCTATCTCTGTCATACCATATCTCTCAAGTAATGTATGACCTATTAAATAGTAGCGGCATTAAATTGTCTTAAAGTCATGTAAACTAAAGAGTGTTGGATTTTCTGTGGCCAGAGGTGGAATGAAGAGAGGAAGCCCAAGGAAGCCCAGCTTCTCCTTTTCAAGTTAACACAGGAAACCCAGTTAGGGAATGCATGTCAAAGAATACTATAACTAGATTTACCTGTGATATTAAACCATTCAGTCATTGTAGGTTCTGGTAGTGCACTAGATCCACTCACCATTAACCTAAAGAGACAAAAAGTACATTGTACCTCTACTGTGCATTGTAAAGTATGCAGACACAACCTCAGGCCTTGGCAAACATTTCTTCACATATTTACAGTATAATGAACCCTATTCAGCTGACACCTCTATTAAGTGGCACCAGAAGATGTCCTTTTAATAGAGGTAACACTGTAACAATTTTAGAGGCAAACACGTTTATAGAGCTCAGGGCTGTAACAAGGCAAATTCTTGTTTTTGGGGTGGAGGGGGGGGAAGCTCAGCTGCACGATGAAACCATAGTAATAGATGAAACTAGTAATCCTTCATTGCTGGTGTACAACAAATTAGTATATGGGGTAAGATCGGCAATTTCATTATCGATGGAAGTGAGAATGACATACTTGAACAACATAAAGCAAAGGCATTAAAAATATTGGGTGGCCTTGGCCCCCAAGCCCCTCCCCTTGCTACAACCCTGGTGCTGTTAAAAAACTGTAAGAATTGTCAGCTGCAGCCCAATGAGCCTGCATGTTAATGAACCAATCAGAACATGACTGAGTCACAAACTACACTGCAGCATTATAATAATTTTAAGTGCACAAGAAAAAGAAATCAAATCAAATACTATCAAGATCAGTAATACCTTAATTGAGAACATTTTCTTTTAATTTGTTCCTTTGTCTCATTGTTGTATCTACTTTTATGATAATGTTCAATTAGTTTGCTATAGATAGTTGGGACAGCCATAAACAAAGACAATTTGGAGCCTGTGAGGTGCTGCCAAATCTGGAAGAAATGGGGGGCAAAATCTCATAGAATGAGAGAGCAAGAAAACAACAACAACCACCACCAAACAAACAAACAAAAATAACTGAATACAGACATGAAGAAGTTCAAAGGTTATATGCTGTACACTACACTACAGAATTTTCATCTTAATTTTTTCAATAGAGATTGAAAAATACTGATTGTGTACAGAGGTTACTGATGATCGCTCTAGCCATATAAAGATAATTCGTCCACTCAATAGGAATTTACCCAATCTGCAGTCATATCTACTGTTTATACATTTATTCATTCATTCATTCATTTGTTTGTTTGTTTGTTCATTTATTTATTTATTTATTTCACTTTTATCACATACATAGCAGGATATTCCTGGGACAAATCAAGCTGGAAATAATAGAAGTGTGGTCCTTAATTTGGTATATAGGTCAGACGCTGGGATCTCCCTACCCTTCTTGAATATATCTATGTGGTGGGTTCTTTTACATTCTTTCAATGCAGGGTAATGTGTGTAAAGTGGAGAGATGACGGTCAACAGTTTAAGAACAAGAATATTTAACAGCATTTACAGATAAAATTACAAAAGCAACATCTTCTCCTTACTTATTTGGAGACCATGAGTGTTGGTCCAGCTGGGGACTAAACCCCTGACATCCTTCACTAAAGACTGGTGCTCTACCATTTACTACAAACCTTTTCAGGGTCAAATTCTTGCATCATAACACAGGTAGCCCCAACCCATAACGGACAGGCTAAAACATTAATGACACCATGTACATGATGAAGTGGTAGCACGTGTAGAATGCAATCATTCTTTGTCCAATGCCAGGCTTTAACCATACCAGACACTTGTGCCCTTAAAAGAGACAATGTAGAAGTGATATATAAATGGGAGAATAGTTCACTCTGAATATTCTGGTTAAGTGATCACACACAAAGCAAATATTCAAGATGAGGCTCTGGGGAAACAAGAATATATTAGGATTACTCCACTGTTTCCCTGGAGCCTCATCTTGAATTGCTTAGTGTGTGATCACTCAGCCAGAATATCAAAACAATAATAATTGTAACATAATTAGTTCAAAGGATTTAAAAATGCCTTATAATAGCAGGTCTATCTTCTGTTTGGAGTCCCAATCAACAGATTTTCTTGTACGTCCGACCGACCCCCCCCCTCCTTACACCCCTACCCAGCCCTTAGGAGTTACTGGTCAAACATCCTCGGGGACCCAGGGCAAAAGGGGAGGGGAAGGACCGGAGGGGGAGGGGGAGGGGGAAGGAAAGGAAAAGGGGAAAAGGACGCCCTGGGCATTAATTTTGACTACCCCAAACCATTTCCAACGGCAAAACTTAATCCTATTAGGGATATCCCACGTAAACAAGGTCATATAACAAAAATATCTGGCACATCTCAATTAACGCTTGGATGCTATGACAGTTTAACATGTTTGTGTGTCAAGTTCTGCACACCGAGATCAGGCAAAATTTGGTATTAAAGTCAAACTTTTCCCGAATCCTGTGGGTAGCTTTGCAAACACATCTTGTTTCTGAATAATTTTCGATACAACCAGCTTCTGTTTCTGTTTAAGGTTTTCATGTGTCCGCTCGCTTTGTTTAAGAGGTGTTGCAATGCGTGGGGTCAACTTGTTTACTTGTAATTTTAGACGAATCGAGCTCAACCGCACAAATGCTTCTGATTGGCCTCATTATAATTAAATTATAATGAGGCCAATCAGAGAGAGGATTAAGTTTTGCCGTTGGAAATGGTTTGGGGTAGTCAAATGCCCAGGGCATCCTTTTCCCCTTTTCCTTTCCTTCTCCCTCCCCCTCCCCCTCCGGTTCTTCCTCTCCCCTTTCGCCCTGGGTCCCCAAGGATGCTGGTCAAATGAATTAAACTGTACCATATGTACGCATATGTGAGGAACGCCTGGGTACTAGGCTGGGTATCTACCTTATATTGCCATGAGTTGTCAGGACACCTTTTGGTTTCCCTGTTGTTCCACTTGTGTAGAATATAATTGCTCCTTTTTCATTCCAACACTTTTGCCTTCTTTCAAAAGGGGTCAAACTAGAATCTACAATACTTTTTGGTACATTTTCGATAGATACTTCTAGATGGGGTATATTTAACTTTTGAATTAGAGGAGTGAGTTTTGAACGGAACTGTTCTGTTGATACAAGTAAAGTTGACTGTGAGTCTCTTATAAAGTACTCCAACATATTAACAGGGTGCGAGGGACACAAAGGCACAGCTATCCCACCACTGCGCCATATTGCCCATTGAACAGCTACGTAACTGACATCATTGGGACACAAAAATGCTATTCGTTTTCCTTCTGAGTCTTCTCCTTTTCTTCCGTTGCTTTCTTCGACAATTTGTTCTCCAAAGATTTTGCTATATTCCAGTAGCTGACCGTATGTAAAACTCCCCTTGTTATCAATGACAGAAGTTCTCTCGGGGAACTTTCTTGCTCTCATAAATAGCGTCCCTTCAGACACTCTGTAGCTTTCATTCCCGCTTGAATAGCTCATAGTAATTGTTTTGCAGTTATGTCCTATATAGGGCTTCAAAGAAAGACGTGTAGTAATGAGTGCAATTTGCAGAAAATCTTGACGTCGCCGTGGCCATCTTCTGCTGCATGTGGCCGCCATTTTGTTTTCTACAGGAAACCCAATAGATGAAATTTTTCTGGAAGTTGGTAACTCGTGGATTGACCGACCACGAATGAAACAAGACGCTCGTCTGATTTGCGTGACCCGCAATACCCACTCATCAGTACGAAAGTGCTATTCTGTTTCCTCCCTCTTTGACTGCGAAGTTCGCTGTGTTCTACCGGATAGCGCGGAAGGGGTCGAAATCTCCATCCTATACGACGTGCGACGAATAATCAGCGATTTGTCTGGATGCATTGATTTTTGGGGTTTTGCATAAAATTAGCATAATAATTTCTTTGGGTAACGGATCCATTCATCGATTTGTTTGTGTGTATGGTCTGATTTTTAGGGTTTTGCATAAAATTAGGGGACTAATTTCCAACTTTGAGTCCATGATTTACTTGCGTTTTATGCGTAAATCAATTGATTCATGCGCTAACGAGAAAAATCCGGCCTTCAGTGTTTTGAACAGATGAATGAATTACGAAGGTTTTTGTGTATGTTTTGTTAAGTACATGATGATTTAGTTCCGTCATTTTCGAGGTTTTGATCAATAACTCACCCAAATATGCTTTCGCATAGCTCAGATACATGTCAGATACCTTGTTTACCACTGGAAATGTTTGCCCATTTCCTATGATAGGAAATATCTAGGAAATTGCATTACTACATATTTCTTAGATATTTCGTATCATAGGAAATGAGCAAAAATTTCCAGTGTACAAGGCTCAGTCATTTTACATGCATTGCTGCATGAAAGAAGAAGTTTGTTCCCCAGACGGCAAAAATCGAGAAAGAACATAGGAAAATAGATATTTGTCTGTGACCAATAAAAATCTTTAGACTTGCAACAATTTTAGAATTTTTTATAAGACACATTGCAAAAAGTCGTAGAAAGTGGTTAAGGTAATTCCTCTGTAATAGATCCTACCGATAGAAATCGCTTAAAATTTGATATTTTGTAGGTTTTGAGTTACTTATCTCGTAACTACCAAAAAAAGAGGGGGTCACGGTACTTGTTTAGGAAATATTTGGCTTGATAGACAAGGGCATTTTAGCGATTTCGTGCGAACGTTCGATGTTTTCCAGCTAATTCGTTGATATGTCTATCTGGTCTCAGAAAAAGACTCCAAAACTCAGAGTTAGCAGTATTTTAGTAGAAACAGGTAAAATAGTAAAATATCTCGCAAGAAAGCTTATTTTAACTTCGATAACGCATTTCATTGGAACATTTTTTGCATCATTTAGAGAGCAACATACCCCCGAAATGTTCGATTTTTGGCATTCTAGGGCTCAAGTATACACAAAAAAGCGTCAAATTTTCCATGTTCCTATCGATAGATTTTCTTAATTTTCAAATATGTTGTGTAAATCATTGCGTGAATGCAAGTTTTGAAATAAGAAATGGGGGTCACGGTGCTCTTTTGCGAGATATTTTGTAAAACTGTAACGGGAGAAAATTAAGACAAATTCGTTAAGCAAAATATGTGTTATTCTTTACTAAATTGGCAAAAGTATATTTATAGATTGGCAGATTATTCATTGAGTGGCAGGTGATCTATAGCCACATAACAAGCAGGTTAAAGTTCGCGTGATGCACCTGTTGCAAGTCATTATACTCCGAGTCATAACTATTGTGACTTTTGATTCCAAGTGTTCTGACCAGTGCTAGAGGTTACTTGTACCAGTTTCATGGATTCCTTAACTTTCTTGTATTAGCCAATAACTCTCCTTTTACATTACCTTAGCTTTCAGTAATAATTAATGCTTGATTGTAATTGGCTTTTAGATTGTAACGCATTGTGAATCTAGTCATTGTGTATGCATATTATACCTGTACGCGTTAGGTAATACAAGTTAGGGTGGTATAGCATACCATATATAAAGAACAGATCTAGAGTTGTAAGTGAGATAGGTTGGAAGAGTGTTGAGTGTGTCAGCAAGGAGTAGAAAGACCAAGGCAACTCTAAGGTAGCCTTCGGGCTCACCATCAAGAGGAGACTCGCAGCCTAGCGCTGGAAGTTAAGTTAACAAGATAAAGAAGATTAACAGTCATCTCCGTGCCTCGTTACTCCAAGTCTCGTACTTCTCGTAAGGGTATTTGTACGGGCCCTAGCCGAGTGTAGTGGTTCTACCATATCATATTGCTAATTACCCCAAGTTAGTACAGTGATTGTACAACAGCGAATAGAGAAACAGAATCTCTATAAAGAAGCAAAATTCTTACCGTAACAAAACATCATCATAATAGAGCTAAAAAACGGCACTTTTAGAGAAGGGAATGGGGCGAGTTTCGCAAAACTTGCTTTTTATCGCACCAAAGATTAGAAAAATGTCCAAAATCGAGTTTTGTATCCTTTTTGATTATACCTTGAAAGAAAATGCTCGTAAAGTCACGATTTATGCTTTTTGAACCATGCGCAGTAGGCGTGCGCAGTGCAAAACAGAGGAATTACCTTAACATGATGATTCCGCACATTTGGACTAAAAATTCGTGGGCTCTCATAAAGATATCAGCGGTAATTAAATGAGTCTGTGACGTCGTCTTCAATACATGTAAACGTGGGGCGCTACTAAGTTGAATCTTAACGGTTTGAGCGGACACATTCCGTGTCGAGTGTCCATGCAATTGTATCTGAATCGGATGATATTGATTTGTGCGTTATTTGCCGCTGGCTAAATTTTCGCAATCCAAATTGCGCGAAGATTCTCATCCCTTAAAAACCGGCGAGTGAAACTAACATTTTGCCGTTTTAGAATTATTTGAATACCCGAAGGCCGCAAAACAAATCATTTTGAAACACCAGCTCTTCAGCTCTTCAGTAAGTCGTAACCTACGTCACAATCTTTACAATGACAGCTGACATCTAACTTTTTGAGCCGCCGATCAATTCAGATTACACTTTATAAAACTAAAATTTCTCGGAAGGCTTTTGCGTTTTACCTCCATGCATTTCAGAAATGTGTTTTATGAATATTAAGGTTTTAAAGAAAAAAGATTATATTTAGTATTCACTAAGTCCTCCTTAATTATTCATGGCTTAATATGCTTGTAGTTATTATAATTAATGTGAACACCTACTTCAAAGATCTGTACCAACATCAAGTTTAATATCATTTGGACACGGCGCGGGATATTTAGTTCGGATTCCGAAAACAATTACATGCGGAAATGACTTTACTATATCTTTTGCTGGCAATTGTGTTCTTAAAAGCTATTAGTGCAGCAAAGCCGATAGTACGCGGCGATATCAACGATATTTCCTTTGCAAACTTTAATGCTTTTGAAGGACACAAACTTTCTGGAAATCCTCTGAAAAAAGTCAACCTGGAGTCCTTTTTTGACTGTCTTATTGAGTGTACAGCAAACACACGATGTTTGTCAACAAATGTGAACACAACAAGCGATGCCCAAGGTCTGCTTGGAGTGTGAGTTGTTGGATATTGACAAGTACCAACACGAAAGGAACTTTACCAAAGCGGATGGAGTCGACCATTACGCCTTGCCGGTAAGATGCCATCATAACTAAGAATTTGGCATATCATCAAAGCATTTTACGGATATACTTTTCCTTTTTTCTAAATGTTCCAGAGTGTTTTTAATCAAACAAAATCGTTTGTAGATTTTGAACAACGAAAAAATATCGCAAACATCGTAGAAAAGTAAACAACTCGATCAAACCGCACTTGAGCCATGCTTTTGCAAAGAGGTATAAATTGAAAGTGAAATCAAATTGGCAATCGAAAAATAATTTATCAGTACAGTACGTGGTTCTATTTGTAAACACTTTTTACAGCTAATGTTATACTGCTCGTCAATAAATGATACGAACCTAAGTTTTATATTATGTTTTTGTTGATGATGCATGCAACATAGCGAAAACCATTATTAATTTATATTTTCCTTGTTTGTCTCGCTGTATTGTTTGCAGCTCCTCATGCTCACTACGTATAAAGTTGATTGAATTATGTAGTACACTTCGTACTATTTTTCTTTACTTAAACTTATTGTTACTTTTTCTAAGTGTTTTTTTCTTTCGAGGGTGTAGAGCTAAACGTTAACATACTATTATATTTATTAGCAAGGCAGATGAAATACACAATATAAAGTCACACCAAAAAACGGCAAGGCAAGGATGATTTTCGGCAAGGATGAATTTAATTTTTGATCGCAAAATGATAAAATTTTATATTAAACGGCACTGTATGACTTGACATTGCCTATAAAGATAATACTAGCCAGAACAGTGTCATTTAGATATAGAATTCTATCACTTTCCGTACAAAAAGCAAATTCATCCTTGCCGAATATCATCCTGGCCTTGCCGTTTTTTGGTGTCGTGACTTTATATTGTGTAATTCATCTGCCTTGCTAAATATGATTATGTTTAGCTCTACACGTCAACTAACATATGATAAAGTTTTGGTGTATATTACATATATAAACATGCCGCATATGTTCTTCGTTGTGTCGAGTTGTGTAGTTAATGCATGTTTATAAATAAATTACGTACTCGTACTTGTCTTTAATTTAGCGCTTAAGGTCGACATTACTATTGAAACTTTATGGAAAAATTTCATTATATCATGTCCGTTAGTTGTTTTAGACTAAGCGGGCTGTTTATATGGAGGCGAGCCAGCCCGGTAAGCGGGCTGAATTCTTTTGTTCTCTGGCCTTCAGTGAAAAGAAAACAAAATAATTCAGCCCGCTTACCGGGCTGGCTCGCCTCCATATAAACAGCTCCTAATATTAAACAGGTGGTTCTAATTGTAGTGCAGATTTCGTATGAATGTGGAAAGGACCGCGCCGTGCCGTAACCGTGTCAGTGCCGTGTTTCCTATCAAAACATTCGAAAATTCTGCCGTAACCGCGCCGCGACCGTGCCGCGGCCTTTTCACACTCATACGAAATCTGCACTGAAACAGGTGTGGTAATACGGTCAACAGAATCACGCAACTACATTTCTCTCATAACTTTTGAATAAACGAGCAATTTTAACTTATAATGCTGTTGCGTTTGTTTTTCTGTGTATTTCTGTGAAGTTTCAAGCCGTTTCGTGCTCATTTGAAGGTAGTTTTAGTTAATTGGACTATTTGAATTTTTTTCCATTGATGCACGTACAGTCATTCTCAAAAAGGTTGTCCAGATGAAAAGACCTTTTAATAGTCGTTAATAAACGGATTCCAGTTTTGCAGCTAAAGTTAAAATCCTTGCCAGAAAATTGAAAATGTGACTATATGCAAATTATGTTTATTAATTACTAAACGTCTTTTCATCTGGACAACCTTTTTGAGAATGACTATATATTACTTTCACAAATACATATACATAAAAGGGAAAAAAATCAAGTCGCTAAAACTCCCTCAAATGAACACGAAACGGCTTGAAACTTCATATAAATACACAGAAAAACAAATGCAACAGTTGCACGCATGATAAGTTCAAATTGTTCATTTATTTTTCAGCGGATCACTCGTGAAATCCCATATATTTCATATGCAAATGCACAGCTTAGGTTACATGTGGTCCACGCCAACAACACAACGACATAACAGCGATGTCATGCAAATACAAAACACAACTTATATCAAAGTTTTATGCCACCAGTGTAACGACATAATAGGAACATAGAAACATGGACATAACAACATAAAGAAAAAACTGATTATTTCTTTATGTCGTTATGTCGATGTTCTTATGTCGTTTTGTCGCTAATGTGAACCAGGCCTTATATTGCTTTAATACCCGACACAAGTGCTATTATTTAGCTTGGGGGGAGGGGGGGGGGGCAGAAACGCTATGCCCCATACGTAGAATATTCAAAGCGGCCGTAGGTATCACGCAAAAAACTATTTCATGTGCTCTAATTTACAAGGTAATCTAATGCCATGCTCTTTCAATATTCAGAGTTGATTTGGTGTTTAGTTAAAAAGTGAAGTTCTTATGCTAATGTGCTAGTGAGGCACATTAGACACTGGAAATTTTTGCCTATTTCCTATGATCGGAAATATCTAGGAAATATCTTAGAAATTGCATTTTCCTATGAAATGAACTGGACAAAATGTAGGAAAATACATTTTCCTACAATTTCCTAGATATTTCCTATCATAGGAAAATGAAAATGTATAGGAAATATCTAAGAATATCTAAGAAAATGCAACGTAAAAACAAATTCATATACACCAAAGCTTCGTTGGTTGGCAAGTTTTCGAACAATTTACTCTAAACATATATTAGTGAATAATATATTTCCTGAATTCCAAAAAGTTCCAATCACTAGTTATTTATAACTAGTGCATTTATTTAGTTGTAGTGCACATGTTTAGAATATGACCGAGGAAAAAAGGTCAAGTTTATTGATTTTATTGTAACCTGTTATTCTTATTAATTTCGTTAGTCTCCATGTGCCAGTAGCCTATGCCAGAATAACGGAACCTGCATCCCTATGTATGCTAACAACAGCTATGTCTGTCAATGTACTGTATTGAAAACAGGACGACACTGCCAGACAGGTACAGTCGGGATGACTACGTAATTTCCCTCTGAGATGAGTAAAGGTTCACTGAGGATCCCAGCCATGGGAACCGCCCAACAAGAACATGTTGTGTACCTTGGTATATTTAGTTATATCAAATAGGACTCTTTAGTAATCATAAAAAGTGTCAAGATATTATTACCTTGTCTAGTACATAGCATTGTCAAAGAGCCATTCTGATTCGGTAGCGGAGGGGAGGTCCGTTCCTTAAACCCAACTATGTATAATACTCTATTGTTGTTCGATGTTTGAAAAAAAAAATAGCATTAGGGGCCGGGCCGGGGGTTCCGTGGAGCCCTTCAACCCCTGTTTACTAAACAAGCTTATAATAGTGCCATTTAAACATTCTTCTTTCAGATTGTAACAAGGCTTTAGGTATACAAGACAGGACCATACCAGACTCTGCCATGACAGCATCATCTAATTATGGCAACGACCCAAAACAACCTACTTATGCACGCTTGCATAGCAGCACATGCTGGGGCCCTGCATGGGCCCGGATTGGTGAATGGTTGCAGGTAGACTTGGGGCAAGTGATGGCTGTCGTTATGGTTGCCACTCAAGGAAGGTGTAGGTCGGATAATCAGAGGAAATTTGTGAGCAAGTACAAGATCAGGAGCAGCATGGATCAACATAGTTGGCAGTACTATCAAGAGAACGGTGTAGACAAGGTTAATTGAATTGTTCTACCTCCCTTCCGTTTCTTTCTTTCTTTCTTTCTTTCTATCCATCTTTCTTTCTTTCTTTCTTTTATAATTTCCTTCTTAACTATCTTTCTCTGTTTTTCTTTCATTCTTTTTCCATTTATGACTTTCTTTCTTTTTTCACTTTTGTTTTCATCTTTGCTCAAATTTATTTTGTAAAAGTGAATAAAACATTTCAGCCATTGTTATACATCTAGTTTTAATAAAGATTTTTATCATTCATGTTTTTAACAAATAGATATTCAGTGGAAACTTTGATCAAAACACTGTTGTTACCAACACCTTTAAAGAGAAGATTATCACACGATATATTCGCCTTGTTGTTCAAGCCTGGAGTAACTTCATTGAATTGAGAATGGAGCTATATGGATGTCAACTGCTCCCTTGAATACTTTGTACGCTATACAATGTGCTTCAACTGTCAATTGCATTACAAGATTCCCGCCAAAATTAACGAGCACGCAATTAAACATAAACATAAACGTAAAGAAAAAGGATGTTAGCACAAACAAAATGAATACGGAACATGAGAATGAGACAAAAATATATATGTATACTGATTTATGTTACATCGCATTACTTATTTACGTATTTAATTTTCTAGGGCCAATGATAATATAACTCTGGATTTTCTTTGATCTATTATTGTAACCAGAGTTAATAATTGTTAATAATAGTTGTAATTTTGTAGTTTTATGGTCTCATGATAATTTATTAGCATTTACATCTAATGTACTCGTAAGAACACAAAGAGCTAATAGAATTCTGTCTGCCTAATCGGTTTCCCACTGTAACAATCAACGAAAGAAAACGTAACGTAAATTAAAGGACCACTTGGATGAAAATCGATGAAAATTGGAAACTGATTATTTCTGTATAAAGATTAACACTGTTAGATAACTAGGTAATCTTCGACAAAAAAATCTACATTTCAAGCTCATTATCACAAAGAAATGTTGGTTTAAAACCTACAAGAACAATAGGGTTGAGCAATCGACGTCATAATGACGTCACTTACTTTAGATGCTGAAATCCTTGACAAGTTATATCCGTCTCTATTGGGCGTGAAGAAAATGTTGGTTCATGGTGATTATTGCTGCCACATACATAGGTCTCACGGAGTTTCAAGTCATTTTCAATTTTATTGATTTTGATCCAAGTGCTCCTTTAAGTTAAACTAAAGATACAGTTGCCAAATAATAAAGACACAGTTCATAAACAATAGAAATATGTGAGTAAAGAAATGGTTAAATAGGTCAGTCTATAGACTGAATAGTGTTTATAGGTTGGATAAATGTCTCCGTTAAGTTTATTTTTTGAAGGAGCCCACAGAATGTGAATGAGGTAATGGAAACTGATTATTTTATAACTTAAACAGCAAAGCTGCCAGCCATGTCAAACGTATGGATAGTACACAATGTCAATAGTGCTACTAACTATCGGTTGTTGTTTCAAAATTATCAAAAGAAAACAATTGCATCTGACTATATCTAACAGGAGCTGGAAGGGTTTTTTGCGTGATCCGTGATTTTACTAAAACTGTCCGATTGAGCAGTAGTAAAACAGAGACTATTTCCCTACATGAATATTAGTTTTAGAAGAACGTCGTAAAACTGTTTGGAAAGGTACCATTGGCTATGGTTTGTCCTCTTCGTTCAGTTAGATGAATATCACTCAAGTCAAACTCTTGATCGCTTTCATCGTTATCTGATACCGCGGGGAACTGGTACGAATCTGCGTGAAATTCATCGTAAAGTTCCAAATATGGACTTTGTTCTAACATCATTTGTTCAAGAGTGTAGCGTAATTCGGAGAATAGAGGACGACATTCAGGTCTGTCTTGCCAGCACTTCCTCATTAGTGCATACCTATATGGAAAAGAGAAAGAAATAGTTTGATTCATGATGGTAGAGCAGCCTTAGCACCAGGGCCAACTCTTTTGGTTTGTTTTCCCATTGTATGCTAAGAACAAAAGCGTTATTACGGCTACCATCTCTTGTGGACAACTCGCCTTCATATAAACAGGGTCTTAGGACCTGTTTGCATTAAGCAAGGGTACCCCTAGCACTAGGTATACCCCTTTTGTTTTCTTTTCTCTGAGGAGACTAAAAGCAAAAGAGTTATCCTTAGTGCGAGAGTTATCCTACCTTCATGTAAGGGGTGTTTACATGGCACTAGGATCATCCTAGCACTAGGATCATCCTAGCAGGCGAATCATCCTACCTGCTATACATTTACTGCATTCTGTTTACATGGAAATTTGTGTCTTCACTTCGGGTACTAGGATCATCCTACTAAACAGAATGCAGTAAGGGGGTGTTTACATGGCACTAGGATCATCCTAGTAGGCGAATCATCCTACTTGCTATACAATTACTGCATTCTGTTTACATGGAAATTGGTGTCTACGCTTCTAGCCATAATGTAGTTTAATTTGGCTAAATATCGTTAGTTTGTTGAGAACGCTTACTTACATTTCCTCTGTACAGAGATCTGGTTTACTCATTCTGTAGCCCGTTTTCAGCATTTTAAGAATCCTGTGGTTACTCACAGTAGGATATGGATTGCCTCCTTCAGAGGAAACATGATATAATAAATATTAATTAATCAGCCTCTTTAGCTTTGCTAATGCTCCACCCACAATCCGCGCCACTTTCGAAAAAATGGTCAAAACTCTACGTTTCTGAATAGTCCCCTTCACAGTTCCCTGCGCCATCTTGAAAGGTAGCCGTGCCTTTGCATCAAAGCGAGACGAACGTTGAGCGTGCAATGATAGATACCTTTTTTAACACCTAGGACAATTATTCACAGGTCTCTATCAATGCAAGCTCACCGTTCGTCTCGCTTCGATGCAATGCAAAGGCATGGCTACCTTTCAAGATGGCGCAGAGAACTGTGAAGGGGACTATTGTGACTTTTTCCCCCTCGCCCCTAAGCAATGTTGTCCACTAGTCAGATTCCAGGGTGGGAAACTTTTCTCACCTCAACATTGAATAGGGGGAGGGGGGAATGACTGAATTAAACAAACTTAGTTGTCAGTGAGGACAAATTTAGTAAGAAAGGTCATTTTCTTCCACAAATGTGTCATTCAACAAGTCTCCGACTGTAGGTTGTTATCTACTTCTGTCATTTGCAAAGACCGTATAAAGAAAATTCCAGGCTCATTGATCCTTTAATTTCTACGAATAATTAACAAATCGATTTTCCATTGTCTGCATTCTTGTTGACAATGGACATCACAAAATGTTCAAAACTCAATTGGAGCCACCAGCGCGCCAATGGGATCACGAAACGCACCAGCACCATTGTCTGAACTCTTATTGACAATGTTTTTCAGACAATGAGATTGCAAGATTTTGCTCAATTTTTGTAAAATTAAAGATTTTACTTAAGGACTGTTACACACTTAGTGTGCATCTATCGATCTTTGGTTGCACAATATCTGACCAATCCGAGCGCGCTAGAGTGATTTTCATAAACCCGTGAAATACATTTTAGCGTATTTAGTACTATTAGTCTCTAATTCCTTTGTTTTCTATTGTTTGAATCTGGCTATTACTAGCTAATAATTAACTTTTGTTTCACAGGTTTATGAAAACCACTCTATATCGTAGCTATGTAATCATAGATTCCCGATGAATCATAAGTTTGGTTTCTACAGGCCATGAATGTTACTTGTTATATACGCAGTCTTACCTAATGTTGCGATTTCCCATAGTACAATGCCGTACGCCCATCTAAAGAAAAAACAAAAACTCAGTCAAGTGCTTGTCAGGTATTAGTAGTTAAAGGAATTGAGGTTTAAAAATCTCAAGTTTATGTTACCCTTCCTTGGATAACCCCAAGAAAACTTTTAACATTTCATTTAAAAGTGTATCGAAAATGGCGTCCATGAAACGTATCCCTAATATAAATAAGTAGTATAGCCCCTAAGTACCTAGTCTCCTTTGCAGCCGTTTTTTGCATGTGTCGTCACGCAAGGCTTAAAAACGTACGGCTGCAAAGGAGACTACTAAGTACCATCATCTATTCAAACGTATCCACCTTATACATAACTAGTATAGTCCCTAAGTACCACCCCTACTCAAACGTATCCACCTTATACATAACTAGTATAGTCCCTAAGTACCACCCCTACTCAAACGTATGGAATTTGAATAAGTAGTATAGCCCCTAAATACCATCCCCCATTCAAACGTATCCACCTTATACATAGGTAGTATACTCGGTAAGTACCTCCCTTGAACATTCAAAACCCCCTTCCACTCTTCTTATCACTGGCAGTCCTCAAGTAAATAAACATGACTTACACATCACTACTAGACGTGAATAGTTGGTGATGTAAAGATTCTGGTGCCATCCATTTAATGGGAAGTTTTCTTCGTTTATGACTGTAGTATATCGATTCATCGTAAATGCTACGAGACAAACCAAAGTCTGCAACTTTGACGATCTTATTTTCACCAACCAATATGTTTCTTGCGGCTAAATCTCGATGAACGATTTTCTTAAGTGATAAATATTCCTGGAAAATATAAAATAGTTTGGCGTTTAAATTATCCGAAAGCTACAGAATCTGTCTGTATGTTAGTCATTCATTCATTCATTCATTCATCCGTTCGTTTATTCAACCATTCATCCACTCCTCTGTTTGCTTAGTTATTTACTCGGTCGTCCATTAATTCATTCATTTGTTCGTTCGTCTGTTCGTACATTCATTCATTCATTCATTCACTTATTCGTTACGTTTCATTTGCTTGTTCGCTCGTTCGGTCATAATTCATATTTCATAGAATTGCCGGGTTGTAAGTGACGTCAAGTCAGTCATCTTGGACGAACTTTAACTAAAGGGTAAAAGGGCAAATAAAGAGCGTAGAGAGATTGAATGTTCTTGTTTTACTACTGTTTTATTCTTACCATTCCCTTAGCGATTTGCCAACTAAATGCTAACAAGTCAACAGGAGTGAGAGTATCATCATCTGTTGAAGTTCTCTTGTTATCTCGAGCTTGAATTATGTCGACTTGTTCTCCATCATCACCATCTCCACGACGATAACTCACAACCACACAAGCTTGACCACGCCTCTTGTGTCTTCCATTGGCCTAGATCATTGAAAACTGAACAATAGTACATTCTCTAGGGTGCTGCAACATATCTCGTTACCAAGCAACGTGGTTGCTATGCTGATCGTAACGGCAGGAGTGCTTGTTTATCGAGGTCTTTAATTTTACAATTTTTTAAGCAGGAAAAAATAATTGTCGGGATGTCACCGTTTCTTTGAAGTTATAGATTTGCGTTTTTCTCGCAAAAACCAAATATATTAACAAAAATCAATTAGTAATGGAAATTTCTCAAAGTTATCTATAGCCAAAGTTAAGCGAAATTACAAGCCAATAAGGAAGTGCAAAACAACTAAGTTGTAAGCAAAAATCCATGATCTTCGACAAATAAAAAACGCATACTTAACTTTATGTATCTTAGATTATTAAATCACAATTCATTGAAATTTGCCGAAAAACGTTCGTAACGACAAAAATTGGTCAAATTGATAATTTTGCGTTAAAAGTTTTTAAAATTCATATCAAACATTTGCAACTTGTTCACTATAGCTAAGCAAAAATATTGCTTAAAATAGTTGCGTTTTGTTTTTCAAAAGTATAAACTTTACGAGCATCATTTGTTGCGTGCGTTGTTGCGAATCGACCCGTGTAACATCACCCTTCGAATTATAATGTATGTATAAAGTACCCCGGTTGTTTGGTCAATAGGGGAAGAGAGAAAGAAAGGACGGGTGGAGCAACTTCTCGTTATTTTCTCGTTCTCATTCCCAGTCTTCCTCAATCACATGCTCATTCCGTTTCCCTTCTTCATTATTACCACAGGATACCCACTAAAAGAATAGCCAGCAAAGGAGACCAAGTATCTACATATACATCAAACTAAGGCAGCTACAGTATACTTACTTCGACATCGTCGTCATACATTCTACCATACTGGTAGTTTGTTGTTCCCATCATGTTCTCATAGTACATGCTATAAGAAGCATTTTGGCTTTCTTTCAAAAGCTGAATTACCTAACAGAAAATGTACGATGCTTAGAAAATGAAGTTAGAAGCAGCTATATTCATTTGAATAGAGCGAAACCACATTTTTGAAAAAACAAAGGTAAACAACGAAAACGAAAAAAAAAAGAACAAACGAATAAACGACATCTTAAAAAGTTGTGAAAACACAGGAAAACGAACATACAAATCAGATAGAGGATTTTTTGCATTCACGCCCAAAACGACTTAGTTTTTACCTGTTCTCTTCTCTTTCTTAAAAAGTTCAGCAAATCTCCGAAACGAACAAGTTCAACCACCAGATAGAATGGTTCTATGGTAGTTCGACACCCCAACATGTTGACAATATTAACATGAACTCCGATTTCTTTCATCAACTTTATTTCATCCATAAACTCTTTTCTTTGTTCGTCGTTAGCAGATTCTGTAGACGTTAGTTATATAAAAAGAGCTAATGACTCTGTCCCAAGTCAATTGTTACTAACCTTTGAATTGCATGGGAATATTCGGTTATTATTCGGATGCGATTCTATCTGACTGATTTGTATGACATCATGTTTTTATTGACATAAGCAGTAGATGGATGAATGAATGAATGAATGAATGAATGAATGAATGAATGAATGAATGAATGAATGAATGAATGAATGAATGAATGAATGAATGAATGAATGAATGAATGAATGAATAATAAGTGAATGCCGGGAATTAATGAATGAAAAATTGGACGATCAAGCAGCACCATCAAAATGAACTTGCCATCCAACGCGTTTTTCCGAACGAATCTCATATCTCCTGTATTACATCTTATGAGCTGAAACTTTGCACTTTTACTAATATCGAGGTACTCTTTCATTTTTTTTTTTTTTTTGGAAATCATTTTGATGGTGCTGCTTGATCTAGGGAAGATGGGGCCACGTGATCTGTTGGCGCATATGGCCTATTGGATAAAGTTTTTAAAATGCAGAACTTCCTACCATGCAAAAGTTTCACTGCAACAGCTTTTCTTGGTAAAACATTGATTTTCTTTCTGAAAGTCTTTTTGATGACGAATTTCCCTCGTGTCTTCAAATGCTTTTTCTTAGTACTTGGTGTAAACAAACCTTTATAAACCAGTCCAAACTCTCCTTGGCCTAAGAGCTCAAGAAACTCGATTTGTTCACTGGAAATTTCCCACTGGTCAGATACAGGCATCTTAGACCTGAAGCAATGAACGTGAATTCCGTCAGATTATTGCATTCAACGACTACAACAGTCCTGGACATTGTGACAGACAAGACTCTTTCCAGTACAGAGGAATATGTTTCTTTAGAGCACATATGAGTGAGAACGTACTAAACCAATGATTTAATATTTTGGTGCCCCTGTCATAGAAAAAAGAATTAAAGAAAAAAACAAAGTAAGTCAGTCAGTCAGTCGGTCGGTCTGTCGGTCAGTCAGTCGGCCAGTCAGCCCATCGGTCAGTCATACGTGCCGTTACTGTATGTAGTAACATCGAATTCTGATTGGCTTGAAAGTCCCCATTCACCATGTTGGTTTTAATACCGTGACCATATCGTACGTCCGTACAGTACTAAGCTTCCCAGTCATAAGAAATCTGCTGCTTTATGCCGTCCACCTCTATAATACAGATATTTTAATTTTTTAGAGAATCAATCATGCAGTCCCCCGGTCACCTTATCGTGGCTTCCTTTACCCAAGGTCACTGTTTGTATTCAGTACATTCACAGAAAAAAAGCAACTTACATTCGCTGTTTTCTTCGTCTCCAAATCAATAGAACAACTAAACCACCAATAGCAAGAAGAAAAACGCCACTAACAGAAAAGCTAAAATCTTTGCTTTTGACAAATGCTTGAAAACCTACATGAACAAAGATATGGGTTCAAGTTAAGTTATAACTTAGCCAAGACCCGGTTGTTCGAACTGCATGAGTGGATTAGCGCTAAACCAGAGTTAAAATCGATGGTTTTCTTTAGACTTAACCTTGTGTTAAAGCTTACACACTTTCGAACAGCTGCTGAGCCCAGGATTCCTTATCAATGATGATCAATGATCTAATATGTCCAAAACTTGACAGTCAGTTTTATTGGGGGTTCAAAACACCGAGAAACTGATGACAGTATGTTGTGAACTCCTGATAAAACATGAAGCACGAGTTTTTGATGTAGGTTCTCTTCTTTAAAACAGTTAATGGTCGGATTTTCGAATTTTTTCTTGATCAGTGCGATTTCAAGACACTGCATGATTTAAAGGACTCAAGACACTGCAAAGTTCACGGCATTGTAGCATTGGTCTTGCATTGGAACAAGACCTCATGACGTCATGATCCCAGTTGGAGTTTACCTGAACACGACGTTCCGTCACAGTCTCCTACTGATCTGTTGTGACTTGAGCAGTACTCGCCTCCCCACAACGGCGAGGGGCTGGTACAAGTACGCATGCGCTGTTTTGTTCCTACACCACACGCCATACTGCATGAACTCCAGGGTTGCCATGGTGACCAGCTACCATTCACTAAAACAACAACAAATAAAAACTATATAAACTGCACAAATTCGATCAGTTAATTCTGGAGCCAATGAAACTCCAATGAAACACCTCCACCTCCGTGTCGCATTTTCTGTTCATTGCCATAACCGTGCCGAGTACCTTGCGTAAAGGCGCCCTGTAGCGCGAGGCAATTTTTCAGTGCAGAGCACTGCAAGTTGCTGCGCTCGCAACTCGCAACGCAACTCTGATCTTTCCTGGTCTGCGTTAAAACCGGATCTGTCAGCGGTCACTGTGCTTTGATTGGCCATTTGCGACACTGATTGCATGTCTGGTCGGGGAATAGATGTTGCGTGCTGCCAAATTCTTGGAAACGTCGCTAAAAGTAGGAGTTCGTTCAACTTTTTCTGCAACTTGCAACGAAATTTTTCGTTGAAAAATGTTACACGTGCAATCTTTTCTGCAACTTGCTGTGCAACGGCGGTGCATTGCAAATTGCAAGAAAGATTGCCTCGTGTAGCAGGGCTTCAATTGCTGGATTTCATCCATTCCTTCGGGAATCAAAAGACAAAGAAGCGGATGATGGATGAACAAACAAGCGACGCTAATAAGAAATCTTTTGTTGAAGTTCATCCAAGATCGTTCCCGTGACGTCACATGCAACTCAGCAATACGCTTAGTGCGGTTTGCGGTTTTAATATTAACATAAAATCTTGTGTCACGCGTAAATCCAACAGCGCTTAGTTAGCCTGAAATCCTCCGCCAGTCAAGAAAACAACAACAACAACAAAAACTCTACAGTCGAGACTCTACAGAAACTCTACAGTGGAGACCCATATCCCATGTCAAGTTGGTACCTGGATAGAATTTATAAACATATACAGTATTTTCCTGTCCAACGAACAAGTCTGTCTTTCCTTGATAACATTGATCTGATGTAGGGTGGGCTTGTAGTGCATCTAGTGTTATGTGACCTGCCCAGCATTCGCCCCAAAATTCTATTCCAAAATATTGGTACTGGCTAAAAAAGGAAAAGAAGGCAGTATGTAGCTACTACAATGGATTGGTGGTAAATGGAGATGTAAGGGCATGTCTCTTTCCAACGCTGGGCCATAATTTCGTTGTATTGTTGGGCGTACCCTAAAAATATTTAATGCAATGATTTGAATAAGCGCCAGGCCAGTGGAGCTGATCCTTGAGAGGGAACTGACCAATCAGCGTACATGAAATGAACTTGAACAACGTGTTGAAGAGTCATTTGTCAATCTCGTCCCCAGAGCCGATTTTTCTTACTGCGCATGCTCGCAGAAAAATACTAGTATTTTCTGCGAGCATGCACAGTAAGAAAAATCGGCTCTGGGGACGAGATTGGTCATTTGTCTACATATACTTCTACATATGCTAGCACTATTAGTCTTATTCGAGGGAATTAGAGAGGAGGTGCTTATTCAAGAGGGGACGCTGAAACATCGTCAGAAATTTCGGTATTTTATATTTATCTCCACTTTGAAGTCTTTCAATATACTTACCTAAAATTCTGTTGTATCAATAGTGCGCATCTTAGCACAGGCGCTGTCATTGAATCACTAGTATACCAAACAAGGCTCTCCCGAAAGTCTGCTTTTATAAGTTCTTGTAATAATCGACCAAATCGACTATCGTCTTTCCTTGCGTAACACCCGATTCGTTTGAAGGGGTGGATTGATGAAGCTTCTTCTGCAAATAAAGCAAATAATATAAACATAATTTTATTGGAAATGAATAAAAAACGAAAATAGGAAAACAAACACACTTAAAAAACAGGCAAGAAAACAAAACAAAACAAATGAATAAAAAAAAGGATAAAAGAAGGAGCCAATTGAGCAACATATCAAGAAATCGGCGCTGTTTTCGGGCTTCCTGTGGTAAACAAACCGCGGGTCCCTGTTTCTACACTGTTCCAGTCCTTTTTCGGCCAAAATCAAAATGGTTCAGACTTGATTAACATGTTTTCACTCGAATGGCTGTAAAATTAAAACAACGAACGAATTCACAGCGAGTCAACAAGTAAATCAATGAAAAAGAGACCAGCAATCTATAATAAATAAGGAAATACATGAGCTTGAGAAACAAATAAGTGAGCCTCACCTTTACACATACTTAAATAACAGTCATTTGACTGACTAACTGGTCCATTACACTGTCGATCTCCATGAGAGTTAATACATACACGATGTCTTGTTCTAGTGCCCAGGCCACAAATCTTACTGCACGTCCCCCAGATTTGCCAGGCGCTCCACGTGACATTCACTACAAAGTCATCAAATCAAATTGACTGCATTGGGTACAAACGTTCATGAGGTTTTAGAGCTCCTTTGCAGATGCCACCACTTGCGCGCATTAAACTGAATTAGTTTGTATATATAGCCAATTGAAGAAACGTTGTCGGGTCTAAAAACATAGAAGATGAGACCGAAATGGTGCATGTGATGTTAATAATTATATTCTGATTTATTCATTTAAGATGCAACCGATAAAAAATCGAAGCCAAACGGCCCGGCAACTCAGGTTCTGAACACGCTTTTGGCATTTTGCAACGAAGGCAAATCATAAATGAATAAATCAGAATATCATTATTGGCATCCCAAGCACCATTTCGGTCTCAGCTTTTCTTTTCTTTTCTCATCGTTTCTTCAATTGACTATATCAGCTACTATCGAGAACTGAAATCCTTGAAAATAACCAAAGCAAACCGGAGCAAGGTTTTAAAAATAGCCAAGTTCTATTTGGGTGCTGACGGTTTTTCATAAAAGCGCATGCGGACTGTCAGCCTTCTGGTCATGCTCTCTTGACATTAGTTACCTTGGTAACGTGTTTTCAATAAATTTTCTAGTTTCATGATACCCAAAATGCCTTTTGTTTTGAGAGGCAGCCGTTGTAGGTGATTTAATATAAACAAAATGGCGTTGATGACGAAGCAGCTCCCAAAACCTTACAAAGTAGTGTAGATTCCTTAGTGGCCTTGAAACGTGTATTTCATGCAAAAGGTATATCGAACATCTAAATATTGGCTACCTCCAAGGCGCAAATACATTATGGAAATGGAAAAGTAGATAATTTAACTGACATTACAAGCTAGTTTATGAGTGCAGTGTGTATTTACCAGGGCATTTATGGGAGTTACAAGGTTTTAGCTGAGTAGAAGGTCCTTGACAGTCTACTCCTCCCCAGCGTGTGTTATTACACGTGCGTGTACGTCGAGTAGATCCTTGACCACATGACTGACTACACTGCTGCCATTCACCCCACTCACTCCAAGTGCCGTTAACTATAAAGAAAAAACAAAATGAAAGAAGACAAAGAAAACAATACACGAAAAAAACCCTTGACTGTAATTTACATTTTAACAGTACAATCGACCTAAAGTTCGTGAAACTTGAAAACCACGGAACGTCCTTCCTTATTCCCCTGCCCTCCCCTTTTCGTCGCTTCATGTGCTCGTGTCTTCCCAGTGTTTCCCGTGGCTAGTCTTCCTCAGCTCCCTCAGAATCTAGTGGACACCAGTATTCATAGAGTTTTCTCAATTTTTCTCCTCTACGAGAAGTAAAAGGAACCTCTGACGAATTTGTTCGATATTTTGTCAAGCGTGCGCGCTTATACAGGAAACGACGTCACAAGATAACGTTACGTAACGTCCTTTATTATATAGATATCGATGAGATACCAGGTTTTCTCCTGTTTCTAAAACTTCGTACACAGTGAAGATATCATTTTTATCCTTCACATGTGAAGATATCACCGTTGCCATGACTACCCTTGTATCAACCAATCACAAATGGCCTTAAAATTCTTCCCTGATCCTGGATATTTCATTGATATTTATAAAATAAACAGAACATTACATGGTCGCTTGGAGATACGAATTTTATCTTCTCGTGTTGAATATCTCTCACTCGAAGATAAAATCAGTATCTCCGCGCGCCCATGTAATATCCTCTATGTAGAATGGCGCGAAATATTTGCAAGTCATTTTGTAAATGAGCAAGGTTGGAAACAACAGTGAAGGTCGAAAGTAGCATGTGCAAAATGATATTAACACTTTTTAAACAATTTAATTTATTCGTACACAGTTGGGATCCATGTAGAGATTTCCTTTTGCTTCTCAATCAGAAAACGTCTCACAAGCAGGCATGGTACATTTATTCGTAAATGAATAAGTATACTTATAGTCTTTTTACTGTCTAATATTTGTACCTGGGATGAATTTATAGACGTATATGATGTGGTCTACTCCAACGTATAAGTCTTCTGTTTGTATTTTTAAACAATTTGTGGACTTGGGGTGGCTTTGAATAGAGTTTGACGACACGTTGCCTGTGTAACACTCGCCATAAAATTCTATTCCAAAATACGAGTACTGCCTGTGCAGATAGAGTAACACAAGAGTGATTTTACTTCATGCGTAAAAAAAATAAGTATTAGTCATTAATGTGTAATAGTCAAGTAATTCTATTGATATCTTTTGTATCTATTTGACTGGAGTGGTTTTACTTAATCCGTGAAATCAATTAAATTCACATTAATTTTCTTTTGTGTCTGTTCGACCCTACACGTTAACTATTAGTTTTTGTTTCAAGGGTTAAACAAAGTAATTCTAAAATTAGAAAATAACATTAACAAACAAACAAATTTAATGGAAAATAAATAAACCAACTAACCCACAAATTAACAAATCAATCAATCAATCAATCAATCAATCAATCAATCAATCAATCAATCAATCAATCAATCAATCAATCAATCAATCAATCAATCAATCAATCAATCAATCAATCAACAATCAATCAATTGTACAATAGTGCAATATATTGCGCGCTTTTAGATTTTATTGTACTTTGAGTTTTAAAACATTCAAAAGGAAGTTTACAGCTATACACAAAACAGCGAGAAACCGATTGGATGATAGTCGTGTCAACTAACCAACTTAAAATAAGCAAACAAATCAACAAAGAAATAAAACAAACAAAGATAAAACACTAGCACTATGCCATTTGTTACCTGTAGAAAGTTTGAACTAACTCAGCGCATCTCAACACATTCGCTGTTAATGAACTCCAAGTCCAAAGCATGCTATTTCGAAAATTCATCTTTGGAGTTGTGTGTGAAAGCAGTCGTTTGTCGTCTTTCGATTTTCCCCAAAAACAACCAACGTTTTGAAAGGGGTAGATTGTTGAGGCGATTTCTACAGATTGATCGATGAATTGATTTAGATGAGAAATTGTTTAGTTGAGAAAGAGTAAAGCCAAATGCAAGCGAGTATTGAAAACGGAACGAAAAGACGAGCAACAGCACAATGGAATAATAAAGATACAAAGAAATGTATAGAAAAAATAGATAAAAGATGGAAACGAAAATGAAAAACAAACAAAATAAGAATAAAGACTTTTTAATATAAGAATTGAATAAATATGAGTGTGTGTAATGATTGACTGACAGAATGAATGAAGGAAACGAATTGAAGGAGGGAGGGAAGAAGGGAGGGAGAGAGGGGAATGGAAAGAGGGAGCTAGGAGGGAGTAAGGGAGGGAGGGAGGGAGGGAGGGAGGGAGAGAGAGAGAGAGAGAGAGAGAGAGAGAGAGAGAGAGAGAGAGAGAGAGAGCTAGAGAGAGCTAGAGAGAGAGAGAGAGAGCTAGAGAGAGAGAGAGAGAGAAGAAGGAAGGAGGAAGGAGGAAGGAGGAAGGAGGAAGGAGGAAGGAAAGGAGTGAGGGAGAGAAGACTTAATGCTTAAAAATTAAAAAGAAGTTACGGAAAGAACTAAACTGCACCGTTTACTTACCGTTACACATGGCAGGATAACAATCCTTGGTTTGGTTCGAGGGTCCACTGCAGGCTTGTGTGTTACATACTCGATGTCTAGTCAATGTACCTAGTCCACAGAGTCTACTACACTTAACGGAAGACCACTTTTCCCAAGAACTCCATGCACCATACACTAAACACAAGGTGAACATAAACATTGTATTAACTTATCTATACTGAATTTTATGTACACTACACTAGAAAAAAACTGTGACTTTTACTACAGACGAATTATATGAAAAAATGACCAGATGAGACAGGGGTGTATTTTGGAAAAATACTGAGAGAGAAGGACCCGAGGTCTCTGAGGAGGAGGGTACGCACCCCATGTACCCCTCCTCTAAATCCGTCCCTGTTCGAATACCTAATTTAACTTCTCCACTCTTAATTACTGAAAGATATACGAGCGTCTATGGGTTTGGATAGAAAAAGCAATAAGCACTCTTGGAATTAAACAAACTTAGGAATACAAAATTTATAGCCGATCGATGGATGGCACGGAGAATAGTTTTTGTGTTAGCATTCAAAGATGTTGATAATTCAAAAAAGAATTTCTAAACAAATTTCGATATCATTGAATAATAAATTATTTTCCTAATAGATCTATTTCTATTTCTTTTCTATTCATGTGCATGAATATTCATTTCTCCCTTAAAACGTACCAGAATTGTTGTGACTCGAGCTCAAAAGGTATCAATAATAACATGTAAAAATCTCGGTGTGATTTATGAAAAAGTACCAGCATCCAACTGTCAGTACCCTCATCACGTGATTTTCACCCTAAAATGTACGACGATCATCAAAATATATGGGAGTACCCGTTACGCAATTAAATGTAATATTGAAGATACGACGATCATCAAAATATATGGGAGTACCTGTTACGCAATTATTAAATGTAATATTGAAGCTCTCCAAAACGGAGCTTGTTTTTCTAAATTGGATAACGTCATAATAACGTCCGAGATAACGTTACTCTGTAGCTGTCCAATCAGTGACATCATTCTGGTCACGTGATCTAGTTGTGCACGTACTAACGGGTTTTTGTCATGGCTAAAGGAGGTTATATTACATTTTATGTCAATATGTATTGCATTTTGCGCGTTAAAGAAAGTTATTACAAACCGAGTTATTATGCGGTGAAAATTACACCTGGCCGTTTTGCATTGGGTTCAATCGATCGAATCAACAAATTTGTCTTTCAAGTGTCAGTAATTTAAATGATGAATTAATAATGTAGACGTCTTATATCTTTACCTGCTAAGTGTCTCAAACCAATACGTGTTACAATTCACGCGCTAGTTCTTTTATAGACCAAATTTCGTACGACTGGGAAGCGATTACATCAGTTAAGGGCTCTTTTACACGAGTAAATTTTCTAGCTAAGACAATTCTATTTGACAGATATTTTTTTGCTCGTAAGGACGAAAAAATTGACCAAAAATTTCACACGAGAAATGCATTTGTCCGGCATATGAAATTTGCCCGTATAGACCGAGAGACGCTGTACCAGCTAGCCATGTGCTTTACCAAAATGTTGTAATAAATTACATGGAAAGTTCGGCGTCTAAATACACTTGGAACTGCTGGTTCGATTTAGAATGGCCTAGATATTTAGCACACGAGAAAAAGAAAAATAATATGGTTTTTAACCCGATTTTGAATTGACAACGTCGCATGGTAATGGTACCTCGTCTGAACTAGGTCTAAAACACGTGCACACTAATCCAGATAAATCAGAAAAGCATGTCTTTTTATCGTCATTTTAGTGCGGACGGGTAGTCTAACGGGAGAGAAAAAAAGTTTTCAAATTTACCCGGATTGTGTGGACGATAGTTTATCCACAGTTAATAGGAATAAATTTGACAAAGTATCTCGCTACGATAAGGCCTTCTCTCCACACTCAGCATATTGACTTTATCTAAGAAAACGCCGATTCCAGCGTGGATAGCGAAAACAGCTGCAGAGTAAAACGGCTTATACGTTTTTCAATTACTGTGTGTATTATGCGCAGTAAACAGAGCTGATTTCGTATGAAATTTGGTCCTGGATAAATAACAAATAATAAATGTGGATCAAATACTAGTTCATATGTCCTCTAGATGTACTGAGGAAATGTATCATGAAACAAAGTGTTTTTAATTATTAGAGTGCCAATGGTCAGATTAATAGAATTGTATCAGAGTGTAATAGTACAAAATACGGCGCTAACATCTATTGTATCGGTTCATGAAAATCACTCCAGTTGTGAAAGATCAAACTAAAAGGAGTGGATTAAACAAGGAAAACAAAACCTTATTTTAATGAAAATTATATTTCCTTCATAGAATATTTGACGCGTGCTGATTGGCTGACTATGTATACAGCGGACTGAAACACGATCACTCAAAAACGTCGAAAAAAGCATTTTATAGAAGCAAACGGTCGGCAGTGTGTCTCTGTGCACAAAGAGAACTCGAAAACAAGACAAAGACAGCTTCATTCTAGTTGTAGTCATAAACAAATATATTGTGTGAATAAAAGAAAGTCTGAAGTCACCTCATGTTTCTAAGCTTATTTTTCTACAGGGTCCCCTATACCTTTTGCGTGAAACGTGAATGGCTGATTTATTTTGACGTGGAAACGTGATCTAAGGTCTAAAATCTTTTTGCGTCCACGTGAAAGCAACTTTTGATTTTTTTGTGAACGTGAAAGAGATTTTTTTAATTATCCATGACGCGTGAAAAGACCAAATTTCATTTTGCAAAGGGGTATGGGGGAACCTGTTTCTATTGCAGCTGTGCCTGCTCTACAACTTCGCCATGCATGCATAAAGCTTATATCAGAAGTACGAAACGTTTTAAATTGCCTAAATACAACATAGAGATTTAACTAATAGGATCGAAGATATTAAAACTAGTGGAATAACAAAATAAGTTATCCAGCTCTAAAAACATAAACTAGCGAAAAACACACAGTAATAAATATATCAATATGATTACTACCAAAAACAAGAAGAAGAACAACAAAATAAACATGTACGAACATTGATCATGAATTAGCATGCATGCAAACCACAGAAAACGTAGACTGTCTAATAACTTTACTAAAACCCAGGACGTTAACCCGTTGTTATATAGCTTAACGTGCAGATATCATTATTTCAAACATAGCTATTACTCACCTAATTCACAATTAAACAAGGCAAAAAAGACTGTTAATGATATAACGTTGCAACACAAAAATAAAGACAGTAAAGCCTTTGACGACCTTTGTTGCTCCATATAAAGTACTATTCAAAGGAGACCGACAAAGGAAGCTCCAGTCTCGTCGGTGTACTCATCCCTTGGAATAACAATGAATAAGCTTTGGCGATTTAGCCGATTAACAACTACAGCTGTAGGTGTTGAGAAACTCATTTCCTGAGTATTCATCTCAGAGAGGATATTTTTTTTCTTGGACATTTCATCATCTTGTTGCTTTATGAAATGTGTGGCATAAGAAGACACCAGCTGTCAAGGTAGTTTGAAATTTGTTCAAAGAGGATATAATATTATTGCAATTATTTCAAATTATAACCCATCTAGCGGTAAACAACGCTTCGTTTGACCCTTTGATGTACTTTCCGGCCAAAAGGTGTACAAATTAGCTATGATGAAACGGGATGACTTGCGCTCGTTCTTTCTACCTGCCTCTAACAAATACCACTTCTCATTGGCTGTAACTATGGTAACTATTTGAGTACTTCACTGTGATTGGCGCACATCATGCCATGTGACATTAATGACTTTATATTTGAGGTCTAAATCATTTTTTAAAACAAAGTAGAAATTGCAAAGACATTTATTTGCAAACTCGGGAAATTCAGCTCAAACTGAATTAACATTATTTTAACTTCAAATCACTTAAGCGGCAAAAGTTAATCTTTTGCTCTCAAACACTGAAGCCTACGAAATTGAGTTACAAGAGAATTTAAACAATAATGGAAAGAAAAAAAGGACAGTTTGCGACAGTTGTAATAGCAATATGATTAATTATCTATAGGACATACAGTGTGCGATTAATTACAAATCGCATTTAACTGAAGCAGTATTGAGTGGGAAAACGTGAAAAGAGAAAAAGAATACTTCAGTCTTAAAGGCACAGATATTACAATGTTTAAGACTGGAGAAAGGACTCAGACTGGCGACTTAGAGTAGGTCTTATCAACACTCGATTAAAAGCAAACAACGCTATGGCTGTCGTCCATTATCGAGCATATTACTTTGACATTCCGTCCAATCGAAATTTAATCCAATAGCGAACATTTAATTATAAATGCGGAAAGCTGAATAAAAGCGCAAAGACAATGCTGAAAACAGTTCGCCACTTTGTGACAAAATTAAATAGGTACCAAAATCTGTTTTAAGGGAAAAATTAGTTGCCATAAAAAACGGAAAGACAGAATAAATGAATAAATGAATAAATGAATAAATGAAAGAAAGAAAGAAAGAAAGAAAGAAAGAAGGAAGGAAGGAAGGAAGGAAGGAAGGAAGGAAGGAAGGAAGGAAGGAAGGAAGGAAGGAAGGAAGGAAGGAAGGAAGGAAGGAAGGAAGGAAGGAAGGAAGGAAGGAAGGAAGGAAGGAAGGAAGGAAGGAAGGAAGGAAGGAAGGAAGGAAGGAAGGAAGGAAGGAAGGAAGGAAGGAAGGAAGGAAGGAAGGAAGGAAGGAAGGAAGGAAGGAAGGAAGGAAGGAAGGAAGGAAGGAAGGAAGGAAGGAAGGAAGGAAGGAAGGAAGGAAGGAAGGAAGGAAGGAAGGAAGGAAGGAAGGAAGGAAGGAAGGAAGGAAGGAAGGAAGGAAGGAAGGAAGGAAGGAAGGAAGGAAGGAAGGAAGGAAGGAAGGAAGGAAGGAAGGAAGGAAGGAAGGAAGGAAGGAAGGAAGGAAGGAAGGAAGGAAGGAAGGAAGGAAGGAAGGAAGGAAGGAAGGAAGGAAGGGAAGGAAGGAAGGAAGGAAGGAAGGAAGGAAGGAAGGAAGGAAGGAAGGAAGGAAGGAAGGAAGGAAGGAAGGAAGGAAGGAAGGAAGGAAGGAAGGAAGGAAGGAAGGAAGGAAGGAAGGAAGGAAGGAAGGAAGGAAGGAAGGAAGGAAGGAAGGATTAGTTGCCATAGAAAAAAGAAAGCAAGAAAGAATGAATTCAAGAATGAATTAAAGAATGTATGGAAGAATGAAAGACAGAAGGAAATCAACTATCGTTCGCATGATTCATTGTGGTCGATGACATGGTTGTCTCTCACAAAGTCGATCTTCAGTCTCGCTCCGTAACGAGAAAGCGCGGTTTTTTATTTTCCTTTATATTGAACGACTTGCCTCAAAACTAAACGACTTTCTACTACCTCCCGCCCTTTATAATAAATCGATTTGTCGCAGAACAATAGGAGTCGCATAGTTCTTACGCATATAGTGCGGCTGTCATTACGCAGCACGCAACTAGTGCAACTAGGTCGAGTGGTCAGAGCGTCCGCTCTCGCAATCCGGTGTCCCCGAGTTCGAGTCCCCGCTCTAGCTACTGAATGAAGTTGAATTTGTACTAGGTTCGCCTAGTTCATATTCAACTTCTAGACAATTCGTCGTCTTTCAAATCAAAACAGGGATCTTTCCTAAACGAATGAATTTTTTTCTCTGACATTTATCCCAAGGAGAAAAAAAAAGAGGGTAAAAAGAAAAGAAAAGGAAACATTGACGTCAGCGTGCTGTTTTGGACGCACGATCGCGCGCGGTAATCCACCAATCAGAGTGAAGAAATGGTCAACACTCAGCGTGCGTCCATTGAGTTGTGGGTGCACGCGGGAGGCTGCTAAGCACGAGAGAAGCGTCCCCCTCCATTAACTATGGTGCGACTATCGCTCCTCGAGTGCTTAGCAGCCGACCAAGTGCATTTCTTTTATGACATAGCCAAACAACCACAATAAAGATATTGACCCTCAAGTTCTCCATACATGGCGCGCGTTGTGAGTCATTTTGAAACATTTCGCCCACACTAAAGCTTGGAACGTTTTCTTCATCGTCGAGTCGTCGTTCAAACCAAAAAAAAAATCGTTTGAATATAAAAGAAAATGTTCGTCCATTTTAGGAAAATGAAAAGACAGAGTTAATATTATGAAAAGGCAAGAAAAGAAAACATTGACGTCCGCGTGCTGTCCATTGAGTTTTGGACGCACGCTCGCGCGCGCTTATCATCCAATCAGAGCGTCCGAGTTTTTTTCCGAAAACGTCCCTACAAATATACTCTATAATAAGATGCAAAACCATGAGACTGACACAAATTGGCATATAAAATACGATTCAGGGATCTCGCAGCCCC
Organism: Telmatactis stephensoni; assembly: GCA_029948255.1. NCBI lineage: Eukaryota > Metazoa > Cnidaria > Anthozoa > Actiniaria > Isophelliidae > Telmatactis > Telmatactis stephensoni. The sequence goes on along the minus strand of JALIZF010001282.1, from coordinate 3,728 downwards.
TCCCATACAATGATGTTCAGCCACTGAGCCCTGGAAATTTGGTTCATCACCGAACAACACTGCAGGGGAGAGGGGCAATTAATGAACTCACTGTGGGTAATTTGTTCACCATCAAATGAAGGGTTCCATGTAAAAATGGCCTAATGAATTTTTGCATGATATTTTTTCAATGGGATAAATTGGTATAATAAACTTTCCTATGCTGAAAAATCAATCTCTGGACATCCATCAAAAAGTCATTTAAGTCGTTTTCAGAGGGAGCTCTTCAAATGAGAAATAGTCTCAAGATATCGCGCATCGAATTGTAGTACGTACCTAGATTTTAATTTAAACTGACAATCAAAATCTAGGACTAGTACTGAATTTCGTTCTTCTTACTCCGTTACAATAATTAGCTTACGCATTCTCTTACGTACAACTTTGATCACCTCCAAGACTAATGTTCTTGCATCCTTTAGCGATTATCTCTTTTGGTATTGGCACAAGGTCATTAGGCTGCAAGTAAATTTCCCTCAAAACTTCATCAGTTAAGTTATTGCAAGCACTGAGGTCTGCAGTCTCTAGTCTTCGAAATAACAATGGCAAAAGTTTCAAGTCTGATTGTTTCACAGATGTACAGTTGGCAAGACCAATATATTTCAAAGAAGTGCCCATAGCACTTGATAAGCCCTGAAGTCCTTGATAGTTTAGATTGTGACACCCTCTCAGTTCCAGGTAGTGTAGTTTGGGATGATTTGATAAAAACATGTTATTCTTGATGGAACATTGAGTCAGATTCAAGTGTTTCAGTGAGGGAAGTTTGTACAAGTTTTCCATGATTGCTCTTAAAATAGGTTCATGTTTACACAAACTCAAATCCAATGAAATTAAGTGTGGGTACTCATTCAAGGAGATCATAATATGTTTAACAAAGGCTGTTGTCTCTTTCTTCAAAGATTCGTGAAGACATAGTTCCTCTAAAGTCAAATCCTTCATACAATGATAAGCTAAGGATAAATAAGAGAGGCCTACATGTTATACCCATGATGGCATGTCAACTCCTATGATCACTATCATCATCATCATCATCATCATCATCATCAATGTCCCACCACCACCACCACCACCACCACCACCATCACATTTTGTTGTATAATGAATTCAAATATAATTAATACAAAAGTTACAGTGCTGTGCTTGGAACCGTTGCCACTACCACAAAGTTTTTGATTACTTTTTGACATCTTTTTGACAACTTTGAATACCGCTAACCAATTAGATATTGGCGCTTCACTTTGATGTCTCAATAGGTGGAGTTTGTACATCATATCGAGACATCAAAGTCAAGTGCCGATATTTAATTGGTTAGCGGTATTCAAAGTTGTCAAAAAGATTTCAAAAAGTAATCAAAAACTTTTGTGGCAACGAATCGAAGCGCAGCACTGTAAATGACAGCCACCAACTCTACCTCATTTTGAAACATAATGTAGGAAAGTCTCAGTATTGATAATTAAAGTAACAATAAAGATATTTGCCTTACCATATTCATACAAACTAATTGACATTTTTGAAACAACATTATCCACTGAATGCAGTTTCAGTGACTTGAGCTTTGGGTTGTGCTGGCATATGTCAAAGAGCCACACTAAATCCATTGCTTTGAAGTACAATTCTAATTTACGCAGGTTGCCATGACTACACAAGGCTTGCTTGATATTATACCTGGCTCCACCAATATTGGGATTACCATATATGTCACTCTGTAAAGTTAATCATTATATATATTTACAATTAACAGAAAGGTAAGAATGGCTGGCTGAATTGTAGGCCAGAGGTCAAGAGTTTGTCTGTTGGATTAATGGAGCAAGATACTTTATAAGACTTTGCTTCAGTCTACTCAACTGAAAAATGAGTACTAATGGGATAGTGACTCCCAGTCTTAACCTTTTGGTAGCTAATAAAAACGGAGCCTTTGGGTTGCTTCCAACTTGGAACTTTTGAAGACTTAAGTTACAGTAAGGTACTGTAGCCCACTCTACGGACAAAATGCAGGGGGGGGGATCCCTATGGATTGTGGATTGAGATTCTCATTGGGAATTTAAATTCTTACCACTAAAAGGTACCAAAAGAGATGTGGCTCTATCACATTTTACTCCTAACAGTTACTGATAATATACAAGATTTCTTCAAATACAATATGCAAGATTTCTTCCAATAATTTTCTCTCAAAAATTTTCAATGATTTGGCTTCGTTGTTTGAAAGAGATCCCTGAAAAGTATACAGTACCGTGAAAGTACCAGCATCTGACTGAATGCCCTAAAAGGTACCAAATCCCATGCCTCTGACTTCTAAAGGTATGATAATCAACCCTGTCTACAGTATATAGGAGCCCATACAGGGCAATTTCTATACCTTCATTTTATACATGTATTTGCCAAATGAACAGTTAGGGGCACAGCAAGGCAAAAGAGGAGAGGGAGGAAGGGCAACAAAAATTACTCAAAAGTAACTCTACTTAGTTTTCTCTAATAAGTCTAATTGCTACTTTTGGCCTGAGTCTGAGATAAAGATACCATCCCCATGCTACACATGTGAAACATAATTGATAACTCTAACTACACTGGCCAAGGGAGTCTTATACCTGGGGGGGGGACTCCAATCGTGAATGGACGGGAATGCTCGTCATACTTTTTAGGGGTCAAAATCTGCAATCTGGTACGAGGGGGACATGGGGGTTTGCGGATCGGCGGATTGAGCCTTCTTTTATGTGCGGATTCTTGGATGATATTTTTAAGAACAGATTAATGCGGATTCATCCACAATGGTCAGAATCGCAGATTTGAAGAAATGATCCAATGAAAACTATAATTTATATGGTAATGCTACTTACGGAATGTGTAACGTACTTTTCATCAGAGAAATCACTTTCTTTAACAATATATATTCCATTCAGTTGCGGAACAAACTTTAAATCAAAGCATCACATGCAAATGTATAAATAAGCATTTGTTCTAACATTCTTTTAAAATATAGTAATTTTGAAGTGTGTTTATTACCCAAATTACACATGTGGATTTTAATCAATTTCCCAAGCGGATTTGTGGTTTCAAACGATTTTTCTTGCAGATTTGCGGATTTTGGCAACCCCCCATGTCCCCCTCTGGTACCTTTTAGGGTATCTCAGACTTAAGTGGACTACCAGAGACATAGCTGGTACCTTTTAGGGACTGTTTTGGGGTAAACAAACTACCTAAAATAAGCATGAAAGGGATGATTTCGATGATCTGAATTGAATCTTCAATAACAAAGTGTTTCATTACTTTAATTTTTTATTATTGTTTTTGAATTGGTACCTTTTGGGGTAGAAATGAATTGTTGCCACTCCCACTCAGGTACCTTTTATAGGGATCATTTTCAAAATTTCCGACGAGCATCCCCGTCATCTTATATATAGGGGTCCCCGGGGGGGGGGGGGGGGGGGGGTTATATCATGGACTTACAGTATCATCGCCTTCTAAGCACAAGTCCTCTAAATATTCCAATTGCCTTATGACACTTCCAAAGTGCACAATTTCCCTATCTGTCAGTCTCCATACATGAAGTTTTTTCAAGTTTTTGCAATGGTTTACCATCGCATTCGATATACCTGTACTGCTTATGAATGGAATCGATAAAGATTGTAAATTGGGTAGTCCTTTCAGTATGGATTCTTGAATCTGTTCACTAGCTAACGTATTAATAGACAACG
>JALIZF010001318.1:130000-238527 GCA_029948255.1 Telmatactis stephensoni | reverse complement strand
GAATATTATATTGTGTTAAATTCATTAATTGATTTCATCTTTCAGAGAAAGATGGAGGGAACTTGTGGCCCTTTCCCCACCCCAGGGCTCGAGGACCTAACTAACTAACTAAATTTATTATGGTGGCATTTTATCTTCTGACTGGATCAGAGTAAAACAATAATGTACTTCTCAAAAGTGAAATACTGACGTCTTATTTCAGGGCATACAACGAAAGCCAGATCCGTTCTGGAGCAAGGAAGACAGAAAAACCCAAAATGTCCAGAGTTATGGTAAGTAGGATCTGACACATTTAATTATTTCAGACCGGGACGTCTGCCTGACCGACGGTCTGTCTGTTCGTCCGTCCGACCGTCAGTCAGTCGGTAGGTCTGTTTGCCTGCCCGTCTCTCTCTCTCTCTCTCTCTGCCTTTCAGTCTGCCTGTTTATCTGTCTGCCTATCTGCTTGCCTGTTTCTGTTATTGAATACTGTCTTCTCTTCTTGTAGGCTAGAAGCTGTACGCATTGAGGTCCGTGGTGGGACAAAGGATTTCGCTAAGACACTTATGGCAAAAGGTGGGGTAGAATATTAATACATATAAGAAGCAAGCGGGAAGATTGTAACCTTGATCGATTAGTGGGTATTTCGTTCTCGCTTCCTTCCTTTTTAGTTATCAAATTCTTGTTTTCGAATGATTTTTTAACAAACGTATTACATCAATTTTGTTGTTGTTGTTATTACAGCTTTACAAGAATGTCCAACATCCGGGATAGTTTGGTCAGAAGCCATATTTATGGAACCCAGACCCCAACGTAAAACACGCAGCGTTGATGCTTTGAAGCGTTGTGAGCATGACCCTCACGTGTTACTCGCTGTAGCCAAGTAAGACAACAGATAGCTTCAACTTTAACACCTCTCTCGTGTTCTGGTCAATCCTCGAGTGCTCTAAATCTGCACACAGCACGCGCGCGCGCGTTTCTATTTCTTCAGGAAGATTGTTCCTGCGCAACAAGTCCTTGCTTCATGTCCCTGCATCTATCCCCTAGTGTGCGTCAAGCTTTAGTGAAGCGTTTTCTTGTACTAAAAAGTGTTTTATTCATTTTTAGGCTTTTTTGGAGCGAGCGAAAGGTTTCGAAGTCAAGGGATTGGTTTAATAGGTAACTGAGTTGTTGTGTTTTATTCTTTGTTTTCCTTTTGGTTCATTAATGCGTTGCATTTGAAAGCAAAGAAGGAAAGGTGGAGAGAAGAAGAGAAGAAAAGAAAATGTGAAAGGAGAGTAGCAGAGGAGAAAAGAGAGGAGAGGAGCGACAAGGAAGTAAAAAAAGGGAGAAGGAGAGAATGAAAGAAGCGAAGAAAAGAAGGCATGACAGACGAAGGAAAGAGTAAAAGAATAGAAAAGTAAACAACACTGAACAACAACAAAACCCAGGCACATTCTGTATGCTGCTGTCTTCCTCTTCCGCTTGGAGGAAGGAAAATTGAAAGTTTTTTTAATGCATTTTAAAAGATACTAGAACTTGGAATATTCAGTTTATAATGCAATCCTGTTTCTGTTTTAATTTAAAATTAGGGCTGTCAAACTTGATCCAGACTTTGGTGACGCCTGGGCGTATTTCTATCGCTTTGAACAGCAGCATGGCACAGAGGTAATTAGCATTGTAATATACGTCCACACTAGTCCGATAAATTTGAAAACACTTTTTTTTCCTCTAACGCATTTTTGTGGACGGGACTGACCTAAAAAGGGTACCCTCGGGACCAGCTTTTCTCAGTGTTCTCAGTCCGCACTAATCCGGATAGATTTAAAAAACGCATCTTTTTTTTGCTACGGTTAGGCTTGTCGTTCACACTTAAATTGTGTTTTCTTTAGTCTAAATTGTAAAAATGCAGGAAAAAAGATGCGTCTTCAATTTTTTTCTGGATTAGTGTTGAAGTAGTGTCAACGCTTCTCTTTGAAAACGCTTTTCGAAAACGTTCATCTATCGTTTACGTGTGGACAGTCGTAAGCGCTTCTTTTCGAAAACGCTGGATCACGTGACTCATTTCCAGTCCTTTATAAAACATCATAAACAAACGTTTGCGCATGTTCATTAGTGCCCAGGATCCATGAGGCCTTTTTCACAGCGTTTTCGTCATTCTCGTGTGGACAAGCAAAAACGAAGTGAAAACGATCATGTTTAACGGAGTACGTGGAGCGTTTAGTCGGTTACATTTACATAAAGCGAGAAAGTTTCCGTGTGGGCGGGGCCTCAAAGCGCATATAGATACAAAAATGAAACAAAAACAATGAAAAAGAAAACTTTTGCACACACACCATCTAAAACTCCAGAAAAACCTTTACCAACAAAAAGTTGAGGCAGTGCTTTAGAGCTGTGTCCTGCTTTTGGTGCAAAATAGCATATAAAATCAAGGCAAAGAAGAGTCTGAATTACAAGTAGAAGCACATAAAAAACAGCTCAGACTTTTTAATCGATAATAAATCGAGAACTAGACAGGAGACATCACGAAGACAGTCCGAATATTAGGGCAGATTTCGTATGAGTGTGAAACGGACCGCGCCGTGACGTAACCGTGTCAGTGCCGTGATGTCTATAAAAACATTCGAAATTTCTGCCGTAACCGTGCCGTGACCGTGCGGTGCCGTTTTCACAGTCATACGAAATCTACTCTAGGACTACTTTTGAAGACAGTAGCCACAAAAAAATGTTACTATAGCATCACTGAGTGTAATACTGTGATATGATGTAGCATAATAAAGTCGTTTGATTTCCAGGCTCAACTAGAAGCTGTGTCACATAAGTGTACTCAAGCAGAACCTAGACATGGTGAACTTTGGTGCGCCGAATCCAAAGCTACCCCGAACTGGAGACTTAAAACAAAGGACATCTTGCAGTTAGTGGCCAAGTCTCTTAAGCCCATTGATAAAGAGTAAACACGTGATTGTCAGGTATGACGCTCATTGGTTGGTTCTTTAATGTAACGTTTTCATATATGGAATTCCTGTGGTTTATGGAACGTGCGAAAACTGGGAACTAGAATACAAAGTCTCTTACCATATCGATGATGAGTAAACACGTGACTTCAAGGCGCGACACTCATTGGATGGTTCTTTAACTTTATGTAACTTTTTCGTCTGTGGAATCCCTGTGGTTAATGGAACGTGCGAAAACAGGGAACTAGAATACAAAGTCCCTTAGCATCTTGAGCATATTCGATAGAGTAAACACGTGACTCCCATGTGCGACGCTCATTGGTTGGTTCTTTTATGTAATGCTTTCATCTATGGAATTCCTGTGGTTTAAGGACAACAAAAACTAGGAGATACAATACCAATTCCCAAAGACTATATAAGGAGTGAACACGTGACTCTCAGGTACGATGCTCATTGGTTCTCTAAAATATTGTTTGAAGTTGGAATTCCTGTGGTTTCTGAACAGAGCGAAAATTGGTAACTAGAACTCCGAATATCTTATCCTATAGGGCTTGTAAGTGATGACGTATTTCCGTCGATTTTCGAACGATTTTTCACTTCCGGGTCCAAATGAGAAATGAGCGAAGACCAGCTTGAAACCGACTACAGTTCAACAAACTGCAAAAATTTGAACAAATTATTCTTTATTTACAGAAATAAGATTATGGCATACAAAACTAATGGTCAATTTAAGATTGTAAAGCGTTTTTGAAGAAAATTACAAGCATAACTGAAAAAACACTACTATAACATCCATCGTCGTTTTAGCGTTTTTTCTTTATTCAACAAAGAAATCATTATTTCTTACATTGGAACAAATCTTAGTGCATTTTGTACTTGATTTCTTTTAGTTCTAGTTGCTTTAAGTTGATTTTGTTCTCTATTTTGTGTTTTTGAAATGATTGCTCTGTGAAAACAGAGCAAAAATGCCGCCAAATACATTTAGTACTTTTGACAATCTAGATTAATGACATTTGTCATTGAGATAAACATTCAGTTACTAGCAATGAGTATCTTTTGGAAATCCAGATACCTTGATGTGATATATATAATGATTAAATTCTGTTTCAAACACAATAACAAAAAGAAAATATCGTAGAGTTTTTCACGATCAAAATATTCATTCGTAAAAGCTAGTAGTAAATGTAATATAACGTTACTTACGATCTATCGTGTCACCTGACAAACTCACAAGCATTTCATCCGGACTAAAGCAAAACTGAGATAAGAAAAATCAGCTGTAACTTAGAAGAGCCAGTCAATTTGGTTTTCTTGCATGTTTTGAGGCGTTTGAAAAAAATGCCCCTGCGGTACCACGCCGATCTTGCGATGATGATGAAGACACGAGTTCAGTTGAGTTTACTTGTGTTGGCTGTTTTTTCTCTTGTTCATTTCTTCCTAGTAAAGAAAATCAGAGCTAACTAGTGAACATTTACATACAGCTGAACGTAAAGACGAAAAAAGACGTTTGTTTTCCAAAATTTAAGCTTACAAGATTTTTTGAGTTTCATTCATGTACTCGGCAAACGCACGAGCAAGGCTCCACCAAATGGATTTGTATAGTACTTATATTTTACCCTTTTTACAGGCTATCTGAAAACAAAATAATTGTTTTCGTTTTTACTGATTGTAAAAGTCAAATGGTCTAGGCTTTGGTTGTACATATTGCCAACTGCGGACTTTGTGCCCTTGGTGGTGCCTCAGTTGCAAAGCAAAATTGTCGTGAAAAGTGATTAAAAATTAAAAATAACTTTAGATTTTCATGTTTTGAATGCAATAACAATAGCATGAACTCCTCCATTATCTAGAAATTGTACTATTTAAAAGAAAACGGTAAAAAAAGGCCATTTTTGCTTGTCCTTACCATGTTTACGTTTCTTCTTTTAGTTCGTAGTAAAACTGTCAAAGAAACGTCTGGCCTGTCTTCTGTTCTGTTCCTGTACTGTCTTGCATATCAGTAAGGCATCATTTACCAAAAGCGATGACATTTTCACACGATAAACTACAATAAAAACTTCACAAACTTTACGCGCCTTTGCACCTCCATTGAACAAAAATTTTGATTTGGACCCGGAAATGACGTGCGGGGAATGTGACGTCACACTTACAAGCCCTATAGGGTTGGCATATGGAACAATTTGTACATACTGACTTTCGTATTAATAATAAAATAGTTTAAAACAGTTTTAATGTCGTAGTTTTTGGAATAACTGACGCCTTGCATTAGAGTAATTTCCCTCTGTTTGTTTAATTACTTTTGCAATACGTGTGAAATACACCCTAGGTGCTTGTCATTTAACGTATAAAATATTAATTATTTGTTAAAACTTTTACTGATGGCTGCCCAAAGGCAATTGTTAAACCCATTACGGTTTTCTCCACAGGCTTTTTAGCCCCAATGCGTAAACATAGTTTTAGCGATGTTAATTATGGATATAAAGTGGTCATATGGATTTTAGTTGTACTACATAGAATCAATCTTTGAATTGGTATACAATAAAGAAATGGATAAGCAAAGCTAGGAAATAGTTGATATCACGATTTCAAGTCGAGGCCTTCCGGCACATTTCTGTATATTTCTTGCACCTTTGGCACAATAACCTTGCCTTAAAACCTTTGTTGAAAGTCATTGAAGTGTAATTATCAGCTGTTGGACTTGGTTTTCGGTGGAAAAAATCCTTTATTATTTGTGGCAGTCGTAATTAGTGCTTAGTAATTGAAGTTTTAAAAGCAAAACGGTTGCGATATTTAATAGAGTTGTCAACACTGAGCTGATATTGACATTGAACTTCAATGACTGGACATAAGTTTTAGGTCAAGGTTTTGGGGCAACTTTCTGTACATTGCTTGTACTTTTGACCCAATAGTCTTCGAATTGAGACCTTTGTTCAAAGTCACTGGACTTCAATATCAGCTAGCTGTACATGTTTTGCTATAATTTACGTGATGTTTACTACGGTTGCCACGGTAACCATGGCTCTATAAAAGTAAATTGGTTGGGTAAAAAGCAAGAACACTTAATATCGATTAATGAATAATTCAAACTGTTGCATTATCGGCTTCTACTTTCTTTTAATTCCAGGGTTTTTACCGCATGTGTCGTTTAATTTTCTTTCTTCATTTTGTTTCCCTAGCAACCACTATGTTTTGTAAATAATATTAACTTGAACCGAAACGCAGGCGTGCGCGGAAACATACGATCTCCGTGCGTCTCCGTATGATATTTGAAAGCGCAAACTCTTGTCTAAACGGAAACGTATGATCTCAGTCTTGCGTAAAACGGAAACTCGTATACTTTCCCAATGCTTGACCACGCACAAGACGATTTTATAAGACAGCGTAGATTCACCTTTTTTTTTTTTTGCGACGGTAAAGGTAACGTTTGGTCTTGCGTAAAACGGAAACTCGTATACTTTCCCAATGCTTGACCACGCACAAGACGATTTTATAAGACACCGTAGATTCAACATTTTTTTGCGACGGTAAAAGTAACATTTGGTCTTGCGTAAAACGGAAACTCATATACTTTCCCAATGTTTGACCACGCACAAGCCAATTTTATAAGACACCATAGATTCACCATATATATTAGCGGTAACATTTGGTTTCGGTGGTCTTCAGCGTTATCTTATCTCGGTGGTCCTCAGCGTATTCTCGGTGATTCCTAGCTTGGCGATAACATCGCTTGCGTAGCCGGAGCGTTTTGGGGAGGAAAGGAAAGGGGAGGAAGGCTGGAGTGGGACTTGCGGTTACACAATACTTTGAAAATGTACAAAATTACGATGAATCAGATTTATGTAGGTTTTCCCCTCTCTAATTTGCAAGTAGTTAAATTGTGTTTGCCAAGCCTATTGACCCATTCACACCAACTTAACTAGCTTAACTAAACCAGATTTAGGTTTTTCCATTTTGTCAATTAAACTTTTTAATCATCTTGAGAAGACAACTTTAAGTCATCTTGAATTGATAAGATATTTTGCAACTATATTTTGACTTTGTTTAGTGAAACTCGCTTTCAAATATTTCTAACTTGTTGGTGTGAACGGGATATACGTCATTCTATTTCTTTTGTTCTCTTTTTTTCCTTATTTTCTGATCCTCCCTCCTTTCCTCCCTGCTTGCCTTTAATGCCTTCCTTCCTTCCTTTATACTCATTCATTCTTTCATTCATTCATTCATTCTTTCCTTTCCTTCTTTCTTTCTTTCCTTCTTTCTTTCTTTCTCTTTCTTTCTTTCTCTTCTTTCTTTCCTTCTTTCCTTCTCAGTTCTTTCTTTCTTTCATTCATTCCTTCTTTCTTTCTTTCTTCTGCTTATAATACCGAGTATGATTTGGACTCGACCCTTCTAAGAATTTATAGCTTAGTTCAAACAGTAGGCGCTGCTCAAGAGTATTGCCTGGGGTGCACACAAAATTCACACACAATAGTGGGGGTGTAGAATGGTCTCGGCAAAATTCAATAAAGTTTTGAAGTCTCAGCTTTTTAAAATCAGCATCTCGGATTTTGCATTTTTCGCGGTTTGAAATCTCGGATTTTGTGATGTGTGGCTCGAAATTGTTAAGAATATCGGATTTAATTTGCGTAATGCCTGTGTAGCTACGCATGGATCGGAATACTCGGAATCGAATTTCAAATTGAGAATTTTGACAATCATATTCAAGAAAATTCAGTTAAATGATGAAAGAAAGTCTGAATGAACGACGCAATGCAAGGAAAGTTTGAATTAATTATCAAAGAAAGTTGATCAGACTGTTTTTATCGGTCATTCTTTCTGATTTTCATTGAGCGTTTATTTAGATTTCCTTTTTGTTGGTCGGGTACTAGAGCTGTCGTCGTTGTAAAGATTTTGGCCCTGCGGCCGGCAGCTCCAATGATCTATCTATCCATTCAGACTTTCCGGCTTTGATCGTTCAAAAGTTTTTTCCATAGCTATCATTAATTTATTCAGACCGGCTTTCTTTCAAACTTTCTTTCTATAGCTATCGGTGATTTATTTAGTCTTTCTTTGATCGTTTTTTCTAACTTTTTTCTATCGTGCAATGACTCATTTTAGACTTTCCGAGCTTTGTCGGTCATTCATTCAGACTTCCTTTATTGTGTCGGTCATGATTGAGACTTTCTTTGGTCATTTCTTCAAACCTTTCGGTATAAGTTCTTCATTCAGAATTTTTTTAAACTTTCAATTGAATTCTCTTTTGACTTGCCCTATCGGTGAGCCATGCCGACTTTCTTTTTTCTTTTATTCAAACTTGCTTTCACTACTGATATATATAGAAGTCATTCATATAGTTTCTATTCTACTCAGACCTACTTAGACAAGCTACTGGCTATAGCTGTTTACTGTGAAAAGGCTTTCTCGTAAAAGGACTGCTGATCAAGTAAGCGACCACGACCACTTTAATTTTTTGTCTAGAAATCTGACATGTTCTAGTCTTTTTACCATGATCCTATTCCGAACGTTAAATTGTATCTAAAGAGCACGCGGTTCAAATTTTTGCGCTTTTATCAAAATATGTCCACTCCACTATTGCTCTGTCCCGAGTTGGCCAACATAATTACCTTCTGACAAGCGCCGACTATGCATTGCATCCTCACATTATTACATCCTACCAACGTGTCACCTAACTTAAACAAATTTCCCCGGAGAGACTGTAGCATGTACTGCAACTCCTTCATCAGTTTTCTGTCATGCACAAATTATTGTTCCAGGCACTGAACAGTAGTTTTACAGCTAGGCTCCTACTCCCCTAAAATTAGTCTAAACGAAAACTGATTTAACTGAACCCTGTATACGGCTGGACATCCTCGCGCAGGTAATGACCCACGATGCGGTGGTACTCTTTATTCTAACTGGTTCTCAAGTAGTACTTGTGTTAGCTGTGCTATAGTTGACGTCCTTTGAACTCACAAACTAGCTGGTCGCAACTTGCGCAAGGACACATGATTGATTGTATGAGGTACAATTCTCGAGTTCGGTTTTTCAAAGTACCAGGCCCGACAGTAAGATAAGTAAATAAGTAAGTAAAACTTTATTTAAACACGCTAACATATACAACAACAGCTGATTTCCAATATGGGCGTGTATAAAAGAAATCGAAAAAAAGAATCATATATGTAGTACTAATAATACTGAATATATTAATAATTGGTTATTAAATATAAAAATAGTAATAAAATATAAATAATAATAATAATAATATCTTGGTATATATATAATTATGTAAGTCATGTAAGTCCAAGGGAAAGGAGTTTGTTGTGGAATGAGACTGGGGATTCACAATGTCGTACATCACTACATCACTAGGTAGTGAATTCCATAATTTGGCACCATCGTAACTCAAACGTTTTTTCAAGAATTCGGTTTTTGGTAAGGGCAAAGCAAGTACCTTGTTTGAAGAATCACGTAGACAATAATAAGATAAAGTCTCAGGCTCGAATTTTATTCGATACCCCTAATAGGAAATCTTTAGCTATGAATAGTTCATCTCACAGGTAAAGTTTACAGGTAAACTACTCTTCCTGAAAGCATTTTCCAAACGTCCGGCTTCAGAAATATAATTGTCCATGCTGTAAATAAGGTCTTCCTGAGATAGGTTTTAAGTAGCTTTAAACTCGGTCTGATTTAGATAAACGTTCCGCTTCGTATAAGTTCTTGTCCTATGCAACAAATATAGACATTCGGAAAAGCAGCTTTAACTGTTTGGCCAAGCTAAGTTTCTTGAACGCGATTCAATGGTATCAGGGAGAACTAGACATCTTACAAATGCTACTTTTAACTTCTTAGTGCATTTACCGTATTTACAGCCTTCAATTTTGCTTTTCTGTCTGCAACAACAAAGTATTACATACCGCGATCTATCAGGCAATCTTTTCTTTGTATTTTTATGATTGGGTTTCTGCAGGAAACTTGTAATCTATTAGCATCCATCGTTCAAATTATCGTTCACTATTCACAAACATTTTACAAACTATGTTGTGCACGTGGCTCCCTATTTGAAATTTACAAACTATTCACAGATAGTTTACAAACATAACTTTATTCGGACAGTTCTTTTTGAATTTTACAAACTATTCACACACACAGTTTACAAACTTTATTCAGGCCTCGTATTTAAAATTTACAAACATTACAGAGAATCAAACCAAGGATATCGTTTGTTAAAATTTCCAAACTATTTACATCCTATCATGTACAATTATAGTATGTAAATTGTTTGTAGATTATTTTACATAGTGTGTAAATCATGATTTACACATAATCTACATAGTATGGAAAAGGGTCAGATTTCCCAGTGTCTTTCTTTCCTTCTTTCCTTCCTTCTTTCCTTTCTTTCTTTCTTTCTCTCTTTCTTTCTCTCTCTCTCTCTCTCTCTCTCTCTCTCTCTCTCTCTCTCTCTTCTTTCTTTCTCTCTTTCTTTCTTTCTTTCTTTCCTTCTTTCCTTCTCAGTTCTTTCTTTCTTTCATCCATTCATTCATTCCTTCTTTCTTTCTATCTTTCTTTCTTTCTTTCTTTCTTTCTTTCTTTCTTCTGCTTATAATACCGAGTAACAACCCAACTGAGTAACAACTGATAGAGTGATTACACTTAACCCGTGAAAAAGTACAAAATCTAAAGAATACTAAATGGTACAAAATCCTTTGTTTTCAATTGTTTAAAAGTGCTATTTTGCATAATTTAGTACAATTTCACGTGTTAAGTGCAATCACTCTAAAAGATTTAGTAATGTGCTCGCATTAATCCGTGAACTATAGGAATTTACTAAATAGCACTGAACAGCATCAAAGACTTTGTTTTCTGTTGTTAGAATTAGTGTTACTTAGTACTAATTAGTACTATTTGTTTCATGGGTTTAGTGTGAGCACTCTAAAGTGTATTTTGCAGTTTCTATTTTCTTCAAGTTCGTGTAATTTGAAGCCTGAAATATCACATAGGAAATATCTGCCAACTCTCAGTAGTTTCAATAAAATAACTTAATCAAATATGATCATGGCTTTATTGATGACATGATGAAATTCTAGGGTCAATCCGTCTTCTGTGTAGTAATCTGTTCATAATCTCCAATTATCCTCCCTCGTATTCCCACGTGTTGTTTTGAACGCAAGACCAAGCGGTTGTGGCAAACAACTCATCTTCTAATTATTACTTCATTCATCTTTTATGGAAATAATAATAGATTGTAGAAAGACACATGAACTTTTGATAAATCTTCAATGAATTTAATTGTGGTTTTGATGGCATAAAGAAGTGAAATAAATTATGAAAATCCTGGTCGAAGGTTCGGCCAAACAAACCAAACTTGTGGGCTTCAGTGAAATTAGTAGACAGTAGACTTGTAATAGATTGTAGGAATTGATAGTAATGGATTCTAGAAAAACGTGAATGTTGATAAAACTTAATGAGTGGTGGTTTTGGAAGTAAATAAGTGGAATAAATTATGGAAATCCTGGTTAAAAGTTCGGACAAACAAACCAACCTCGGGGATTTCGGTGAGGTTAGATTTTTGTATGACTTTCGTGTACATGTTGTGGGCCAGTCCCCTGAAGGCCAATTCGTCCTAATTGATGGTTAGAATGAAGCGGTTTTCCTTTAAGTTTAATCTTGGCAATTAGCACTACTCTGGGTCCAGTTGCTCGAATTAAGGTGGGTTAGCGCGAAGCCAGGGTTAAAACGAAGGTTTTCTTTAGACAACTCTGTGTTAGCGCTAACCCGCCTTCGAGGCTGGCTTTCACTGAGAAACTTTGGTATATGGTGTTCGGTAAACTCTGTCTAAAAACGTTGAGATCAATGAAGCCTATATGTCAAGTGAAGGGTTGGGTGGGTAGGGGAAGAGAGCGTCATGTTGGAGAAGGAGAAGTAAGACTGATAATGTTTTGTCTTTTATATAATTTTTTATGGGTTTCGATATATATAAAATTTGCGCACTCCCTCCTGAGATGACTCTGAGCCATCCTCTAGTTTCGATAACGCTTGAAGGATAATTCTGGGTCCCGTACAGGGAAGATGTTTTTACTGAGGTGACTGAACAAAGACGACGTGAAACATCAACAACAACAAAAAGTACTCAGAGCTAGGAGAATCCTTCCGTTCTGCACCAATGTTTTGTAAAGAAACTTTCCTAGGTTTATTTATATCCAAGGGACATGGCCCCAGAGGTAAATCTCCCTTTGAAGCGATGCAAACTAAACTCTCTGACAACCAGGGGGTCGCCGTTCCTGAAAGCCCAGTCAATGCAAAACTGAAATGGTTTTCTCATTGTTGATTGATACTCGATTAGCACTAATTGGGCTTCCAAGAACTCAAGACAGGATACCGGTCCTATCAAAAACGACTCATTTCCTACAGGAATTAACTGTTCTCTTCCAGTTATCTCAATTCAGACATCGAAATCCTACAGGAAAGCTCATTTTGTTTGGCGTATCGCTAACTCCAGCATTCTGTTATCAGATCTCTGTTACAAAGTTGCTTCGATTTACTACTAGAAGTTTCTATATATTCCTTGGTCTCCAACGTGGCTACTTTAATGACAAAAACAGTTGCTCGCGGTGTTTGGTTTGTTAAAATATGATCATATAAGTGTCGATAAGACATCGCGTGATGACTTCGTAAATATCGCCAAAGAGAAAAACGAAGCCTCTCCGCCCTAAGAGCGCGCGCGCGCTGAAAATGGCGGGAAAAAATTATGCCGTCAGTCGTCAGAAGACGGCGTGAAGTCTACTGACTTTTCCTGATTCAAACTCCCATTTATTTCTTCTTCCTTTTCCTTTTTTCGTTTTATTTCTTTTTTTTAGTGTTTTCATTGAGCATTTGTTCTCTATTAGTTTTCACCTGTGCTCGTAGTATAAAGGTTTGAAAACCTTTTCTGTTCTGGTTGGCTCGACATCTAAATTTCAAATCTACCGCAATTCAGAGAAAGTGACTAAATGGCATCCGGACCATTTAAGCTGGTTGACAAATTAATGTGCTACAGCTGCCGACTTGAGATATCGTTCATTTTGCCAAAACCTGATTTTTTTAATTTGTGTGCTCTCTCGTAGACTATATAACTGAGACAAATGAGATACTTAATAGGAAAGGCAATTGAAAAACGATAGAATGAACTTTTGAGGTTGTTTTGTCTCGGGGAATTCCGAGACAAGCTGGCCCCAATCTTTTTCAACATCAGCGATAAAAACGCAAAACATTCAACACTCATAGCCAATCGTTTTCCACGAGATAAGGGACAACATTATCTGCCAGTGATTCGGGAAGAGATGATGTTACATTTTTCATCTGATATCTTTCTTGACAATGAAAATGCCGTGAATGGTTTCTGCTATATCAGTCGTTGGCTTTGTGACATTCAAAATATAGTCTTACGTAATTGAAATAGCCGCGTAGTCTCCCGAAATAATCTTGAAACCCAAGCGTGATAATAATTTTTTCCCAATGTAATAAAATTTCATCTAAATCTTTTTGTTTCTTTCTGTCTTATTTTTAAAAATTCCAATTTTGTAGTACCGAAAAGTTCATTGTTGTCAAAGAATTGGAAGCAAGCTAGACAATTCTGGTGTGAAATATTGTAAAATCATGGATTTTGGGATTAAAACAATTAACTTAAGAGGACACGAAAGATGCTAATTAAGTTTTTCCCCAGTTTTGAGTGCAGTTAATTTTCCAACACGGATTTTACTTTGGAGATCAAGAGTTCCCAAATGTACCTCGTAGCTTTAAATCAGTTATCCTAGCGGCTTCCTTCTTGGTATTATATATAGTGCTAAATTTTCTTCTTCTTGTAGACAATTTGTTTATATTTAAGAGTATGTGTTTAACAGGATTTACGACTCTGTATTAATCCGGCAACTTTGATATTTTTCCAAATTTTACTTTTGGGTATTTATATAATTACTCTGGATGTTAAACAGATTTGTAATGTCAAAATTCGAAAAATACAATAAGTCTTCTGTGAAGTTGAGTTCTTGGTGAACCAAAAAGCTGCCTTATTGGGCTGAACAAAGGTTGCGCGAAATTTCATCAAACATTTTTTCAATATGAATTTGCTTGCGTCTTTTTACTTGTGTTCGAGTGAATGATAACAAAGGGATTTTTTATTGAAATTCGCAGTAAGAAGAGAAAAAAACTTTGCCAAAATGCTCTTAGTTGTCATTTTTGTCATTCAATTCAAACCAGTCGCTTGGCAACAGTTTTTGGAGATACTCTCAGAGCAATTAAAGTTGCAAATTTTACTCCGTCCATGTTAAACCAATACAGAATCATTGTTTTTACAATCACGACAGGTACCTGCAAATCGATAGCTGTGTTGTTTTAACTTCTAAAATTCTTAATTTTTCTCCTTTTCATTTTCTGTTTCCTAAGATATGAGTGGTTCCATCAAGAACGCTTGCTTTGAGAACAAAACTCAGAATGAATTATACAAATTGGCTGCTATGAAAGTAATTTACATAGTGCTGACATGAATGTTTTTAAGGATTTTTACTCCTTTCATCATTAATTTGTAATGTTTTCCTTACCGACAAAACACACAACTCCTTCCGATGTCTAAGCGGAGGACAAAAAAATGTTAATGGAAAGTTGGATTGTGATTTGTTTTTCAAATTTAGGCTTCTTTGTTAAGTGGAAGACGGCAAACACACAAAAAGTATTTTTCTGTTGATTGAAATATCTTTGAATTTCGACTGTTTTCTTTTTATTCAAAATGGCGACCTTTCCCAAGATATTTACAAGTCAAGAAAATATCATTACTTCAACTATCTCTCTAAACTCAGAAATTTCAAGTAACTTCTAAATGTTTCAAGAGAGTCAATTCCCAAAAATGGAATTGATGCATTTATAATTAAAACTAATACTCGCTATTTCAAAAATAAAGAAACAAGACTTGATGAATAAGTCTAAAGAGTAAAATTTTATTTTCAGAAGTTGAAAATTACGTACGTTTTCGTAGCCCTTAGCGCCACTAGTCTTTCTCTAATGTTCTCTGTTATAAATATTTTATTTCTTGATGGCTCTGTACAGCCGCGTGGATTATTCACGACCATTGCATGGGGCTATTCCCTCCTTAATTTGGATACAAAATGATGTGTGTGGCCTTTAAGATTCTTTTGTCATTTACAAAAATACTTTGATTCAGAATTCAGAAATGTTGATGGGCTTTTCACAAATATTACAAACTACATCAGTGTAATGGATGGAAAAATCAGTTGTATATATATATTCATTATTGTTATCAAAAAACCTTTTCCTTCGAATTTTAATTTTGTATTGAAGCTAGGAAACCAGTATGAAAATGGGGTATTTTTGTTTTGTTATTGAACCAACATTGTACTATAAGCGACGCTTATCAATAATTCTGAGGACTTTGAAAGGTTTGACGCCGGGAGAGCTGATTCAATTTTTTCATTTTTTTGCTCTTATAACTAGAAAACGATCCATCTGAAACGAAATCGTCTTGTCGACAACAGCTAGCCCGCGATCCTGAAACCCCACGTTAAAGTTGAGTCTTCACTAATAGCAATAAATATGGTTTGCTAGAAGATTTGAAAATTCTTCGAATTAAAAATGATGGTAATTAATTAATATTTCAAGAGAGAAACAGGTGGCCATCCTTGTTATTCCTGAAAATTCTCTTCACTAGGGACGATTTTTCTCTGCTTTTTGAGCTATTTCCTTTAGTATTGTTCAGTTATAATCGCGCGAGGTTTCCATTCGTGGCTGTTTTTAATTGTTATCGTTTACACTTCTACCGGCTTTATTCAGGATTTGTTGTACCAATTTTGACTGAAACTGAGTGTAAATTGTGTTAAATTAAATTCCTTTTCCTCGCTGCTGGTCCAATACACATACGGATGTATCACTAGCTCTTGCTCCGTTTGCCCGTCGCCGCACTGATTTTCTGGGATAACTAACGGTTTCGCCTGTTGGATATCTTGACGTGGGGTTTCCTCAGAGAAGACGGCAAAACATTGTTATTTTTTCAGCATTACATCATATTGACGCTCTCTTCTTGTCAGCCCCTGTATATATTGGCTCCTTGTACGTTGTAAATGTTATTTCATCCTCATAGTTTCGTAGCAGCGTCGTCGAGTAGTCGGACGGTTGTTCGCAACAATCGAACTGCTCTTGAGTTGACTTGATAGAACAGCGCTCGCACCGTGGTCCACCGTGTACCAAATTCTCTACCGGTTCTTTCGTTTGGCTAGCTGTTAATAGACGCAGTGCCAATTGATTCATAACGGATCCAACGATCGTCAGTCCAAAGAATATAAAAAGCAACGAAATGCCAACATACGTGTTGTCAAACCTATGGTCCCAACTGTCTTGTAGAGCGACATAGTCACCAAATCCAATAGTCGTTACCGTAATAAAGCAGTAGTACAGTGAGTCAAAATAGTCCCATTTCTCATAATATCGATAAATAAACGCCCCAGAAGAAACAGTTATTGCCATCGACAGCAATCCACAAATTACTACCAAATTTGTAGTGCTCGATACATCTTTGTCGTTTTTTCCCATTTTTCGCTTGAGTCTCCTAAATAGCGAGGCCAGGAAAGAGTTCAATCGTTCTCCAATTGATTGAAACATAGTCAGCGCTAATGGAATCCCCACTGCCGCGTATATCATGCAGAAGATTTTTCCTCGTTTGGTTTTGGGTACTGTGTGTCCATAGCCTATATTACGGGATATAATAGTTAATAGATCGTGGTGGTATCATAACAGAAATTATGAGGCTTTTACTTAGACTTTTCAAAATAAAACCGTACGATGAGGCACCGGAAATACCAGCTATCTTCAAAGCCGCGAAATTTCACAGCGTAGTACATTTTTATAACATTTTATGTACATTTTTTTTCTTAGAGTGCCTCGAGATATTTTATAGACTAACTACTTGAACATCTCCGATCGGAAGTTCAGAGAGGTAATTGTACTCTTAAGGATTTTATGGTGAAGTATAAAGTATACATGTCGGAGTTGTTGACTTGTTGCAATATAAATGTAAAATACTTTCTGAGGATTATAAGGAAGGTTTTAATGGTTTTGACAAATATCCTAGTGAATCAGAGCATTGCTTTAACCTTCTAGTATTAATTGCTCTGTTATTCCGCATCAAATCCAATTGGTTTTAATTCACCAAATATACTGGGACCGACCTACCTATGGTTGTGATGACAGTTGTAGCAAAGTACACAGATCCAGCAAAGCTCCATTGATAAAGATTGGCTTCCACATTAGCTTTTGCCATCAGATACGATTCCCATTCCATAAGATCTTCTTGTGTCATGTTGTACTTCGCTTTTAAGAATTCTCTTTTTTGCTTTAGCGCGTGCCTTCGAATTTGGTCTTCGTCGTGTTCTAACGCGCTGAATATTGCCGCGCCGACAAGTAGATACGATAAGCAACAGATCGTCAAAAAGATGGTCCTCAAGTTTTGCTGTCTCATTGTAACTTTTTTTTAGTTACCCTTCTTTTTTGACATTCATGTTGGGATATTTTTTCCGAAGCAACTGCCTCTACTCACATTTCATTGTACCCTAGTGGAAAATATTTGTTTGGCAACATACATACAAAATTGTATTGTTCCTCAAGCGCCGCTCTGATTGGCCTAAATGACGAACTAAGTTTGTGGATAATTTACGAACGAAACTGGTGGATGCCAAGATCTCATCATCAAGTCACGATTAAATCTCGCCTTTTGCTACAATACTCGACACTCCGCCTCCTCTAAGCTCCATTTACAGAATTGTCATTTCTAAAAATATGATTTGGCTGACTTGAAATTATGCGGTAAATAGCCTCAACACAAATCTGCTGTATTCTGTATGAGCAACCTGTTAGCCGCAAGGTTGCAAGATGGCTAAAGCAGCCGTAATGAATTTTCATGAGAATCGCTACCGCGCTTAAGATCTTTTTCCGAGAATCAATCTATTTTATCGACCCCTCTTGTGATAATGTGAATGCACTGCTAATTTGAAATGTAAATTAGAAGTAAATGGGGTCGAATTTTGTTCAAATGACAAGATAGCACTAGATAGCTAATTTAGTTAAAACTCTAAGCAGCGCTTTATTTCAATTGTGATAAAATGAAAGACAGAACTTTTAACGGAGAATTTTAGACGCTTAAGCCGTAGAGTCGCTTGCTCGTTCGCGGTATGCTTAACGACATTAAACCTAATTGATTATTGATACTGTTCCTTTCGGGTTTTCGTTTGGATGGCGTAAACAGCCAACGGGATGGGATCCAAATTGGAACCTAAAATAACATGCAAAAATTCTACTGAATTTAACATCATCATTATCTGTCAGTATAACAAGTGCCGGAGATTTCAAAATCGTTCTGCGAAAAACACAAGAAAAGTAATATTATCGACTAAATATGATTCTATATGGTAATTTCCTTTGTTATAATCAAAACACGAATTAAAAAAACGTATCATTATAATATAGCTCGTCTTTTCATAAGTACGTATTGGCTCTTTAAGTATTTTTTTCAATCAAGGTTTCTTTTATTACATTTCCTTTCTATATATTTCCAAACGGCTGCTGATCTGAAACTGATAAAAAAATAGACTTGTCGTTACTAGGAGATGAACTGTCTGCATCTCCGTCCTACCGTACCCGGCAGGAAATGATTATGAAGCAGCTAAATTGAATATATCGCTGACGACAGCCACGACTTCAAGAACACTCAGTAGACATAAAAACAACTTGGGTTATAATTATAAAACCCGACATTGACGTCAAACGAAAATGGGATTTAATTTTGTCATATTTGAGGGTTCACTTAGAATGAATACATGTTTTGTGGCCATGGATTGCGGGCTGTCATAGAGGCTAACCACTTTTTTGTTCACAAAACTGACTGACTGCCTTGGAACCGGTAGTCTCAGAGTGAGCTTGCTTCAATTTGATCACGGAAGGAAGTTGTGTCTGGAGGAGGATTTCTCGGCCATTAGGAAACAAAGAAAAGTATAACTTTATTATTGCTAAAATTTTTGTTGTTATCATGCACCAATTATGTCGATGACTCACATGGAATTCCCGGCTTTTTCTTCCTCTCCTTCCTTTCAATCCCACTTTTCTTATTTTAATTCATAAGAGTTCTTTCCAATTTCCTTTTATTTTTATTTAAAAGGCAAAGGAAAAAGAAAAAAAGAGAGAGACAGACAGACAAACAAACAGACAGACAGACAGAAAGAGCACTGGTCAGTAAAAGTTGAAGCACATTCACACGTTCCCGATGACAATTGTTACTAGCGACAGCAATCGTTCATCAGAATCAAAACGTTCTTGTTTTTGGAAATGAATAGAATGATTGTGAATTCTCGGAAACAACGACATCAACAACAACAACAACAACAACAACAATTTAACAACAACAACAACAACAACAAACAAACAAAAAAAAACCCGGACACACAAGACAACATTTTCTGCAACATTGCGCACAACACAGTTGCACCGTGTGTCCACCCCTGCAATATTGCACGCAACACAGTTGCACCGTGTGTCTACCCCTGCAATGTTGCGCGATGTTGCAGAAAAAAAAACTCTTGCACACAACGCAACATAACTGTGCATGTGCAGGGGTGAACACACGGTGCAACTCAGTCTGTTCACAGAAAAAGTTATAAGAAAAGTTGCGTCGTGTGTCGGGGTCTTCAGTTACGTGCTTTGTGCTTTGGTGACACGTGGGCCAAAGGCAGGCAAAACTTCTCAGTAAAATCGAAATGAGCGGCTCCTCAGACTGATTCCTTAGCTCTTTGGGCTACCTGTGGTTGTCGCTGCAGGGCCGTATAAACACTGAACCGAAATTGCAACGCGCGCGTCAGCGACGCGCTCAGATAAAGAAACCAGACTCAGACAAACAAACTAAATTTTTCATTTCTTTGAGTTCAATTTTGGCAGTTTGCTTCATTTTGACCATTTTAAGAAAATCAATGTTTTCATCACAAAATGTATGTTTCTTCTTGTTTTTTTTTTTTTTTCATTACGATAACAGTTGCATGATCTTTGCCTGACTCATGTTGTTCTCTATAGGAAATATTGGAAATATTTAAGTATAGAGAGCAGAGTATCCGTTTCCTTTCCCTGGGTTGGGGGTGGGGGGTCCCTGGGTTGGTCCCTGGGGGGGGGGGGGGGGGGGGGTGGACAGCTGGACAACTGTTCCCTCTGACCCTGGGTTGAGTTGAGTGGTAAGCATTACTTGCATGTGTATCCTTCATTCTACGAAGCCCATATTCTCTGTTCCGCCTGTGGATTACAGTTAAAACAAACTCTTAGTAGGCAAAGGTCTTCCATTATTTAGCGGACTAACGGATTACCCATGATAATCAGGTTATAAATTATAAACTATGGATCGGGCTGATATTGCACTTTAGCAAATGGATAAAATGACTCAAATACTAAAGCTCCATAATCAAGCTTTTACTGGGATTTACATTTGCCCGCCAGGCTTTTACGCTAAATATTAATGATCCCGTATGGATTAGTCATCAACGTACCTATTATGACCAAATTACCACAAAATGAAAACACATTCTTGTCACTTTACTGATACGTGTGAATGACCTGAAATAGAAAACACTTATCTCACATATCCCAAAGCCGGGATTATACAAAATCTGGCATCTTATGTAATAAAACGGTGTACTCTGTGTTTATTTATTCATTTAAAAATTTTGGCAGTCATTCATTCTGCTGAATATGTAAATGCGAAGAGCTTATGCCGTTGAAGTAACGGTTAACGGAAGAAAAAAATCTAATACCAACATCCAGATGGCTACAATTCATCCCGCCAAAATTAAAAACACCACATTTGCGCAGATTACCGCAAAAATATAAATAACCTCACAGTAAACACTTCCTTTGTTACGTAACTTTGCCCAGCAAATTAATACCAGTGGGATTAATATTGAATTTAGGAATGACGTAAATTGAAATAAATGCGTGAGAACTCTATAATTTTTTCATGAATGCATCTTCGGTTTAAAATATATCCTTTCCCTAATAATGAACTGTAATCATGACTTTAGTCATGAGCAGGAAAAGCAGGATGACGATGCTGCCGATTCATGAAAAACATAGCGATGGTTGGTTACCGTTGCTATGTGACTTCATTTACCGTTGCTATGTGACGTCATAGTATAGTCGCCAAATGGTCCAGTTCCGAGATATGCTACCTGCCACATACAAAGGATTTAGAACGACGTGCTAAGAATAACTGAGCTTTATGCACGTAGCTTCGTCTTGATATACTTTTGTATATGTGGCAAGTGAAATGTATCTCGGAAGTCGGCTATTAATACGTACTATACTATGAATGGTTCTACGCGCACGAAAGTAGTTGAGTTTCGTGGTTAGTAGGTTACGTTTGAAGGACTTAAATAAAACGTAAGTAAAAGTAGATTTTGATGAAGCGAATTTCACCAAATAATCATTAAATAGAGTCGGGTCGCTCCTTGGGCTCCCTGTGGCCATACTAACCGCGCGGATGGAAATGGGTGAAAACTATACGACTTTTGTAATTAGTCTAGATAGTGTTGGATAAGACCAAAGGAAATTCTAGGCAAGTTGAAACTCTCCAGTAACAGACAAACTATCCGTTGAACATTGAAACTATATGTTGAACATTGCATACTGGGCCTCTGACGTTTCTTTTCGGGCTTAATGGAATCATGCATGAAGTATTTGGACTTTGATTTCACAAAAACTTATAAAAGAAATATATATATAAATATAAAAGAATATATAAAAGAAATAAAAATATCAATAAATATTTGCGTTACCGGGCACCATTTCGATCTTGTTTTCATGTAATGCATATAACTTTCCACTTTTATTCATTCATTCACACGAAATGGTTGTATATACTTTTACAATTACAATCAAAAGTTACAACAAGGAAATTGTAGCTAAGGGTTGAAGCAAACTTTCGAGTTGGCCATTTACTACGTTGGCGTATACACTCTTCTGTACCCTGGGGACTACCCTAGGGATTCTTTCCGATATTTTTTGTCTGTCTTTTAGTTTTTCATGCCCAAGAGTTCGTGACTCTTAGGACTAAAAAATAAATATCTCAAATTAAAGAAGCCGAGATAAACCCGAGGGTGAGTCAAAACCTCTGGTCTCCAGGGTAACTCTTCTGTGAAAAACAAAACAAAACCAGAACAGAACACAGCACAGCGCGGCAGAGCAGAGCAGAGCAGAGCAGAGCAGCACAGAGCAGGGCAGAGCAGAGCAGGGCAGGGCAGGGCAGGGCAGGGCAGGGCAGGGCAGGGCAGGGCAGGGCAGAGCAGAACGTAGCAGAACAGAACAACCAAACAAAACCGTACCTGCCATGATAAAAACCACTGTCGCTTCTCCTGTGATGTGATAGAAAAGCTTTAATGGCCTTTTTGGATACTACTCCAATTGCTACAATGATTGCCACAATTGATGGTAAGATTGGAATTTTAAGGCGCGCGCGTATATGATGGATATTGCTGATAATGTTGCAATGGTTCCCAGACCCACTGGCAATCTTGCTAGAAAATTGAACTTGCCCCATCCTACAATCAGGTGAAGTACTTGGTGTATGCAACACCAAGTGTATTAATAGATGATGCATCCATTGATATACAATCTATTTGATGCACTTGACGTTACATACAATTGGTGTTGCATACACCAAGTACTTACCTGAATCAGTTGACCAGACCGTTACCTTTAGAAATTGTAAAAGTACCAATAACAACGCCACTCTATTAGCCACTTTCATAGCGTGAGGACTGGGTACGAGTGTCTTAAATTTTGCTGATGGCAACACAAGACTTATATAGTCAGAAAGAGCACATCGAGCTATGTAAACTCCTGAAGTTTGGTGTTAATCGGGTAAATATTGAACGACTAACAGCCGAGCAAAAATCCTAGAATTTGCAAAGAAATGTATGGTTGTAGGCCGACATAAAATTTGCTAGACGATCTGCGCATGCGCGCGCCAGCTATCTTTCTTGTCTTGCATCGTTGTATGGTCAATCGTTGCAGTGTTCCCTGAGAGAGAAGTTGCGGGAGTGTATCACATAAGGCAAGCCGTCGCAAGGCTAAAACTTGAGGACGGGATGTGCACTAGGAAGGATGGTGGGGTCTGGGAAATGGAGTTAAGAATGACAGAGACTAACTTTTAATGCCTTCTCGAATTGATTTCCATGTTCATACTTTGGTTAATACTGGTGATTAAAAGAGGCAGCCGGCCCTTTGCACCCTACCGATGGTGTAGAAAGACTGGAATGTCATGCGGTGCACCAATTCGGGTCTTCTCTTCTTTTTTATTTTGCTTCATCAGCCCTTGCATTTTTAACAACCAAGCTTTCGATCAACTTGCTCTTCATCAGGGTACACTGTTGTGACAAGAAATCACGCAAGTAAATACACTGCGCGCGCTTCTAAGACTTTAAACACAATCCGCGTGCTGTACAAGTAAAATTGCACGCGCTTTAATTATAATCAGTAAACAAGCTGCGATAACTATCTGGTAAAGTCCTGCCACTGTCTCTGTTAAATAATACTTATCAGCCTCTAACTAAAGATCCAGCAAAGTCATGTGAGACAAAGATGAAGGCGATCCTATCAGGCCTGAAAGACAAGATCCCAGCGCCAACTTATAAAATGCTTTGTACCTCAGATGGCTTGACTCCAAAGTTGTATGATATGATTCCTAATATTCACAAGGAAGGGACACCGTTACGTCCCATCGTTAGTTTTATTGGTTCACCGACGTACCAGCATACCACCTACGTAATAGTCAAGAGTGGACTGATATTGCACATCAACTGACATTGGATGCTGATGAAGAACTTGTATCTTTTGATGTGGTATCGCTTTTTACATCTATCCCAACGAACATTGCTGTGTCAGCGGCTTTACGAAGATTGCAACAGGACACTAATCTCAGTGGGCGCACAAACCTTTTGCCCAACGAAATAACATCCTTACTAACTTTCTGTTTAAATTCAAAGAGTTCTGTTACAATGTCAGTTATTATAGACATCCATGGTACAGCAATGGGGTCTCCTGTGTCAGTGGTTGTTGCAAACTTAGTGCATGATGGAGGAAATAGAGTGCAGGGCTCTTGCTACCTTCACCGCTACCCCACGAATTTACAAACGATACGTCGACGACAACATATGTGTTATCAACAGAGAAGAGATCAACGAATTCCATCACCACCTTAACCAACAGGATGTTAACATCAAATTTACAATAGAGAGATATGCTGACCCTGGGTTATCCTTCCTGGACACCCTGAACAAGGTATGCGACGATGGCACCATCCAGGTTTCACTCTACGGGAAAGAGACCCACATTGATAAGTACCTGGACTTCAACAGTTACCCGAGAGTCCACAAGGCAGCAGTAGTGCGAACCCTGGCTCACAGAAGAGAAACTCTACTCGTCGACAGTGATCTAAAATGTAGGGAAAAGGATCACATTAAAAACGGACCCTATCTGAGATTGGATACCCAAAGAAGTTTGTAAAGAGGCATCTTGAAAGAAAGTCAATGGAAAAAGAAAAAGAAAATAAAGAAGAAAGGGAGAAATGTAAAGGGTTAGCGGTATTGCCATATGTACAGAACGTCACTGAGAGAATTTGGCGCATATTGTCATCTTACAACATCAAGATGTGCATGAAGCCTAATCAGACGTTGCGCCAAATTCTCTCCAAACCAAAAGACCGGGTTGAAAAGCTTCATCAAACAGGAGTGGTTTATTCCATACCTTGCCAAGAATGTGATGTCAAGTACATTGGAGAGACAAAAAGAGCGCTAGGCACGAGAGAAAAAGAACACCAGGCTGCTCTGCGACGAAACCACCCAAAACACTCAGCTCCGGCTGAACACGCCATACAAACTGGCCATATTGATTGGGAGGAATCTAAAGCTATTTACAAGGAGGAACAGTGGCATCAAAGAAAGTGGCTAGAGGCCTGGCAAATTGCTAAGCCTGGGTCAAACGTATTATTTAACAGAGACAGTGGCAGAACTTTACCAGATAGTTATCGCAGCTTGTTTACTGATTGTAATTAAAGCACGTGCACTTTTACTTTTACAGCGCGCGGATTGTGTTTAACGTCTTAGAAGCGCGCGCTGTGTATTTACTTGCGTGATTTCTTGTATTTTGTCACAACCGTCTATCCAACGTCTATCCTGATGAAGAGCAAGTTGCTCGAAAGCTTGGTTATTAAGAATGCAAGGCTGATGAAGCAAAATCTTGAGTTATGAACGTTAGTTATTCAAAATTGTATGACGTAGCGTGCGCGCTCGTTGAGTCAAATGCGCAGAAGACTGTGCGCGCTGGAATCACTGGAAGCTCAAGCTATACTTCTGGGTAGAGGTTATTTCGCGAGCTTCAGAACGACATTTCGCGTCAAAAGGTCCCGTTATTAGGGCTAGATAAAGGTTAGGTTTAGGGCTAGGGACTTGGATAGGGTCTACCCTAACCTAGCCCTAAACCTAACACTAAAACCTAAAATTTAGTTCTAATAATAGTGTCCTTTGACGCGAAATGTCGTTCTGAAGCTCGCGAAATAACCTCTACCATACTTCTGAGTGATATCTATTTGCCATATATTATTACTATGGAGGGGGATTTTTTTAAAATCGTTCTTTTTAGATCAAATAAATAATACACAACAACATTTGAGAGGTTTCAACTTTATTTTAAATCATTTTCTCCTCTTTAGATATCACTCAGAAGTATAGCTTGGGCTCCCTGTGGTACCTCTTGCAAGGTTGGGCTTCCTGATACTTGCCAGGCCAGGCACCTAAGTTCCAAAATGGCGGAAAAAATGGCGGACTGCACTATTATACACTACAACATGTAGCCTTTAGAAACAGGTGTTTTTACCCAGATATACTGCAAAAATGTCTGGTTTCGGGCCTCCAAGATTTCCACATAATCAGAGAGGTTCTTTCTCCGGTGCTGGTCCCAGATTTCCACCTTTAAACCCTCCTCCACAACAGTTTTACTTTCAACCAAGGCAACCTAACTTCCAGAACCGAGGACATTTCCAACCCAGACAACGATTTGAAAGATATCCAGCACCGTATAGAAACAACAAGCCTAGTTACGAAGGAAGAGGAAGAGGTCGAGGTGGCCGGGTAGGCTTCTAAAATACATATGATAGTAGGCGTCTTTCTTTGAAACCCCTAGAGAAATCCAACAGAGGAGGAGGGCGGGGGTATTTATCTGTCTATGTACTGTATGATAGCTCTTCAAAATGGACTATTAAGCTCACCTAATTTAATTTAGCAGTTGGGACATGTCAAAATTTATACTTTATTTTATTTAGCAGTAGGACGTGTCTCATTTATACCTGTTTGTTAAGGCCCAGACACACGGTGCAACATTTCTTGAAACATCACACGCAACACAATGTTGCAGCGTGTGTCCACCCATTCCAATGTTTCGCGAAATGTTGCACGCAACAGCCTCAGAAGTAGGATCGAGTTCTACTTCTGCAACTGTCCAGAATGGTTGCACGCAACATTGCACGAGATGTTTCAGTGGTGGACACACTGTGCAACCATGTTGCGCGCAGTGTTTCAGTAAATGTTTTGCAAAAAGTTGCACTGTGTGTCCGGGGCTTTAGCTTTTGAGACCCCTGGGGGACTCCATTGTTAAAGGATTGGGTATGCTCATCGGAAATTTAAAAAAATATCCCTAAAAGATACCGAAAGTCTTTTAAAAAGGGCGTGGCTGGATGATTTTTAACCCCTATGAGATACCAGTGATAACAAGCTAATGAACATTATTATGATGAACATAAAATTGAACACACTTTTGTTGGGCAAATTTCTTCTATTTGAGAACAAGATAATAAGCAATGGGCTCTTTTGATACCCTAAAAGATACCAGGAAATGCTAAAACTCTAAACTTCAATTTTAACACCCTAAAAGATACCAAATCGTTGATTTGTACCCCTAAGAGATACAACGAGCATACCTGAGCATACCCGATCCTTTTACAATCCCCCCCCCCAGATTGAGAGCTAAGATACAATAACCTTCTGCTTCTGTGCAGGCATTTTAATTTATTCATGGCTTAACTTCAGAATACCTGGCCTCTTTTTTGAACAACAACAGAACCCTTGAGAAGGAACAAAACATGAACCCCTTTTGTGGTCCCAGCAAATCCAAGGTGGCAAATGAGGACCAAAAGAAGAATCTTGTTGGAAACACTGCACAAATATTGCAAAAGAAATATTAAAGAAATTTTTCAATGATTTAGAATTCCCAAATTACCAATTATTTATTGTGATTGAAGTGCATAAATCACTTATATGTTACAGGTCAAATTTTATTTCAGGTCATAATTGATTTTGTAATTTAACTTAAATTATTTGTTGCCACAAATAAAATTTGTAGAAATTTGTTTTTAGTAAATTGGGTTAGGTTTAGGGCTATTATCAGGGACAATTTTGTATTTTTGGATTAGATTTAGGGTTAGTATTAGGATTAAGTTTTTTTTCTCTTTGAGGCAAGTGATAGGCAGTCCAAACTATATCCCTCATACCAGGGTGAGTGGATTAAGTATGTAGAGATAGGAGTTCAATGATAAATTGAATGTCTAGTGCTGAATTTACATCCAAATCCTTGGTGGTCTAGTGGGTAAAGACATGGACATGGAAGTTAGAGGTCTAGGGTTCAATTCTCAGTGTGGGAGGTAAGAAAATAAGAAGAGAATGCTAATTGGTTTAAGCAGACAGACAGACAACAGGTAGAACAGAGAAAAAGAAGTGGGTCAATGTTGAGGAGGGAAAAAGAAAGAGAAGAGATAAGAAAAATGATAGCAGATGATTGGGATTCCTTTTTGGAAGTGCTGTAAAACCCAAAATTAATGTAGGATACAAATTAATCTAGGTTATAGCCAATTTAACCTAGGTCAAAAAAGTGACCTGAAATCAAATTTGACCTGTAACATATATACATGCAACACTGGAACTTTGGCTTCTTTTAAAAAGAAGCTAAAAACATAGTGACATTTTATCTTGAACTGTCTGCTATTTGTTTATTTTTTCCTTTATTTTTGTAAAGCGCGTCAAGATTCTTGGGGTGCACTATATAAGAGCGTTATTATTATTTTCATTATGTGATCGGTACAGCTAAGATCTAAGAATTTTCAATGAGTGTGATGAAAATATGACTATTATTTAAGCTTACATGTTTTTTAATTTCAATTTTTAAAGGTGCAATTTATAGACCATGGACCATGTCCACAAAGTGGGTCCATAGACTCCAGGTCAATGTTTTGTACCCTCCCTAGAACCTTTTGTGTTTTTGTGTTGTTTTGAAGAGCACCACTTTAGAATTTCTGTGTGGGATGGCTATTCTGAAGTTACTCTTTAGTCTCGATCTAGTATTAAAAGGAGAGGACTTTACTAGAACAAGACTTGAAACACTTGCTAAGGAGGCTAGAGATAGGATTTCTGTGAAAATAAATAAAAGAGAAAAAAAAAAAAGAATTGTAACCTGCTGCAGTTTATAAATATATATTACCCATCAATGTTATTATTAAGCAACTAGTTTTTATCTTTGCCTGGTGCTTCATTATATCAAGCTATTTCCAAACAACAATGAAAAATAGCATTTGCCCCTAATTTTGTCAAAAGGAATGTTTGCTATTTGATCCAACTATCTTTCAATGATGATGGATGATGATGATGGATAATGGATGATGACAAAGATGAAAGTCAGTGAACAGATTTATAGTCATACTTTTAGACTTCATGCTGTAATATTTTATGTGAAATTTGTAACAATTTTTTAAACTTTTTGTTAAGAAAAATTAATAGGCCCTATGGAGCCATTTTTTAGTGATAATCAATAATTATGATTAATGTTGATTTGTTTTATTACACAGGGTAATCATGCAAGTGGAAGATTTAATGAAGGACAAGGAATAGAGGCATACTACAAGCACTCCATGGTAGAAGACCCTTGGAAGGATCTACTAGAAATTCAAAAACAAAAAAGTCAACAAACAGAAACAAGTTGATTTTTTCTAATTAAATACCCTGAAACTTTCGTACTGCTGAACAAAATTCAGCTCCTGAACGAATTCATCTTTCAGGATTATCAGTTGATGAACAGGAAAAGCTCTGAAAAACTATGAGCAAACAGACATGCAAAAGTAAACTTTTGAAAAGAAAGATTAAATATTTTATGCCCCCTTCCCCTTAACAAAGGGTGTGAAAACAATAGTGCAGGCTCTGGGGACTGCTTGAAAAAAATTCTGAAAATTAGCCCCTAAAAAGATAAGGCCTGTAAATTTCAAATGAAAAACTTTTTCTAATCTGGCAAAGTTTCTTGACTATCCCCCTCCTGGTACATTGAGCTCAAGGGGGCAGATTTAGGGGTGGGACAATGGGACTGTGCCCCCCCCCCCCCCCCCCCCCCCCCCCCCAAGTGGTGTATTTTCTTTCAACCTGTCAAAATAAAAAATCTGGATACAGGGAAAGTATAGGGAATTTCAGGCCATCTCAGGACAAAGTTTTCCAGCTCTCCCTTTCTTTGATTCCTGAATCTGGCTCATATAGGCCCTGAGCTTATTTTCAGAATTTTATAGTATGAACATTATGAAATCAGTCTAGCAATTCCTTCTGAAGATAATATATTTTTGTTTTATAACAAATTAAAAAAGTTGATGTTTTTAAAATAAACATGTATTATCAGCAGGGAAGGTTCTCTCTGTTCATTTATTTATTTATTTATTTAATTTTATTTTTGTCATATGTCTTCCAATACATTCCTTGGCTTATACATGGTCCATCTTCCTCTTTTGTATTTTGTTTTCAGTTCCCAGTTTGCCCTCATTTTTTCTGTCTTTGTTTGATCTTTCATCCCTTTCCCAGCTGACCTTTCCTGCCCTTTCATAATTCAGATACACGAACTTTTCGATGCGACTAGTCAAAATAAACGTTAAAAATAGATATTTTTAAAAACTCTATTAAATAACCAGCACCCAACTTTAAATTAAATTTCACCAGGAAATTTAACCTATTCTGTAGAAAAAGTTTATAATGCGTCTCCCAGCTTAACAAAAATTTTCAAAAAAACAGTCTACCTAATATGAGCCGAAACGACTGGAAATTTTTAGATTTTTTTCGCCGGCTTTTGATCTTCGTCCTCTCAAGTAGCAACACGTGTGTTGGCCATGTTTTAGACATCACGTCATAGCGGAAGTGGTGTTTGACCAATGAGAGACAAGCCCTTGATTGTCTTGGGTCCCCCCAGGTTGTATAAGAAGCATGGTTCTCGTCATTCTTCCTCCCACTCGTGTATTCACGTCGTTTGAGCTTCAAATTTAGAGAATTTCAAAGCGGTTTTTAGCCGAAAAACGACGCTAAAACCGCCAAAAAAAATCTAAAAAACACCACAAAAACACCCAAAAAAATCACAAAAAGGTTAAAACAGTCTTTGGCTCCCTCAAAGGCCGGAAAAAAGAGAACTTTTTGCAAAGAAAAACGTAAGTTAATCGAAGACGAGTCAAGATGAATCCCTCTGCTGGTCCAAACTATCCAATGGCGTCTCTATACGTTGGAGATTTAGCTCCAGATGTGACTGAAGCGATGCTTTACGAGAAGTTCAGTACTGCTGGACCTGTTCTGTCTATTCGTGTTTGCCGTGATCTTGTAACAAGAAGATCTTTAGGCTATGCGTACGTTAACTTCCAACAGCCAGCGCACGGTAAGTCGAATCATGTCGAATTAAAAAATCACGACTCTGTCTTTCGTAATGACTAAAAAAAATTACTAGAAGCTCGTTTTTTAGCTATCTGAATGCTTTCTTAAGAACATATTGATCGTGTTTGTGTTATTTTTGTAGCGGAAAGAGCATTAGATACGATGAATTTCGACCCAATCAAGGGAAGACCATGTCGTATCATGTGGCAACAGCGAGATCCTTCTCTTCGTAAGTCAGGCGTTGGCAATATTTTTATCAAGAACTTGGACAAGAGTATTGATAACAAGTCCCTTTATGATACCTTCAGTGCCTTTGGTAATATCCTTTCCTGTAAGATTGCTGTCGATGATCTAGGGAACCCTAAAGGTTACGGGTTTGTCCACTTCGAGAAAGGAGAAGATGCTGACAGAGCCATTGAGAAGGTGGATGGTATGTTGCTCAACGACAAAAAAGTGTAAGTAATCTTTTTTCTCTTGATAGATATTGTGTTAAGATAGAGGCAGTTCTTTAAAAGAAGACCAAGGGTCACGTTTGAATCATTAAACATTAAATTTCTTCTTTGGCATCTCAAAAATGCACAGTTGAATTTTTTATTTTCGCTATAGAAATATTAAAGAAATTACAATTTAAGGCCTTATACATACATGTGTACATATAGTCAACGAAGGAGTGGGGAAAATGTAAGGAAAAAATCTAATGAGAAAAGAAAAGCGAGAAAATTTGAAGTAATCATTCTTCAGAATATATCCCCCTCCCTTACACTTAGGGAAATTTAACCCTGCCAAACCTGTGGCATTTCCTGCTTTCTGTCATACAAAGGTTTGATTTTCCCCTGACTGCCTGGAAAGAAATAAAGAAAAGAAAACATGAACGAAACAGGCTTGAGGGTAGTAGGAAGGTGTGAGTGAAACTGGACTTTAAACCAATTGAAAAAGATTTACACCCCCCCCCCCCCAAAAAAAAATATTCAAGATTACAATTCCTCGTAAAGGCCTTAGTGAAATATGCTACCCAAAAAGCATTCTTCCAAAAGTCCATAATCTCAAAACAAGTCAAATTTTGAAAATGTCAAACCCCCAAAAAGGCTTAACACCGTTCCATCACCCTCAAGCCCCAATATCTGCCTGAGCATTTTACCAGTGTGCATTTATCAAGCTAAGTTTCAATTCTTGCAGTATGCAGTGCCAGAAAACAAACTCCTCTCAAAACAGTTTCCTTAAACCACCAAATGAGAAATTCATATCCTGTTCTTTTCTTTTGCAGTTTTGTCACCAACTGGATGTCAAAAAAGGAACGTGCTGAGAAGATGGGTGACCAACCCAAGAAGTTCACCAATGTATACTGCAAAAACTTTGGTGAAGACATGACTGAGGACAAGCTGCGAGAATTATGTGCAGATGCTGGCAAGATCATTAGCCTGAAAATTGTGACTGATATGGATACTGGGAAAGCCAAAGGTTTTGGTTTTATTAGCTTTGAAACCCCTGAAGAGGCTGAAAGGGTATGTTATTGTACTAAAACTTAATGTCATTTCTATCAAAGCTTAATAAATTTCTGATGATTATAAGGATAGATTTTAGGTTTTATGGTTGGTAAGATGGGGGTATTATACATGTAACCATAGCAAAGTAATATGATGATAAAGTTGGTATGATGTCTTTTGCCTTTTTTCTTTCATCAGTCAAGACACCTTCCCGAAAGATGTTCAATTTTTGTAACTTTATTTTTCTGTTTCAGGCTGTGGAAGTGCTGAACAACCTCGAGATCAGTGGACGTAAGTTGTTTGCAGGAAGAGCCAAAAAGAAGGCAGAAAGAGCTGCTGAAGTCAAAGCAGAATTTGACAAAAAGAGACAGGAACGCCTTAGTCGCTTCCAAGGTGTTAACCTCTACATCAAAAATCTTGATGATGATATTGATGATGAACAGCTGAGAGAAGAGTTTTCTAACTATGGAACTATCTCCAGTGCCAAGGTTATGAAAGATGACAAGGGAAACTCCAAAGGTATTTTTTAATGTGACCATCTCTGGAACAGGGTTATGAGGGATCTGTTAATGTGTGGTAATGTGTCATTAAGAGGTTGCTAAGTAAATGAATAGCAAGGTGTCAGTAAATAGTAGGTAAGGTTTGAAGGTGTTGGTAATGTGTCATTGGTAAGGTGTCGGCAAATGGTTGGTAAAGTCTCAGTAAATGAACAGCAGGGTGTCAGTAAGTGGTAGGTAAGGTCTGAAGTTGTTGGTAAAGTGTTGTAGGAAGGTGTCAGTAAGTGGTTAAAAAGTTGTCAGTAAGTGGTAAGGTGTCAGTAAGTGGTTGGTAAGGTGTCAGTAAGTGGTTGGTAAGGTGTCAGTAAGTGATTGTTAAAGTGTCATTAGGTGGTTGGTAAGGTCAGTGAGTGTTGGTAAGGTGTCAGTAAGTGGTTGGTAAGGTGCCAGTAAGTGGTTGGTAAGGTGTCAGTAAGGTGTCAGTGTTTGATAAGGTGTCAGTGTTTGGTAAGGTGTCAGTAAGTGGTTAGTAAGGCATTAGCAAGTGGTTGGTAAAGGTTCAGTAAGTGATTTGTAAGGTGTCAGTAAGTAGTTGGTAAGATTTATGAAAATTGTTAGCAAGGTGTCACTAAGTGGTGTAGGTGTTTGGATGATAAGCTGTAAAATCTATTGTCAGAATTAATTCTTTTATAAAATTTGTTTCAGGATTTGGATTTGTTTGCTTTTCTTCACCTGAAGAGGCAACCAAGGCTGTTACAGACATGAATGGAAGAATCCTCGTCTCTAAGCCTTTGTATGTAGCCCTTGCTCAGCGTAAAGAGGAACGTAAGGCTCAATTGACTGCTCAACACATGCAACGTGTCTCTGGACTCCGTATGCACCAGGTATGTCATTGGTTCTTTACATGGATGTCTAAAGTTTTCAGTCTGATTATAATTTATGTTTACAAGATCGTGTTGATTGGGATTTTTATTTTATTTCAGGCTGCGGGACAACCAGTTGGACAAATTTTCTCACAAACCAGTGGTTTCTACATGCCTCAACTTCAACAGGTATTTGAAAACACAAATTTCACAATGGCTGTTGCATAAATGCTGGAAAAGGAATCTCTCTTGGGTTGCAGCAATTTGTAATTATGATGGTTGTTAGATGTGTGCGAGTTTCTGTAGAAAGTAATAAATCCATGACAAGATATGAGCATTTGAAATTTTGAAAATGCACCAAAATGAGGCACAGTACTCTATTTTTGACTGCACATACTTTTTTGACATAAAACCAAAAGTGAAGAAACTTTCTGAAAATATTTTTTACAATGAACTTTCTTGCATAACATTGATCATTTCTTGAGAGAAGCTCTCATTTCCTCTACTTAAAAAAAATCAAATTTTGAAAGTCATTTTCCAGAATTTGCTGTAATATTGTTGATCTATTTCTTGGAATATAAGTGCTAGATTAAAATTTTCTTCTAATTTCTTCTTTGTTGTTTACAGAGTACTCGTCCATTCTTTAATCCTCAAATGCAACAAGTTCGTCCTCGCTGGAACATGCAACAGCAACAAATGCGAGCTGGAGTACCCAACATGCCAACAACTGGGCAAGTCCCTAGGGCTCGGGGTGTACGCCAAGTTGCTCCAAGGGGAGTTGGACCTCAGCCTGGTATGCCGCAAGGTGTTCCATCCACTGGACAGCGTATGCAGAATGTACCAATGAATCAGCAACCACAGAGAATGCCCGGTGGGCCTCCAATGAGACCGCCACAATACAAATTCACTCAGACAACTCGCAATCAGCCTACTGGACCAGGACCAATGCCTACTGAACAAGTGCAGGGAATGCATCTTTCTGTAAGTATTCTGTTGTGTTTGTTTTCTAAAATTCACAGTCCAGGAAGTTTTACAGTACATTTCACATAAATTTTGACGAGTGTGGATTCTGACATTTGTTTGGAAGTTCATTCCCAAGGATAAGTTGTACTTGAATGTAATGACTTCATTGTTCATTTGTTCACTTTAATCACTTTCCATATTCATTTGTGTATTCAGGGCCAGGAGAATCTTCTTCCAACCCAGCTTGCCACAGCCCCTCCACAAGAAGCTAAGCAGATGCTTGGAGAACGTCTTTTCCCACTTATTCAGAACACTCATCCAGAACTTGCAGGAAAGATCACAGGCATGTTGTTGGAGATTGACAATGCCGAGTTGTTGCACATGCTAGAGTCCCATGAAGCTCTCCAAGCAAAGGTCGATGAAGCTGTTAATGTACTCAAGGCCCATCAAGCTAAAGATGCTTTGGCTGCAGAGGGACAGAAGTGAGACATTGAACAACAAAAAAATTGTTTAGGAAAATGGATTTGACTTTTTTCTGTTACTGTTATTTCAGCTACCGGATTTGACATTGTGTTTAATTCCAAATAAAGTTCTCTTTCATTTGAATTATGTTTTTGTGGTGATTTAATTATGTTCTGTAGGACATAGTGGAAAAAAAAGCTAAGTGGCTGGTTTTCATAGATTTTTTTAAACTGATTAATGAAGTATGAAAGACAGTAACTGCTACACTTTTATTATCTCGAGTAAAATTTTTACAAAACCTTGTGACATTACAGTAAAGCTTCGTGGGGATATTATTTTAGTAAAATGATCTTTTTCTGCTGATCAAAATATCACCTCTCCCAAAGTACAAGGCGTTATATCTCAAAATCGTATTCACTGAATTTTGGTCAAATTTGATATTTTGTTCTTTGGCCCCAAAAGAGCGTGTTTACAAAATATTGAGCTTAAATATGGATAGATGTCCTTATAATGAAAGGCTATTAAACATTTTCCACCCGGTTATTCTGTAGAGGGTTTTACAGGTGCATTGGTAAAATGAACAAACCTAGACTCTGGAAATGCATGATGCTTTGGAAGTGTTCAAATGTAGAATGGCATTGGTCATAGGATTGAAAGAATTTTTTACTAAGGATTTGGTAGCATGTGATGCATCTGGACTTCTCTCATGTAACTAGAAAAGTTTGATTTGGATACTTTTTAATGAAAAATGTTCATTGTGACCAAACATGGCTGCTATCACTTGAGGCTACAAATCCTTTGAATGGTGTATTATGCTTGACTGACCTGACCCAAACGTTTTCATTGGCTGATTGTCTGATATATGCAGGAATGCTTTTGTTTTGTGCATGGTCATGGTTGGAAAAAGTGAACAAAAAGATAGAACAATGGGTTTCCTAACCATTCCACTCATTAACTTTGTATGAACACAATGGAAGATATAGAGCAAGAGAAAAGCAAGCTTAGGAACATGAGGCATAGCTGAGTGCTCTACATCACAGTACAGAGACAAACAATCATTTTATATTGCTTTTAGAAAATACTTTTGACAGTTTTTTAGCGAACCATGTCTCTGTCCTCTGATATAAACATGGTAGCCAGCCAATCAGCGTGCGCGTTATATCTCAAACATTTTATATAAACCACTAGAAAACACCTGGATGCCTGAATAAAGTACCACTGGTAAACACCGAGGGAGCATTGCATGACAAGGCTAAACACGGCTGTGAGGGAGACTATGGTATCCATATAGAAATATCGCTGTTTGATATAACTTAATTAAGGTGACTATTTTTAGCAACAATAATTTAGTGAATTTTATTTAGCTGGTCAATTGTAGTAGAAATCTTTTATTCCCCCTCCAAACAAAGAATGCCAGCTGCTAAACCTCCCACTAGAAAAATCACTAAATTTAGTTGTCATGAAAAATAGTAGCCCTGAGGTACTTCAAAACTTTTGGGCTACCATCTGATAGTCTCCTTTGCAGCTGTTTTTAGCGAGGTTAAATTTAGATGATGCACCGTCATTTTTTAGGTGTGAAATTAGAAATTAAAAATATTAATTAGAAATCATAATGGGTAATGAATAAGCCCCAAGTGTGATGAAGCTTTGACACCCCCCCCCCCTCTCTATATCAGAATCCTTTTCAAGTAGATTTTGTTTGCTTATTAAAACTATTGGGTATGTGTTCTCAAAGAAATTTAAAATTTAGATATGTATATGAAAGGTTCTTGAAAAGGATTCTGGTATAGAGAGAGGGTCAAAACATGGTACGTCACTGGCATGAATTTTCGACAGTCCTGGTAGAGTGATTCTACTAATCTAATTTGCCAGCAAAATACCCTGCAAGCAGCTGTTTTTCTAATCAGCCAGGGAGTTGGCTTCAGATAATGTGATTTTTTTAATTTCTTTTCTTTTCATTATATTTATTTTTGGATTGATTGAGCTTTTCATACAAAATTGTGTTTTTCTTTTGTTTATTTTAAAAGCAGCATTTTCAAATTTATCCAGTGTGGCTGCATATCATCAAACCATCAATCTGTACTCAAGACTTTTTCCTATTTAGCTTTTTGCATTTCTTTACATTTTTCGATCGATTTTCCGCAATTTTCGTCTTTTGGGTTTCCTGGGATTCCTGTGCTTTTCTGGGTATCCTGTGTTATATTTTGGCGGGTACATTTCAAATACGCGATTTGATTGGCTCTTCCATTACGCGGTGAACTCAAAAATATTCAACACTGCGAGACGACATCAAACAATGTGCTTTCGAGAGATGCAGTAGTTTATTGACCAAATTCTTACCGATTGCAATGAATTCTAGAGAAACCAAACACAGTCGAAATCTCGATACCAAAATGAATCAATTCTCGGGTCTTCCAAGCTGTTTTCTGACTCCAGAAAGCGCTGAAAAGCCCAGCGATGTTGGCCGAATCACACCGACAATAGACCAAAC
This sequence comes from Telmatactis stephensoni, assembly GCA_029948255.1. Taxonomy (NCBI): domain Eukaryota; kingdom Metazoa; phylum Cnidaria; class Anthozoa; order Actiniaria; family Isophelliidae; genus Telmatactis; species Telmatactis stephensoni. The sequence continues at coordinate 201,106 of JALIZF010001318.1, read as the reverse complement.
TTCATCCGTCTTTCTGAGTCCTCCTCCATCTCTTGAAAGAAAAGCACTACCAAACTTTGGAAAAGCCTTTCCAAATGATCCTCTGAAAGTTGAGTTAAACTTTGAAGATCACGGATCGTCGAATTTACTTCACGATCAAAGTCCTTTCCAAGCATCTTCGCTGCCAGCCATCGGATCCAACACAGGGAGAAGTAAAGTCGATTTCATTTCAGAGTTGATAGATCGTAATTGTCAGCAGATCTCTAAAATAATTTGTGGATACCTAGGAGACTTAGATCTTTGCAGGTTAGTTAAAACAAAGCCTTTACTGCGAGCTTATTGTAGTTAAATTTGTGTATGAAAGTGTTCGTAGCTGTTTGACGTTGGATGGGATATTTGTGGTTGGTTCAATTAGTGATTTTCTAAGTTAGGAATTACCTGTATTTTTAGGTTTGCTTCAGTGTCAAAGAAATGGAGGAACTTTGTTAGATGCGAATCTCAAGTATGTGATCGCTGGGGAACGTATTTACGACACTGCAAAGAATATTATGATCGCAAGGGAAAGGTAAGCTAAATTTGTGAGCTACATTTATTACCGACAACGCTTTCGCATCACATTAGCTAGTTTATTGCATAAAAATAAATACTAGTAAGCTACATAACAAATCTGTGTCCGAGATTGGTAGGATTATTTTGATTTTTACAGTAAAGGGTTAATATGATCCAGATCTTTAGGTTTATGTAGTTAATGTATTCATTTTGAACAATAGATGCACATGCATTCTTGTCAAGCTTCATTGCTGATCAATGCTGAATGTTAACAAAGCATGGTGCATGCATATAAACTTGCAAATTGCCATTGTTATGTTATTGACTAACAGATTTTTGTTATGTAAATAATTAGAGTTTGTAATATCAGGAGAAAAAAATTAGTAAGAATGTTCACAGTCTGAAAAATATCAGTTGAGAAGAAATGAACAAGGAAGTAGTTGTTTTAGGGAGGCAGCATAGTCGAGTGGTACGTCAGAGCATCAGTCTGGCAATCTGGAGGACCTGAGTTTGAATCCTTGCTCTGGCTACTAGCTGAGACAGAATTTGTTCCTGCTAGTCCCTAGTTAAGATTTGGCTTCTTGACCATGCTTGTAAATAGACAACTGGTTTACGTCCTACCAGCTGGGATTTGTATTTGAGGGCCATAATATAAACTACTGGGTTGCCAGCAATGTATGTCACCCTCATTAAATAAAGTAATTTTGTTGCTGTAATTTTTATACTTTTCTGGTAGAAAATTGCTTCCAGGGTAAATTACTTTGATTGAAGGAACTGTAATATTATATTATAAACCATCTGAAACTTTTCATTTGAGATTATTGACACTTAAATAATGATACTCCAAACTGTGTTTCTGTCCTTGTTTTACTGTTGTTAACCTTCACTGATAAAAGTAGGTTCAGTTGCCACATGTTGAAGTCTAGTGTTTGAATGTGGATCTCAACATGACTGGTCAAGCCTACACTAAATTTGGCAACTTTGCATTTAGAGGCAGATTTTATAATGTAAGAAATTAATGTCCTTACAAACCCATGTCCTTATAAATCCATGTTCCTTCTTTTGGATGAAATGCTGTTTGGAGAGAAAAGCTGTACGCCCAAGTTAACTAACCATGCCATATGTAATTTTCCATTTTTACTTGCTCATCTGTCATTTTCTATTGTCATCTAGGAAAATCTTGGTTCACCATCAGCCCTAAAAGACATGCCTTCAAGCAAAAGAACACCATTGTTGAATCTTGATGTCAATGTGAATTCACATAGCTGTGTAACAAAACCAACTATATCTTCCAGTTCTAGAGTAGAATCATCCACAGAATCTTCACAAAGAACACCAACTACTGCAACATATAGACCTTGTCCTAAATGTTCTTCCCCATCAATAGTGCAAGTATTTGATGGCTATTGTAAATGCCAGAAATGTGAACTTAAATACTGTGTAGTGTGTTTACGAGATATGAAATATCACAAAGAGAAACCATGTGAAGGTCTTGATGGACCACAAGATCGAAAAGAAAAGAGAACTCGAAGGACGAAAGGAAGGGATCAAGTAGTCGGAAGCAGGCAGAACAAGGAAAGGATAAGGCGGCTATGAAGATAATTATTTTATAACTAGTTTCCCTAAAAGGGCTGTTCTTTAACTAGTCATATTGATGTACATATTGTAAATATTTTAATGTAGATAGGTAATTTTATTGCAAATGTAAATACTTATGTTTAACTAATTTTAGTTTATTGATAAATTCTTTTAGTTAGAATTCTAACAAATTTTTAAATGCTACATGTGTGAGGACTGCTGTGGTTTTGGTCTATTTTATCAGCACTTTCATGTCATCTAGCAATCTTGCAATAAAATCCATCTATGGATGATAATATCTTGTCACTACATATTTTTATTCCTAATGAGCTTTTATCATGTAATTCCAAAAGTCACAGTACAGAAATATAATTACCATAGCTGGAAAGAGCACATCAAAATTAGTAAAACTGTGAAGTTTGAATGAAGTAACTTTCAAACTCACGAAGATATGAATTTTCCGAAATTGAAATTTTGTATGAAAACATTTGCTGGTAGGCCTACCAGCAAAGCTTTTCTTACAAATTCACACTTCAAAAATTCATATTCTTGCGAGTTTTGGATTTAATTCCTTCAAATTTCACTGTCTTGCTAATTTTAACATGCTCTTTCCAGCTATGTAATTCTTTTTCTGTTTTATGAATTTAAAAATACTTGATAAAAGCTCATTATAAACTTCCCAAGGGACTTACAAACATCAGTAAACAAACACAAGGCATTACTTGTGTTTATTCTTATCTCAGTTTTTATCAGCAACATCAGTGATCATTAAATGATATGTACTATCACAATAACTGTTATAATTTACAGTGTAAAGACCAAAAGTATTACCAGCCATAAAGTATTTGCATACTTTTGACTGAGCAATCATCTAATCAACATTGGAGGATTGCCTTCTCTGATCTAAATCCTAATTATGAAATAACTATGATATATAGTGCGCGCTCTGATTGGCCAAAGGACACATCAAGCATTCTCTATGAGAACACGGCACTGTGCACACATTTTCAAACTTTCTCCAACGAAAAAAGAAAAAACTTCAATTGTATTTTATAAAAGAAATAGAAAACACTTCTCTTGTCTTCTTACAATTCCCGCATGCTTCTATAACTCAACATAGCACGCTGCCTTGTTTTCTATTTCTACAATCATGCCTGTTCATTTCAAAATGGAAATGGGACAAAATAATGTGTCCCTGCAGCAGGGGAATGGGAGCTACAAGACTAATAACGGCTGCGAAGGAGACTTAGGATGCCTGCCAAATAGCTTAATTTCTGCAATTACAGAGTATGTGTTTGTCGAATGGAATTTATTAATACAATATACTTTTCTCATGGCAGCTTAATGACCAGTAGGTTCTTTGGTACCAAATTTATGCTTCAGTTTATCTGCTTCCTCTTCAAACTCCTTCCTGATATTTTCTTCTTCTTTAGTCATTTCTTGTTGAAAATCCTCCCAGTCTTTCTTCGATTCTTCTTTAATCTTGTCTCTCCTCTCCTGATGTAAATCTTCTTCTTCTTTAACAAGTATATTATGACAGCTTTGTCTGGCAACTTTAAGCTTTTCTTTGAGATCTTCAAGTAAAACTGCTTGTTCTATTGCCCTGGGAATCACAGCTTCAATCTGGTGAACTTTCTGCTCGCATTCTTTTAATCTCTCTACTTCACGATCGTTTCTTTTCCCTTCAAATTCTCTAAGAAAATACTTGCATTCACCACCGATTATTGGTCTGTGATCAAATAGTCTGCAATAAACTCCCGAGACGTTTTTCACTACCTTCTCGCCCGCCATCTTGAAAGGCTAAAACATTCGGAAACGTACGAGAGTTTTCCGGAAAGTTATCTCCATTGTCGTGAAACTGTCGTATCACCTTCGTACAATTTCGGAAGTGTATTAAAATTTGGCGCGAAAATCAGATCACGTGAGGAATCAGCAGTTGCTTTGAGAAACTTGTAGAAGATTTTGCTTGCAAACTGCAGTGAAATTTTGCTGACATTATGGCTTTAGACAACGATCAATACATCCGAGGGATACAGAGAGAGTATTTAGACTTTCTAGACGATGATGTGAGTATAAAATGTGTAAAATTTGTGCTTTATGGTCGATTTAGTTGTAGCTGCTTCGCACATGGCGACGATGACTCTCGAAGCGAACCCTTCAGCATTTTATGCTTTTCCGTCGTTGCCTACTTTCTTTCACCACTAACTAGAGTATTTCCTTGTAGTTCGACTTTAAAAACTGTCAATTTGCTTTGAACAATTGTTTTTAAGTTTATCCGGGAGTGTTATTCGGAGTCGTTTCATGATCGTATTCGATAGTCGATGATTTCCCGGGAATTTTGATTCGAAGCTTTGTGCAACGGATTTCGATGTTCGTTTTGACTTTCTCCTAGGATATTTGCCAGTACTTATTAAAAATCGAGTTTCTTTTCTTCAAGGCCACGGAAAGCGCCTTAAATCAAAGACATTCACATTTTTGTGTACATTGTTGTACATATAGCTAACTCGTTTTACGTTTGTTCTACAGGAAGATCAAGGGGTTTATCATGGCAAAGTCAGAGATATGATAACGAGAAACGAATGTCGTCTGCTAGTCAATGTTAACGACTTAAGACGTAAAAACGAGAAGAGAGCAAATTTGTATGTCAATAATAACTTTAGAGATAACTTGTTTCATTTGTCTGTGTGTAATTTATCAATAATTTCCATTATTATATATTCTTCTAGATTGCTGACTAAAGGATTTGAAGAGCTTCTAGCATTTCAGGTGACTTTCCTTTCTTTTCCTTTTACCATCCATCTATCCATCTGTTCTTTCCATCCATTTTTCCTTCCATCCTTTTTTCAATCCATTTTTCATTCTTCCCATTCTTTCTTTCTCCTTCCTTCCCTCCTTCCTTTCTCTCTATCTCTTTCTTCCTTCCCTGCTTCCTTTTTCTTCTCTTTCTCTCTTTTTTTCTTTCTTTCTTTCAAAAACCTCAGACTGTGTTTGACACCATTTCATATTTTGTATTGTTCCTGTAGAATGCTTTGAAAGAGTTTGTAAGCTCTGTTGATACCAACTATGGAAAGCTGTATGAAGAGTTTTTTATTGGTTTTGAAGGAAGGTAAGTATCTGTGGCAGTTGCAGATAAACTGCATGAATATTTTCCATGACATCTGCAACAATTGCCAACATACAGAGGGCAAAGGGTTTCTTTAAAATAAAGTATTCGAAATTTTGCTTAAGCATTTGATGTCTTTAGATCAGGCTTCAAAATTTAAATTGAATAGTGTGATGTTCAGTCACAGAAAGTCTCTTTGAAAATTTTCTTTTAATTAAGTTGTTTGTTATTTACTAGCTTTGGGGCAAAACATGTGACACCTCGAACACTTTCCTCAAGATTCCTTGGAACAATGGTGTGTGTTGAGGGTATTGTGACAAAATGTAAGTGAAAGGATTATCGTTGTTTACTGTAAAAAATACTTTGATAATATATTTTGGGACAGAGTTCTGTGAAATGTCTGTATGTGTGTGTGAAATATCTGACTGGCTGTTTATTTTTAAGGCTCACTGGTTCGACCCAAAGTTGTCCGTAGTGTGCATTACTGTCCAAAAACCAAGAAAACTTTAGTGAGACGATATACTGACATGACATCATTGGAAGCAGTGCCTTCAAGTTCCGTTTACCCAACTAAGGTATTATAGTAATCTCTAAACTACACACTTAATAGTACCTAAATAGTAATATTGAAATCATTCAGGATAATAATCTGGTGATTTATTTTGTATAGGATGAAGATGGAAATCCTTTAGAAACTGAATATGGACTTTCTACATACAAAGATCATCAAACTTTCACCATTCAGGTATCCTCAATAACATTATACCACATTTTAGCTTTTGGTTTTAAAGATTAAATATTACAATTCTGATACCATTTCCAGGAAATGCCAGAAAGAGCTCCTGCAGGACAGTTGCCGAGATCAGTAGATATCATTGCTGATAATGACCTCGTGGATAAGTGTAAAGTATGTGAATAACTCACCAGTTCTCTCTTTCAAAAGTTTCACAGTGTCCTCACTTGTTTGCATTTTTAGAGATTGTGCATGACTGTGCTATTCTTGTGTCACAGTCTGCTTCATACAGTAACATGTAATATGCTGTGACATGCTTAAACGTGCAAAGACTGCACCATGTTATTGTTGTCTTACGGGTTTTCACAGTCACACGAAATCTATATCTTAAGCTGCACTACCGGTTTACTGGCTTCTTTATTGTCAGTTCTCTAAACTTTTTCAACTGTTGCTTTATACTATTTCTGTCTACTTTCCCTTTCAATACATTTGATGGTTATTAATTTTTGTGAATCTTCAGCCTGGAGACAGAGTACAAATTGTTGGAACATTTCGCTGTTTACCTTCAAAGAAAGGAGGTTTTACCGCAGGAACATTCAGGTAGAAATCAGAAAACAAAAAGTTATACACTGAAAAAAATTAACTATAAACATCGATCCCCTTTGTTGTTAAACTCAGTTTTTATTTTCTGATTGTTCCACTACAGGACAGTTTTGATTGCCAACAATATTCAAGTCATGAGTAAAGAAGTTGCTCCTAATTTCTCTGCTGCTGATGTTGCAAAGATCAAGAAATTCAGCCGTAGCAAGCAGGATGTGTTTGAAGCACTGGCTAAATCTCTTGCTCCATCAATTCATGGCCATGAGTATATCAAAAAGGCTGTCTTGTGTTTGCTGTTGGGTGGATCAGAAAAAGTTTTGGAGAATGGGTCGAGACTGAGAGGGTAAAGCTTGATTTTAATTCTTAATTTCAATGGTAGAGCTGTTTTCATATGTCTGTGAAAAAGTTTAGTTTGCCGTGTTGTACCATACTGTGTCTTGGTATTTTAATAGCCAAACTTGATGTCTTGTGTTGTAGTTTTGGAACTCATGGTTTAATCATAAGACAACAAATTTGCAACCATACAAAATGGACAACTTTAGGAGAGCATTATCACAATCTAATTTTTATAAAATTGCAAATATGGTCATGTGATATAATGCCATGACATCTTGCACATTAAAAATGCAGAGGTATAGAGTTACACATAACAACCTGGCACAGATTTTTTCACAGTGAAATCAATCATCTCTATCATACAAGCTCCCTTTGAAGCAAGCACAATGAGAACATTGTATTTTTAACAAATGATTTTGGTAAAAGTGTGTTGTAACTGGCTCTTTATATTGTTGTACACAGTGACATCAATATTTTGCTGATTGGTGATCCTTCTACTGCCAAGTCTCAAATGCTCAGGTATAAAGATTCCTTTTTATTATTGCACATCATTGTCAGATCATTATAAGAGTGCTATACTAAGTCTTAAAACATGATAACAACAGGTATGTGCTTCACACTGCGCCAAGGGCGATCCCTACCACTGGGCGTGGTTCATCAGGAGTAGGTTTGACTGCTGCAGTAACTACAGATGCAGAAACAGGTAGGTCACCATTTTTATGAAAAACTTTATAATCTCACAACAATAAAAAGTTAAATTGAAAAAAGATTTATGCAGTATCATTCAAGAAATCCTAAAACATTGAGCACAATAAATATACCCCTTGCTCAGTACCTTTACATTTTTCATGTTCATGCCTTATAATTTCCATAGGATTGGATATATTGGATTAATTATTATCTCTGTAGTCCATTTTGTAATTGAAGGGCTCCCTATGAAAATGGCCTAAGTGACTTTTTGATGATATTTTTCCAATGGTATAAAATGGTATAATTATAACTTTCCTATGCTGGAAAATTAATCTCTGGACATCCATCAAAAAGTCATTTAGGTCGTTTTCACCAAGAACCCTTCAATTATATCCTACTGAATTTTAGAACCAAGTAATTTTTGATTAACAGGTGATAGACACCTTGAGGCTGGTGCAATGGTGCTGGCTGACAGAGGAGTGGTTTGCATTGATGAATTTGATAAGGTAGTTATACAAAACTTAGTTATACAAAACTTAGTTATACAAAACTACAAGGTGTCTCAAATTGATGACTGTAAAGATGCTATAAAGATGCTAAAAAGAAATAAATTTTTCTATTTTGCTTGCAGATGAGTGACATCGACAGGACTGCAATCCACGAGGTAATGGAACAGGGGCGTGTCACTATCTCCAAAGCAGGCATTCATGCAAAGCTTAATGCAAGATGCAGTGTCCTGGCAGCAGCAAATCCAGTCTATGGAAGGGTATGTTGACATTTCTCATTCATCCATAATATCCCTTCATGGTCCATTTCAGAACTGGTCCATTGCAGAGTTGGTCCTCATCAGACAGGGTGGTGAAGAGGGGGTACCCATCACGAATCACAAACCATTCTTTCGCAATTTCACGGATCACGGAAAAATGATAAGCTATTTCACAAATCATAGAAGATTTTTACTTTTCATTCAAAAATAAATACTGGGTTTTCATTCCTAAGATTTTTTGCACGAATTTTGTCCTTATAAACGGACCGAAAGTACATACAATCGAAGGATCACACTGTTTTTCGTTATCTCTTTTCTGCGTGTCGCATATTTAATGAATCGGCGTTTTTATAATCACGAATCTCGGCAATGAAAAACTGCAAATCCCAGTCACGGACAAAGATGATTTCACGGATCACGGCTAGAATTTTTAGCTTTTCACGAATCACAAGCAATCACGGGTCACAAAATACCTCTTCACCACCCTGATCAGAGTTGGTCCATTTCAGATGTGGTTCTCCATAGAGGTGGTCTCTTAGAGAAGTGGAACCCACTGGTAGTGATTCCTTCAATGAGGTGGTCCCTTGCAGAAATGGGCCCCATCAGATATAGATCCCTTGCAGAGGTAGTCCTCAAAGGGGTGGGTCCGTTGCAGACATGAGTCCCTACAGATGTGATGTGGGTCCCCAAGGGGTGATCCCTTTCAGAGGTAGTACACGGTAGTGACAGTCCCTTACTATACTGTGGTTTCTTTGAGGACTTGTTTCCACAAGTTGTGTCTTCCATTTAAAGGGTTCCCTGACAGAGTTGAATGATCAATCAAAAATGTTGACCAACAGTGCTTGTCCATTATCCCTTCCCTAAGTGCTAAGGAGGTTAATTGCGCCTAAAAGTCCAAATGTATGTTCAGTTATATGGTAATTATTATTATAATTCTTTCATTTATAGTATGATGAATACAAAAACCCCATGGATAATATTGGTATGCAGGACTCTTTGCTGTCTCGTTTTGACTTGCTCTTTATTGTACTGGATCAGGTAAGAAATTTTGCTTTATCCTTGTTAAAGTTCATGTTTGCAATCATTGTTGCTCTCTATTACCTTCATTGTTTTGGAAGGCTGTGATTTTTGAATATCTGTCAAAAAGTGTAGGTTTGTTTGGATCCTGAACTGAGGTGAATTGTGCAGATTAGGATTTTGATTAATTGTTGGAAAAATGAGAGGAGAGATGGAGGTGCAATGATGATGTTAATGATGATGCTACTGCTGATGATGATAGTGATGATGATACTGGTGGTGATGACTGATGATGATGATGACACTGATGGTGAGATGATAACAAAGAGGTGGATTTTGAGGCTAATAATTTGAATATGTTGAATATGATGACTAAGATTATGACATCATAATGATGATGATGAATTTTAAGGAAAATTCTTTGTACAACAGATGGATCCTGACAATGACAGAAGAATTTCAGAACATGTCTTGCGAATCCATCGATACAGAAAACCAGGAGAGCAGGAGGGTGAAGGTAAGAATGATGATGAATGATGTCTGGTCTATGTTTGGTCTATGTCTGGTCTATGCTTGATCTATGCTTGATCTATGTCTGGTCTATGCTTGGTCTATTTCTAGTCTATGTTTGGACTATGTCTGATCTATGCTTGGTATATGTCTGGTCTATGCCTAGTAACTGTAGCTATTCATTTGTTGAAGCTCTGCCATTTGGAGAAGCATCTGATGTGCTAGCTACCAGAGATCCAGATGCCGAGGAAGAGGAAGAGGACACACCCATTTATGACAAACATGATCCCAATTTGTATGGGGCACAGAAGTCCAAGAAGGACAAGTTCATTTCAATGGCCTTTATGAAGAAATACATTCATGTTGCCAAAGCAATCAAGGTACAACAAATTGAATGTGCACTTTCCTTATCATCATCCTTACCCTTGTCATTGTTATCATCATCACGTGGTTAATCATCATTGATCATCATCATCGTCATCATTGTGTGGCACTAGTTGAGGGTCCTTACATATCTGTTTGCAGCATTCTGGATCATTCATTATTATCATCCTTGAAAACTATAAGTTTTCTTTTTATTGATGTTTTTTTTCAAGTTTTAATGATCATTCTAGCTGTCATGCTAATGCCCAGTTACTTGTTATAATTCAGCCTGCCCTCACTAAAGAAGCTGCAAATAAGATTTCCAAGGCCTACACAGACCTTAGAGACCAGGAAAACATTTCTAACGACAAAGCAAAGGTAATGATTGGTAATTGTATTCTTTATGAATATATGTATACTTATGGAAAGGAAGACCTCAACATCAATGGGAAGATTGAAACTTCCTACACTCTAAAGAGCAAGTGTGGCTCACAAAATTAATCCACTGACTTGACAATACTTGTTTCAACTTCCTTGTGATCTGAGTGATGTTCTATGAAAGAAAACTTAATTGTGCATTTGTCTTTATTTAGACAACACCAGTTACAGCAAGAACTCTAGAGACCCTGATTCGTCTTTCAACAGCACATGCTAAAGCCAGAATGAGCAAAACAATTACAGAGGTACAGTAAAATATGCATTGTAACCTTAGCAGAGCTGAAAATAATGGGACAATAATACCAGCACAAATATGACAAATTTTCCATTCAAGATGTGAAGTCTCCACACAATTGACACATTTCAAGGTAGTAACGAGGTATATGGGATCAGGGATCAGTGTTATTTTGGGGCTCAGGGATCACATCAGCGTTATTTTTTTTTTTGGCTCAGGGATGAGATTTTTAGCCTTGGAATCGGGATCACTGTCTTTAGAATTTCGAAAACGGGGGATCACTTTTTTAAGACGGAATCAGGGATCAAAATTGTCCTTATTTTGGGGATCAAGGATTACAATTTTAGCCCTGGGATCGGGATCACTGAAAAAAATATATACCTCGTTACTACCCTGACATTTAGTCGAGATTTTACCTTTGATGCAACTTTGTGAGGAATAGCATATTCTTGGCTGTTTTTGTTGTTCATATGTTGAATCATTATATTTTTTGCTGTTATTAATATCATAAAAATGAATTTTGTTAATGTGCTTTATTCCAGGATGATGCACAGGCAGCCATTGACATGATATCATTTGCTTACTTTCACAAGGTATATTTTATCTTGATGTTAATAAGCCTTCCTTAATGGTTATGATGATAATGGTGATGATGATGACAATGGTGGTGGTGGTGGTGGTGGCGGCAGTTGTGGTGGTGATGATGTGATACCATGGTGGTGGTGATGATGATATTGGAAACATACTGCAACGATTTTCCTCATTTTCCCATGCATTGTGACTGTTATCTCTATGTTATGCTTGAGTCCTGTAATTATGCTTGCAAAACCATTGAGAAACAGGTTCAAGGACTGTAGTGATCAGATGGTGATAATGATAGCACTGAAGGTATAGAATGATGCATTTATCAGCATAATTGAGTAAACGTTTACACATACAGGTTGAGAGAAGAGAGAAAAGCAAACGGAAAAAGGAATCTGACACAGAAGAAAGTGAAACAGAAGAGGAAGAAGAGGAAGAGGAGGAGGAAGAAGAAGTAGATACCCAAGAAAGAAGCAAGCGTAAGAGCAAAAGGACCAAAACCAAAAAAGCAACCAAGAAGCAAAAAAAGCCAGCAAAGAAGCCTGGAGATGAAGGATACGATCCTTACGACTTTGATGATGAAGATGAACCAGAACAAGAAGGTGCAAAACCAGTTTACAATATGCCTTTTTAACTTGCCTTTTATTCTTCTCGAAGAATATGAATCTTTGTTTGAAAACTGTGTGTGTTGCTTATTACTTCCATAAATACATTTGCTGCAGCTCAACTGTGTGGACCACTCCATCCTCACTTCCAAATAATTAAAGTATTTCACAGAATATCCTTTTTCTGCCGCCGATAAATTGTTCAGGTTGCCTAAGAATGACTGGTTACAGAAAAAAATTGACAGAAGGATAAATGACATAGCTTGCAATTATTTTCTACAGATGTTGTAGAGAAGATGAAAGAGCGTCGAAGGAAGAGTGTTGACCGCAGCCAAACTGAATCCATGGACACAAGTGATAGTGCTGAACCAAGAACGGGAACAATAACAGATGAGAGGTGACAGAATATAACCTATATATTGCTGTAATTTATAATTTATATCTTATGACAACCTATTTATGGGACGTGCAAACCGCCGCTTTGTTCAATACAGTACTTATGTTATTTGTAATTGGAAATTTAGGCTACAACTAAAAGCGTAAAATTGTTGCGTTAAAATGTAACATGTCGCGCGGATACGTACGCAACGTTGCGGCAACACGTTACAGGTTTTTGAATGAGCTTCAAAAACTCACATCTTGACATCAAAAACAGCCGCGCGTGCCAAGTCTTCGTTTTTCGCCAACTTTTAGGAGAATGTTGCACGAAAACTTGTCCGGTGTAACGTCACTTGCCTTTTCAGAACGTTCATTATTCACTTTTTTTGGAAATTGATTTAATAACTATTTCTTTGTGAATTCTTTGCAGACTTGAGAAGTTTAAACCATCACTCCTGAAGGCGTTCTCTGATGCACATGCTCAGTCTCTTCCTCTAGATAAACTCAAAGCCTCGATCAACAAACAGAACTCAGACGCCAAGTTTGACGACAATGAATTTGATGCAGCACTTGAAACTATGCAGTCAGCTAACCAGATTTATGTTGCCGAGGGCAATGTTTTCCTTATTTAGGACTCATGTATATACATTGTAATCAATTTAATATTTTCTTGCTTGCTTTTTCTCTCTCTTTGTGAGAAAAAAATTACTGCGAAAGAAGGTGGTGTAAATGCTGACATTTCGTACGCGCGCTGACTTCTTTCGTTGCGTTTATCGCATAGACGCAGTATTTGTTCCTCCAGGTATTTTTTTTGCAAATTAATTTTTGATACGAAACGTCTTAAAAAAGCAGGGAACCAAAACTAATTGTGGGCATTGGGGCTTTAGATTGAGATGGAAAATTTCCCTTTACTATCTCACTACCACGCGTGAAAACCCGTAATGCGCATGTTCTAAAAATTGGCGGACGCGTTTCATTGTCATTTTCCCGCCAAATGTGAATCCATAAAACATGTTTTTCATGGTAATGTAGTCTTCAAATTAAAACGCGAGCTTATGTTGGTATTTCTTTGTCTACTACATCTCGATGAGAGAAACACGATTTCATATCGTAAGAGCAGCGCATTTCAAAGTGTTCAAAGGGCGCACCGCGGGTTTGTGGGATATCAGCTGAATAAACTACCGACTTAAAAATACCCTTATGATTCGAATAAGCGCTCGGGGCGCTTATTTTGAAAGGTAGAGAAGGGGACTAGAATATACCACTTTCCAAGAAGTTGATCAAGGATTAATTTAAGGGTAAAACGGATTGACATGTACCAGAACTTTTTTGCAACAATATCGTATTCAGAGCTTGTTGCAGAACATTTACTCTACACATACTGTAGAACCACGCACTGTAGAAGTCTTGTCTAACCATCGGCCTCATCGAAAGGGGCGGGGCGGGCGTTTATTTTAAAAGAGGCAGTGGAAAGGCGGTTGTTGGAAGGAGGGGATTTATTCACATCACTACAAGACTACAAGGCCCAATGATACAAAATTAAGACGAGATAACAATGTGCTGTTGCATAACCTTGCTTTATTTTCTAGTTTTACAATAATTATTGACGTGGACTTCTCTAGCTGTCAGTTTTTCAAAACCTCCGATCTACGACTACTGTGAATGTGGAGTGGAAGCCATTGTTTTCTAAATTCTAATTACATTTTTTTAAAGTTTTATAGTCTCAAAGACTGACACTGTTGCATTGACATCTGCGATTTTCTACTGTGATTTTAAAAATTTCTATCACTTTTCACTAGCTCGTGAGTGGAAAACGGTACTTCACGTTTTTTTCTGTGCCGAAACGGAACTATAAACGTAAGGTATTGCGCTTCGATTAGTGATTGGCTCAGAAATTTGATGAACCGTAACCGCACCGTAGGTACAAGTACCTTAGGTCCCCTGCTTATAAGAGCTGTGCTCAAAGAGGCAAACAGAAAGGCATCTAAAACAGTGTGCAAAACTTGAGAGACTGCCCTAATTTTGGTCGTAATTAGCCGCCGCCCCTGTTTTAGACTCCCCCTCTCTAGGCCTGGGAGATTGCTGCTAGGTCCGAGACCCGCCCCAACCAACATTGTGTCGGGGGAGGGGGAGGGTTCGCAATATATACCCATTGCAAGACCTACATGATGGGTATTTGAATCAGGAGCGATTATAGAATACCCGTTCACCATAATATATTCTAGAGCGGAACTCTTTGAAAACGACGCAAGAATACAAAAGCTTCTATTGTTATTCAAAAAAAGTGAACGGGTATTCTATAATCTAGCGTTGAATCACATTGTGTCAATTTGATAGGACAGTGTATCAACTATTTTGCACTGTTGTTAGTTGAGTCTCTTGGGAAGCTATAGTTGAACAACAGTTGATCCTCTATTCTTACTATTGGAAAGTGATTAAGTATTCGGGATAGCACTGGGCGTCAAGGAACACTACAAAAACACTAGCATTGGATGCAGTTGAATTGGCTACTGAGTCGAAACCGTTAGGAGGAACTATTAACCCCGAATGACCTTGACAATAGCGCCCTATTAACACCCGTGCAAGGTACATGTGTTTGTGATTTGAATATCCCGGTTTGGCGTATCCCATCGAATAAGAAGCATTGCTTGCGAAGTACACCCCATTACCGTAAGCAGTACCTGTGAAGATGAAATACATTTAAATTAGGAGCTACCAGAGCAGTCTTCCGCCTATTTTTTAATCTGTTCAAAGCGGCACTGCAAGTGCATGTAGTTGCCAACCATTGTTCAGAACGCAAAATGCCAGAGAAAAGCGCTCTCCTGAAACTTCACAATGTAAGGCAACCATGTCGTAAAAGAAATTTCTTTCAAAATAGCGCTGCGCGTCGATTCTATTATAAATTAGTTCTCGTAATAGATGCAGGACTTAGACAAAGATCATGAAATTGTAAAATATGGAGAAACGTACATTTTAAAAGTCCGTTAAACCCACACTACAGAAATCGGACCCAAAGAGATAAAAAAATCCAATTTGTTTGCCTGAGTGACGTTTTTGACGCGCTCAGCTATTACCAAATATGGATAACAGAGAGTGTTGAAAAAGTCGTCCACGAAATGTATTCCAATTTATTATATGGATAATAGTGTTTTACCGGAAACTAAAATACTCGTCTTTTCCATATTTTCACTAGTGAAGATATGAAAACGTCATGTACCAAATGTTCCCGGATGTACGCGCGCGTCCTCAAAAAAATTCCCGCCAGTTAAACTTGTTTTTATTTTACTTTGCTTCAGTTTGTCCATATAATACTAAAGAACATTACACGTTGGCTTCGTAAACTATTGTTTTCACCACTCGAAAATACAATTCATAACTTCGCGACACCGTGTAAATATCCTCTAAGACTTAAAGAAATAACGCGACCAGCCCAAGGAAACGCATTTATTTCTGCGACATATCGAATCTTTTTGTATTTCATTCCATTCATTTAATAATATGTCATATGACAGTTTTTTCAGCATTAGAATATGTGTTCACAAACGTTTTTGAAAACGACTGTTTAGATGAAACAGATAGACATCAAAACGACATCTATGGACACCATATATAGAAGATATGAATTCAGTATTGATGCCAAATACCATATATGGCAAATGTGAAATTTATAGTCTACTAAATATGGTGCCGTATACCATAGATGTATATGAAAGTTACAGAAGTATTAGTTACTCACCATGTGCTCTTCCACCAAAACTCCGGTTAAAATTCTTTTTGTTGATATCGTTGAGATTTTGCTCCGCTGTTCCATGGAATAGTCTTTTCTCATTATTGTATCCTACGTTGTCTTGGTCCATTCTGCGTTTCAGTACCATATACTGCTGGTACAAATGTGGGTTTTGGATTCGCTCTATCTTGATTATGTGCCCACTTCCTCCAGTGCTTTGAAATTGTTGAAGAACATTGTTGTATTCTGTAGAACCAGGTGTAAGTGGTACAAGATGAACCGTTTCCTCTTTACCGTTAACCATGGGCATTGGGCTCCATTCTTTAGGCAAAGAAATATCTAAAAAGATAAATCAACCCTCTAGTTATTTAAGTCATTTGATAAACTCATATTTCCCCCTACGATTTTAAGGTTTGGGGGTTGGGTGCACTGTCAAAATTGGTCTGCAGTGCTCCATACCAAGAGGTTTTATTTTTGAAAAGCCACTTGTTGCTAGGAATTAATTAATGAGGGAAGTTGAAACGGACGATACAACTTTTTCGCAACATAGCGCGCAACAGCAGAATTTTGCTAGAATTCTACGTTTATAACAATTTGTCGAAAAATCTTGCAAGATTTTTCACGACGTTGCGCGCAACAAGATTTTCTTAGCGTCACTCGATGCAACTTGTCCTAGTAGGTCATTCGCTTTTCTCCTTCCCGGACGATCCCTTACCGTCTAAACATAGGGCTACTAGCTTGAGAGCAGAGCCAAGAAGCCAATACCATTCCAGGTTCTCTTCGCCGCTGACGACACGGGTGAAAAACGTATTGCGCATGCTCGAAAATTCGGCGGGAATTCATGGACGCGTTCGTGTTTACAAATAAAAGCACCGTCGATTCAACTGTTGTGTATTATGCGAATTTCTCGTGTATTATTTCACCAGGGAAAGAGAACAACTAAAGCGATGTTTTAGGAAAAAAATAGCACTAACTTTTCGCAGAAAGCCTTAACTTTCAAGATTTACTGAACTTCCCATGGTTCTGTTTAAACTTCCGAGTATGCGCAGTGCATTTTTCACACGTAAATCGTGTGTGCGAGTCTTAGTAAACTCTAACGCCTTGGTAAAAGGCTCAAGTGTATACACGCAAAAGCCTTTGCGTTGTATACTGTAATAGCATTGGAAAATCAAAGTTGATTAGGGATCCCACTGAATTTACAATACCTTCTCCTCCTTTAGCTCCAACAGTAGTCCGTGAAATCGTAATTCGTTGCCCGGTAGATTGTCCTTGTCCAGTCAAGTTCACTATATCGATGACAAACTTCTCGTTTTGGACTTCTACAGTTACACGAGGGTCCTTGTTGACATGGGCTTTCTCGAGGACAGCGTTAGCGGTTTTAGAGAAACGCCTAGTTGCACCTTGTAGTTCGTATCGCCATCGAACTGTCTCGGACAACACTTTAGCCTGCTCAC
Source organism: Telmatactis stephensoni (assembly GCA_029948255.1). Lineage (NCBI taxonomy): Eukaryota > Metazoa > Cnidaria > Anthozoa > Actiniaria > Isophelliidae > Telmatactis > Telmatactis stephensoni. The sequence continues at coordinate 183,463 of JALIZF010001318.1, read as the reverse complement.
TGTCCGTCTCTTTCTTGCTTCTCTCTTGAATTTCTTTCCATATATCATTGATTATAGTACTAACATCATCAGGGTCGCCTCGAACTACAATGCGTTGAATTCTGTCTTCAAACTTGATAGTCACATCAAGTTGGCCAGCTTTACTTGTCAGGGTATTTCTTTGGCGTGGACTGAGCTTGGGGACGTTTTCATTCTCAACCTTCTGCGTTTTACAAGCGTCTGAAAAACCCTTAAGTAATGATTTCTCAGCTCTTGATACATTGTCATTGCTTTTCCCAAAAATAACAAACTTCATCGAAGAAGCTATTGGGGTGATATGACGTTTGATTGTTGTTTTAGAGCGAGACGGTATGCTTCTCATGGGAACTCCGCGCCTTTGAGTTGCACCACTAGTCAAGCTGGCAAATCCGTACTGTTGTTGAACTTGTTGAAAAGTGGGTAACATATGTGCTTGAAAGATGACAATTCTCACCTGCCTCAAGTTTCGTAACTGAGGGCCGACATTGGCGAGTGCTTGGAAGGTAGCTTGCGCGCTGTCAACCTCTGACATTCCGGAACCTCCAGTCCCAAAAGCTGGTAGGGATATCTCTCGAAAACCATTATTGTCAGCAACTCGTAGGCAATTCTCGATGCACCTTTGTATTTGGTCTCTGCCTGCTTTACCAGTCGAGATCGCGTGGATTATCTTCCCACAACGTAGGCTTCCACCTGCGTTGGTCACTATCACTGACCCATGGGATTGTTGGACTTTATTGGTACATTCTGTTTGCAAAGATGGATTCGCTCTGGCAATTGCTTTGCTTACTTCCCCAGCAGAACTCAAGTTCATATCGTTGCCAATGATATTCACAATTGCATCAGTTCTTTCTTGGAGAAGATCGCCTTGTAAAAGACTAACGGCAACATTACCATACCTATTTTGGCCAGGAATTGATGTGCTACTGATGAGCGAAGTAGACTTTCCACTATACGCAGCAAATTCTTGCTGGAAAGCGGCCACGAGTTGGGGGTCTTGATTGAACACAACAAATCGAATATCCTTGAGGCAAGGGGAGCCGCCCCACCCATTTACGATATTGTACACTTCACCGATCATGATGCGGCAGGCCATATCTTTGGGAAATCCAAGCCCAGCTGTTCCTAAGACTGGAAAAGCTATTGATTGGACATTCAGCTGTAAAGCTTGTTGAAGACATTGCTGGACTGTAGAGCGCAGTATCTGAACAGAGAGAAAAAATCAAACCATCGAATTGAATATATTTAGTCCATTATCTAAAAGGAGGCTTCAGAAAGAGTATAGCACTTTACGGAAGGAAGGAAGGAAAGAGAGAAGGAAGGAAAGAGAGAAGGAAGGAAAGAGGGAAGGTAGGAAGGAGGGAAGGAAGGAAGGAGGGAGGGAGGGAGGGAGGGAGGGAGGGAGGGAGGGAGGGAGGGAGGGAGGGAGGGAGGGAGGGAGGGAGGGAGGGAGGGAGGGAGGGAGGGAGGGAGGCAAGAAGGAAGGCACACAGGAAGAAGGCACGAAAAGAGGCAGGGAGGGAGAAAGGCAGGAAGGAAGGCAGGGAGGGAGAAAATTGAGGAAGGGAGGGAGGGAGAGAGGAAGGAAGGAAGAAGGGAAAAAATAGTAGGAAGGGGAGGAGGGAGAACGAACGAACGAACGAACTAACAAACAGAGTAGATGCGCATTAAGTGTAAGTAGACCTGAAACCTTGATACGAGATTTTGTCATCACTTTAGTCGGTAACCCTTTTGAAAACATTTATGAGCATTTTCAAACTAGAGACCTCACCTGATCAGAGTTTCCGCCGTTCTGCCAAGCAGAGCAGTGCGTAAGGATCACGTTACGGCAGTTAGGAAGGTATGTGCTAGGAACCACAGCGATGCTTCCTGCTGCTAAAGATCCTGCAAAAAGGTTTTTAGCTTGAAAGGATTGTGACAGTTGACCAAGGACGGAACCAACCAGAATGTCAGCCTGAATAAAAAAAAGAAATGTCACTTTTTTGAGAAACCATTCCTCTATTAATCTAACGTAGATGAAACAAGACACCTGTTTGAACTGTAATTTTGTCAGTTTTAACATGACGTAAAATTTTCTACAATCAACTATCTGTTCTAGAAAGATCATCACGGAAATGTAAGCAATTTAGGCAATTGCTTTAGAAAAGCCCGAAAAAAATTCGGGGCTTCAACGGGATTCGAACCCATGACCTTTGCGATACCGGTGCAATGCTCTTCCAACTGAGCTATGAAGCCACATATGTTGGGAGCAGGCCATTTTGTTGGGTTCATAGTATACCACATAGGAATGTAAATATTGAATCTTTCAATATTTCTAGTTCCATTACCGCGGATCAATCCATATACATAAACTATCTGTTCACTCCGTCAAACAGTTTTCTACAATCAACCATCTGTTCACTCACAGTTTCAAACCGTTTATAACAAGCCATTCTTTCTCTGAATATCCTGTAATTCCGAGACGCAGAAAAATTAACGGAAGATTGAGGAATTATGCTTTTTCAATAAAATAAAACAGAGAAAGGCGTTGTTAAAAAGTGCAATTCTCTCGGCAACTGGTCTCGCAATGCATGCGTTGTGAATTACAAAAGTGCACGAACTACTGTAAGGAATTCAGTATCAAATTCGTCACATCGATATTAGTAAAACTGCAAAGTTTGGGGGAGATTGCTCTTAACGTGATGAAGATATGAATGTTTACAAAGAAATGTACGGTGGACGGGCATCACATGCACGGCGAACCTCGTTACTTCGTCAGTTTAAGGACAATCTTTACGAAACTCGATCAGCAACTTTACTAATACCGATGTGATGAATTTGATAGCGAATTCGTTTTTCCGATAAATAAAATATTTTATAATGTCATGCTGGCGTGATAAGAGTCTACTACAACGCCATTGTGAAACAAGTTGCAAGAAACATTGCATCGTGTAACAGCATCACAAGACTGATCAATATCACCATAACACATAACAATGACAATGACAATGTTTTATTTAGCATCGTTTTTTCATTAGGTACAGAGAAAAAGCATCATTAAAACTTGAATAAGGATGCAAGCTATCTACAATAACCTTTGCAGGCTAACCGGGGTAGATAGCCGAGTAGTTAGCATTATATATTAGATCTTAGCGTCATATATATATGCTAAATAATACATAACATATACTAAACTACTACATGTCAAAGTCAACTTACTTGTTCGGTCACGATATCTGCTGATTTCCACGAGATCTTTACGGTTCCGATAGTAATACATGACGCTGAGCTAAAATTTGCCGCTATTCCAGGAAACGCGGGTGTTACGACATCTTCGACGTCACTCTCATCCGACGATGACGTATCTAAGCTAGTTACAACCCTTCCAACCGCACCACGATCGTCTTCATCTGAAGAAGACGAATTGGATGCATTCGGTTTAGTAGTCTGCGGTTCAATGGTACAGCGGTGTTCTTGCTCAACGGACTTTATAAGCCTGTCTCCCTCACGAGCGAAAAACTTTCCAAGCCCCGGTTGTTGAACTTCCACATCTTTAGTATTGATAGATTGAACGAGTTGTTTGAGGCCGTTTCGAGCTCGATCGAGGCCAACCCTCGTTCCAAAAATAGAAAATTCGTCACCCTTTTCACCAGCTTTGACTTTGACGGAATACTGACCAAGCGTATGTTCAATGTTTTCTAAGTCGTCCTTCTTATTCTCTAGAAGGTATCTTCGAAAGCCGTTCCCTTTGCAACTGAAGCTTTCGGTTCCAATGGAATTCTGGTCTAGAAATGTTTGCATCCTGTCATATGCATCGGCGACGTCATCTTTAAAGCCAGCAATCCATGTATCAAAGTACTCATTCCTACGAACATGGATGTGTAACTTTGTCTTCAGTTCCTCACAAAGAGTCCTCCATTTTTGCGACTGAAGAATCTCCCGGTTTTCTTTCTCGACTTTGATTTTGACTTCAGAGGTGAGTCCACGAATGAGTTCGGCCGCCTCGTCAGCATCTTTACTGGAAATCCCCAGGACAAAGGTTTTTGCGGATTCATCGTCTTCTCCCTCATCCACACAAAACACAGCTGTTATCTTTCTTTTTTCCATTTCTTGTTTAATCCGCTTTAGTCCTTCTTCAGAGCCTAACATTTCTGTAATTGTCTTTGACAGCGAGACACGCCTTTCACTCATTTTTGCCAAATGTTGATAGAGCTTGATTTTGGCCTCAGCAAATTCCTTCTTCGGTCCAATGATTGTTGCTTTTCCATTCTCTTCATCAAAATGAATTTCTAAGTTGGGAAACTCTGAGCTCGAGAGATGGTTTTTTATGAAGTCAATTTTCTTCAATAGTGCCAGCTTTTCTTCTTCAACGTCTATAATCTGATTTGAGAACGTCTTCTTTGCTTCAGAACTCTGGGTTTCTTTCATTTGATTTATAAACTTATTTTTCACATCCCCTGACTTGTGAACATGACAAATTATTTGAAATTCGTCCTTTGACTGTCTTTCTCGCAGTAGAACCTTATCCTTCCCAATACTGTGCTGTAGCTCGTAAGCATCCGCCATGACAGCGTCCCAGTGGTTTTTGTCAACTTTCAGATTAAATTTCGCAAATTTTTGTGTAAAAGTAGTGACAGTTTCAATTCCCTTCTGTTTGGCCACAGACTTTTCTTTGCCAGGTTCAGCTACAATATACACTATTGAATCCTCGCTGTTATAGTTCAACATGAAGCCAAGCCGTTTCAAGGAGTCCTTCAGGTTGTCAATGTAAGATGTAGCTGAGATGAATGTCATTACATCGGAATCGACGCCTATTGCTATACCTTCGCTTTCATTTGGTTTCTGACCGGCTTTACTGTCGAGCAAGGGATAGTATTTGGACACTTCTAGCAGCGCGCTATCCAGTTTGTGCGGCGTTTTTGGATTGAGAACTTTCTGGATTACTGAAATAGAAAGAACACATATTACTATAGCATGCATAACTTGAAGGGCTTGGGTAGGGGTTTGTCAAATCAAAGAAAGAAAGAAAGAAAGAAAGAAAGGATGGAAGGAAGGAAGAATCAAAGGAAGGGAGGGAGGGAGGAAGGAGGGAAGGAAGGAAGGAAGGAAGGAAGGAGGGAAGGAAGGATCAAAGGAAGGTTAAACGAAGGGGAAGAACAGGATAAGAAAAAAACAGCAGCACTCCACGCTTACCCTGAGGATTTTCAAACGTAACAATGGCACGACCGTCTCCTTCCTTTAACTCGATGTCTGACACATCACCACCAATTCTAGGAACAGAAAAATAGTATTCCAGTGCATCACGAGTTGTTTTAGAAGACAATCCGCAGACCAAAATGCTTGAACAAACAGGAAGTCTCTCAATAGAAACTTTTGATCCATCCAAAAGCCTCTCCCCAACTCTTTGTTTAGCTTTATTAAAATCTGAAAAACAAATACCTAATACTTTAGCTATATCTTAAATGTAATGCCTCCTTAAAATAATATCATTAAATATCATAAAATAATATACTTTACATATATCTTAAATGTAATGCCTCCATAAAATAATATCAGTGGGAAAATAACGCACGGATATGCGTTACGGTGACGTTTACGTCGCGGAAAATACGCCCCCATTCCGCGACGGATTCTTAAAGTTACGGTTACGGAACAGCTACAATACGGCGCAAATCGTAGCGTTACGTTTTTCACCATAAAACCTTCAATAGAGTAGATTTCGTATGACTGTGAAAACGGCACCGCACGGTCACGGCACGGTTACGGCAGGAATTTCAAATGTTTTTATAGACAACACGGCACTGACACGGTCACGGAACGGTGCGATCCGTTTCACACTCATACGAAATCTGCTCTAACGTGAATTTGCTATACTCTACCTACCGGAAATATTTTTCAAGGTTATCACTGCGTTCTTGTTATCGTCTGATTTGGCTACGTCCAGCACCTCTTCTTGTGTCCTGGCTTCTACAAAATTCCGTATACCATCATAGGTACTGTCTGGATTTAAACCCCCCAACACAACGGTATTTGGCTCAAAAGTCTCACTCCTTTGTGATTGATTAGAGCGAGATGGCACAGCTTCGCTTTCGGCTCCGCCTCTCTTGTTACCGCGGTTAACTCGGCGTTGGTCTCCTCTTCCTCGACCGCCCCTCCCACCCGAATCGGAACTAGGGCGTCGTCCACGATTTGGCCTCGCTCCATCGTCTTTCATGGCTAAATTACTCTGAGAGAAAGTAAATGGTTGTTGGTCCATTAGGGTAGGAATATCACCATGATAATAATTGCCTCCCCCTTGAATTCCCCATTGAAAAGGGGGCCTGACGCCATGATATGGAAAGGGACCGCCACTGTAATGCTGATGGGGCATTCCTGTGAATCCTGGGGGGTTATACCATTGGTACTCCGGGCGCCAATTTACCCCATAGCCTCTTTGGTTGCCACGCCCATACTGCTGATGGAAAACACCTTGGCTGTTGGGCCCTTTCAAATTTTCCTGATTCTGATTTTGATTTTGATTTTGAGTTTTTTTCTTGTTTCGATTCCGACTCCTCCTGCTGCTTTTGTTCTCCTCTTGTTTAGTTTCTGCTTCTTCAGCCAAACCACCTTGGCTAGAAGGGTCTCTATCATTGTTTGCACCCTCCTCCTTTGCAACAGCGTCTTCATTGCCTTTTCCCCAGCACTGACGCCTACCTCGGTTCGAACGTCCTCGTCCTCGGTTCTGCTCCAGACTTACATTAACTGGTTTCTTCATGGAGGCCATGTCTTTCAGACAGTTCATGGCGATTTGAAGGTCCTCATTGACATCAGATCTATGGAGCACCTTTCTAATTACAAAAGGTGGAACATTTTTGAAGTTTTCTTGTAAATATTTAACCTTTTCCTCAAATGAACGTGGCTTATTCATCTCTGTACTGTTCGCTGAGCTGTCATTCTCATCCCCAAGACTTGAAAAGCTTTCTAATTGATTTGGATTTGTTTTCCTCCTTTGATTTTTCCTCTGGAAATTTCTTTGTCTCCTATCTTGCTGCACATTTTGCCTGCCTTGTTCTTCAACTGGTTCCCCATTCATTTCTTGGAGATGGTATATAGCAGCATCCAAGTCTTCATTAACATCATCCCTCTGCAAGACTTTCTTGATCATCAAGGAAGGAAGATTTGGAAATTGCTCACTTAACTGATTCACCTTGTCATCCAAGCTTATCACGTCTGGTTCTTCAATGTCAAGTACTTCAAATACACTAGGGTCTACCAAAACATCACCAGGATCATCTTCAGACAAATCATCTTCAGCATTAGAATTATGTGAATTGTCTGTTATAATTTCAAAAGAATTATCTGTATTGCTTCTCTCCTCATCCGTAGAATTATTTGCATTGCCTGCTTCTTCCTCTCCAGATTCACTGTCATCAGAATCATTAGTGTCATCTTGAACATCATCCTGCACAGTGAGGATTTCCTCGTTGTCTGATGGGTTATCCATTGTATATGTTTGTAGTTTCAATGACCTGAGAAAATTTAATTGATAACATATATATTAGACAGTGCTGAGGATTGAAAAGACAGACAGACACACAGATGAACACAGGCAGAAACACAGACTGGTTGACAGGTCCACATCAGCAATAGCTGCCATTTTTTTCAACCTGCTCAACCAAATAAAGGATGTATGTATGTATGACTCAATGAACCAACAATTTAAAACTTCTGTACATGAAAGTCATATGATAAAAATATATACTGTACAATAGTTATGACATTCAGACAGACAGACAGACAGACAGTCAGACAGACAGTCAGACAGACAGACAGACAGACAGACAGATGGAGTGAGGGAAGCAGGAAAGGTTGTCTGCATATTATACAGCTAGGGTAATGTGGGGTAATCAATCAAATTCCATGTAGATGTTCCATCCTACTCATCCTTTTGGTGAACAATGAACCTTTTAGAGTTAAGGTTTGTCTTGGGTCAATGTTTCAAGTAGTGGCATAGTGAGGAGGCCACCATGCCCCCCCCCTAAAATGTTGGACTTGAGTCTTCACCTGAAGGATGATGTCAGTGATATCACTTTTAAGTTTTACTTTTAAAATTTAATTCACAATATCTTGCACTTGGACAAAGCTTGTTTTTGTTTCTTGATTCGAGACAAATTGCTTTTTGTCCCAAAAAATTATGTTCTTCCTGGGGAAATTAGGAAAATAGCTAGCACATTTTGACAGGAAATGGACCTTGAAATATAACCTTTCCATTGAATGCCCTTCTTTTGCTCAGGCCTCACTACGCCACTGGTTTCAAGATGTCACTGCAACCATTATCCTAGCTGGCTTTTATGCGACACTTTTGAGAAAAAGGTACCCCCTTTTATACATTTTTCAAAGAAAATGGTACCCCTTATATATGCCTTTTTAAAGAAAATTGCATATCTCTAGCCAAAGTCTAAGGTAAAATTTTCTGAAATCTCAACCCTTTTATATGCCTCCAGTGTGAAAATGGCAATGTCTTCATGTATAGAGCAGTTTCTAAATGAGTGGGAAACTTACCATGCCATACTGCAAAGTTCTGTGTCAGTGCCGTAATGTCTATAACCATTCCAAATTCTTGCTGTAACTGTACCGTGCAGTGATCCTGATGATTATGCTGTTTTCCCAGTCATAGGAAATCTGCTCTAGTAAAATAATTTAATAATAGGGAGTACCCACCCTGGAATGAACTCAACTACCATCTACAGTAACGTGAGTTAGAAATTATATTGGGAATCCTGTGTAATTCTTTTGTTTTCTATTTACTGGGGGACTCCAAAAACCCTACTGATATGTAAGGGTTTCCTTACCTTCATGTAATACAACCTAGACTAGATTTCGTATGACTGTGAAAATGGCACTGCATGGTCACGGCACAGTTACAGCTGGAATTTCAAATGTTTTTATATTATAGACATCACAGCATTGGCTGACACAGTCACGGTACGGCACAATCCATTTAACACTCATATAAAATCTGCAAGCATGGTCTATTTCCAATAATCAAACCTGCTGTATCTATTAAAGAAGTGTTGAAAGGTCAAGTCAACTTTGTGAGACTCAGAGTGAATCATTTCTCTTACAAGCCTGATAATTCTTTATATTTCAAAACTCATACTCAAAATTCAAGTCTCTGTGATATCTTTTTGTTCACTCACCACCCCTTATCAAATCAACAAAGTAATTTCAGTCATCAAGAATGAAATAAGAGCTTAATTGAACAGAACTTGCATTTCTGTGTCTAGATAAGCCAGTTGGTGTGTGCAAGCAACTAAATTCCTAATAGTTCTCCTCACCACTGGCTTAAAATTATCACAACCAGACTGAGTTTAATGCAGCTTACTTGAAAGGACACTTACGTATCTCGCTAAATCTCATAACTCTATTGCATTGGACTGATCTATTATATAAGAATTAGCAAGAAATCATCATGAAGTTTGAATAAAGTTCTTTCGTTTATTGAGGGGATGCCCCTCGGGATTTCTTTGATCATCCACTGAGTCCTTGACCGATATCTTCAAGCATGCATTATAGAAAATGGTAAAATAATCTTGCAAGAATTAAGACTTACTTATATTAAGATTGCTTTCACAATCAGCGACTCTACGTTTCAAGCTACAAAAATAAGCTTCTGCCCTATTCAGCCTGAAGAAACTACTGAGTCGTACTGCAAAATAAATCAGATTCTCAAAGTCCGACGGTCGGTTCATTCAAACACAAAAAAGCGTACACAGACGAACTGCATTTCGAAACTCACGAGGAACTTTAAAACAGTTGAATTAATGTTAAATTTGATCGCCTTATCTTGATTTCAGCTCTGTCTTTGCATGACTGGTTGACTGTTTGTTGTCGAGTTTGTCCCAAAGCCGTTCAAAGGTTGCAAGCTCACCTTTAGATATCATTTGCCGTCATCTTGTACTTCCAAAAGGAAAGAGTGGTCTCTCCTGACTTAGAGTGAAGACTGATTATGGAGAAATGAAAGCCAAATTCTTCATTCAAAAGAGGGAATTTTCCCTAGCTAGCTATGACAAAATTGATTTCTTGGTAGTCAGTTTTACTTCCGGTTGCCTTCCAGGAAATTTGCATGAGAACGAGGCCAATATATTCAAAGGGGGGATTTTTCGCAAATTCCCAGAAAGAAAAGATGACTCACTTTCCAAAAATAGAAATGATTATGATTAAAAACAATATTAAGATAAGCTTAAATACACTAGTTCACAATATTTCTTGCATTTAAACTTTTGTTGTTTTTCACATGCATTTTGATTCAGTAATTTTTCTTTTTTCCTTTTTGTCACTTTCATCCCTCTTTGTCACTCTTTCCAATGACGATATACGTCCATTTGAGTCTTGTAACTTTGAATTTTAATTCCTTTTTTATGAACTTGATCTTACAGTACTATTCACAGTAAACTAGAATAATATAATTATACACAATTGTTCAAAATTTTACATCATAAATGCACAGTCCTATGGAGCATTAGGCTGGATAGACTTTCAGTGACTAACACATACATCCTTGGGAACCCAAGGGGTAATTTATCATGTTGTTGCTTGTTTTTTGCTCCCTCAAAAAAATCCCCCTTAATTGAAACATTGTCCGGCTAGAACTTTGTTCCAGAATTAGAAGTCAGAATTCATTACAATATCACTTTAATGGTTATTGTCATTTGTGTATATCCTAAATGCTGTTCAGTCTGCCTCATCAGGATGACCAATCAGAAACAAGAGAACCACTTATCTTCTGGAACAAATATGTTGTTCCAAAATTATTATTCTAACAGATAATCTCAGTGCAAAGTTATGTATTATTTGACTACAAAATTTACTATGGATAACTTATATAATAAATAATTCATGTATGTTGTAGAAAAGAGTCATTATTCCATATACGATCAATTTTGCTTTTTCTTATTCTTTTTATTCTTTTTGGATGCTGCCAAAACTCGTTCATCTTGTAATCTTTTCACTTTGCGGTGATGGCTGGTGCTGTCTTTTTGAAGCTCCTGAAAATACATAAATTAAACCAAGAAACCATGAATAAAGGCCTACATTATCCATAAAAATATAAAGAATGAAGGAAAGAAAGAATGAATGAGTGAATAAAAATAAATGAACAAACAAACAAACAAACAAAAGAAAGAATGAAAGAGTGAATTATGAATGAATGATATAATGAATAAATGGAAGAATCAGCTAAATAAGCAAATGAAGGAAGAAAGGAAATAGAAAAGTGAGAAGAAAAAGATAGGAAGTGAGGAAGAGAGGAAAAAAGAGAGGAAGGAAGAGAGGGTGGAAGGAAGAAAGGAAAGAAGGAAAGGAGGTGGAGGGAAAAAGCTAGAAATTAAGGAAGGAAGGAAGGAAGGAAGAGAGGGAGGGAGGGAAGGAAGCAAGGAAGCAAGGAAGGAAAGGAAAGGAAGGAAGGAAGGAAGGAAGGAAGGAAAGGAAAGGAAAGGAAGGAGGGAAGGAAGAGTGATAGTAAACAAGCAAAGAAAGAAGGAAGCCAAAGGATAAAGAAGTCTAATGAAAAAGTTACAAAGTATAATTCAGTGTACCATAGATGTGGAGTTTTCATCTTTTACTTTCACCTCACTTGAAGTGCTTGTACCTGTTAATTAAGATTATTAAGATTCTCATCAGCTCAACTATTGCTTTCGAATCCCCTTGGGAGAAATAGTAATCATTAACTTTTCAGAAAATAACTTACAGTCAACAGGAGTTGGTTTTGTATCAATAAAGAAGTCATCACACAGAGATGGCTTGCTTTGACTATCCTCATCCTCATCTAGAAAACAAAATATCACATCAGTTATGTATCTCCTTATTTACCCAAAGCCCCAGGGGGAGCCTTTTGGGGGTTCATTTCCTATGGTGATCAGGCAAATAAAGTCCACAATACCTTGTTCCTTGATGTCAGCTGAAAGTCTTATCCCTTTTTTGGCTACCTTAAGATTTTTCCGCTCTTTTGGAGACTGCAGAATCATGCTGCTTGCATCATTCAACTCTCCTTTTGTAATTTTTTCATTGATCAACTTAAATATCTCTTCTGTTGAAACATAACAATATTTGATAAGTGTAAATCTTAAAGTATAAAATCTTTTTACAAGACAGTATAAATACTATTACACTAACCTTTGTGTTGAATGGTCTGTTGACTTGTACATGGCGTAGGTGGAAAGAGTGATATGTATTTCTCATCTTTAGGGTAATACTGAAAGCACAAAGACATCCAATCAGAGTAGGTATTGTAGTACATGGTTTTTATGGTATAATTAACTTTAAAATATCGGCACTGACTTACTGTAATGTAGTTCCACTGTTGCTTTAATAGTTGTAAATTCTTTTCTAATTCATCTCTAAAGATTCAAGAACAAAACAACTGTTACAAAATGGCATCATCATATCAATGATACTCTATACTCATGTAACTGCAACGATGTTTATGTTAATAAAAGATAGATAGATACTTTTATTTAAGCAGGGTAAACCATTCAGAAAATTACAAAGAATTGACTGTTATCAACTGGTGCCCTAAATAAAATTTATAAATGTTACAAAGAAGAAAAAACAAAAAAATAGAATAAAGATAAAATACAACAATATATAAAACTATAAGATATAAAATTTTGTTAAAATTTAATTAAAATTGTGAGTGCTAGCAATTAGAGCTAACAAATATTGTGATATAGAAAATACACATGCACCTATATATACATAAAAACACAAAGCGCATATACATGAAAGTGGGAAAAAAATTAATATAAAATCATCACAGCATAGACTCTATCATACAGGACTTATCTATATTTTGTATAAACAATGTAGACAATTTGTTATATAAAATACCTTTGCTTTTCATCTGTACATTGAGTTAATTCATTCATACATGATTTATAAGATCTTGTTATCTTTCTCTTCTCTAAAATACAAATTACAATTATAATTACTCGCTTTAAACCTTCATCAACCAAGATTCTTGGGGAAAGCTTAGAGTTAAGTTAGAGTGTATCATTTTCTTTACACCCCCTCCCCCCTGGGAGAATGTCTGTATAGAATTTGTCTGTAGTATCACTTACCAAAAAATTTCACCATTTTGTATTTCTTGGCAATTTTCTTTTCTTTCTGTTGTCTTTCATTTTCTTTAAGATTTTGTTTCAGCATATTTAACATTCGTTCTTGTGAAGTGCGGACAGTGGCGGGAATATCCTTCTATTAGGAAAGAGAACAAAAACAACCCCGTCACGCAACACCATTTATCATTGCATCACGCAATACCTAATAACTCAAGTGAGTTCAGATTTAAAGTTTACCAAATATTTATACAATTTTTATACAGAATTCCCCATATTTAGCGAGGTTTACACATGACTGAATGAATTCAGTACGAGCTTAGACCATTTTACTTCTTAGATATTGAGATTCTGGGATGAAAATAGGTAAGCTTACAAAATTAAGTTACATGTGTTTCACCTGACGAAGGAGACGTTGCACATCTCTTAGCTGATTTTTGAAAGACTTTTTGCGCTTTTTGGCTTGATTCTTGCTTTCGTTATTTGTATTGGAGAGTTTACGATGCCTTTGATGCTGAGAAGGTGCCATAACGATCGAAGAAAGTTTTTGAGTGAGCCCGCGATATTATTCACTGACCAATTGGCCTCGCTTTCATGCCAAGTGAAAACCGAAGGACCGGAGAAAAGTGTCCGTATTATGGAAGTGTCCTTACTATAGGGGTCGTAGTACTTTCCGTATTCACTCTTTTACAATCAGAGTAATATTCTAACTAACATGATGTCAGAAAGGTCTACACTGTCCATAATAAAGAGGTAGAATTTATGTGAATGTTACCATCTGGGGCCGAGATTATGGGTCCGTTCACGCTGGGCATAAATGACCCCAAAATCGCTCTTCAAACGTCACCTTTTTACTAAAACCTTCATATCTTAAACAGTCTTTCATCGATTGGAACGAATTTTTTGGAGGTGGCTGACTACATGTAGCGTTTCGTTTTGGTTTGCAGAAAGTCATCATTGACGTCATTTTGACGTCATAGTGACTTCATAGTGAATTGTTACATTTCTCAAGAAAATCTAGATCAACTCCAGAGTTTTTCCAAAGTGCATATTTTGATAGCATATAACATTCTTTAAAATTTGGCACGACTTTGTTTGAACACACTCCGAAAGATATCAAGAGGGGGCCCACTCACTAATCATCTTCCTACGACGAGGGCATCTGCGCACCATTACCAAACAAGAAACTCAAAGAACTATACAATACCAAAGCATAGAACTGAAAGATTACGTCGTAGTTTTTTGCCAAGTACAATTTTATCTTTTAATAATCAATAGTATATCTTATAGCCAATTATAATATATTAATAGATATTAATTCCGTTTGTTACAACATTTGTAATTCATTTATATGCGAGAAATGTTGAAATTAAACTTATTATTATTATTATTACTTTTATTTCGATGCGATATTCGTTGCTGAGTTATAAAGGATATTTAATTCACGATGACGTCATAAATGTGACGTCACTCGGGCTACATTAAAAGCTATAGACTGAAGCCACTGAAAAAAGGAAGTGGCATTGCAGTTATCGTTTAAGATTATACTAACATGTTTAACAACGCTTTTGCTAGGTATTTTTTATTAATATTTCTTATACTTATCTTCAAAAAATCTAAAATCTAAAATCATACGATTCGGAGGACTCTGGAGTTCTCTCAATGTGCAAAATATAAAGGTAAACGATTTGCAAATAAAAGAGTTAAAACGAGGCTATATTTTAATACATACGGTTCAAATTAAGCTTACTATAGGGCTATTCAGTTACTGTTATACTAAATTACGTCTTGATTTAAGAGAATTTCTTCCCTCGTAGCCTACGTTCTTTTTTACCCATAATGCATTGTTTCGTATTACACTGTAAAAGCGACAAAAGCCTCTGATTGGCTTAACCTGTTTGACGTCAAAGTGGTTTTTTTGGATGATCTTTCTCAGATTTGAATTAATTGAAATTTCAGCTAAATTGGAGGACATCGTAGTTTTACACTGCTCAACTCAACTGTATTGATAATAGAAAAAGAAGGCAAATTTTACATCAAGGTTAGTCAAAAAAATTTACCGCGAAATTTCCAATACATTTTTTTGTCAACTTCTTAGTGGTTAGAAATTGAATTGTCCAGGATAGAAATTTGAATTGCTCGCCAAATATGTTGGCAATTTTTTCGAAAAAAAAAGCTTTCCAACAAATTTGTAACTGTTGAATGGGCAGAATGTTGTTTCCATTGCTACTCAGTGATAGTCAGAAATTTACTAGAAATTGGTATTATAGTATGACACTATATACATGTTCATCTTTGAATTATTTCGACTAGAATAGGTCACTATTGTTAATGTCAGTTCATATAAAACAATAAACACTTTTGAAAACGATGCTATATAGCACGAGTCTTAGCTTAATTGAAAATGATGGTAGATAGTACCGAAACATCGAGAAAAAATGACTGTAAAACTCTTCAGAAAAAATGTTCAACTTTCATATGAAACATAACATCAAAAAATTAACCATGGAACGCGAGCCGGTCACGCTTAAGATATATACTTACCGGCGATCCTTATTCTTTCACTCTTTTAAAATTTCTAACAATTAGGAATTTAAACAACATTCTGCCCATTTCAAATAGTCACAAATTTGTTTTTGACAATTCATGTAAAACAATAGAACGATGAAAACGATGCTCACTATAGGACGAGTCTTGGAAATGATGGTAGATAGTATCGAAACGTCGCGAAAAATCTTGGTCGTTCCTAATTTTACTGTAAAATCTTTCAGAAAAAAGTTTAATTCATGTAAAACATCACATAAAAAATTACATCACGCGGGCCAGTTAGTCGAAGATACGTATTCGCATCCTTATTTCTTTCATTCATTTGTTGTTCACATGAACTTAGAAAGCTATATGTATTATATATATGCTATCAGTAAGATTTTAATTTGTCCATTACTGAAAGTACGGTCTAACAATTAATACTTCAGTTGAGTTCACAAGCATGGCTACTGTCCTTTCCGTATCCTAACTTTTGGTTTGCAATGACAATTAATTTATTTAAAAACATTTTATAGCGCGAGCACTAAAAGGCCGCCGACGAGCTAACAGCGAATTCTTGGGTTGCATGTGACGTCACGGCAGCCATCTTGGATGAACTTCAACAAAAGATTTCTCATTAGCGTCTCTTGTTTCTTCATCCAACGTGGCTACCGGTTCTTTGTCTTTTGATTCCCAAAGGAATGGATGAAACCCAGCAATAGAGAGAGTGAACAACCAATGGCCTAGCTACTTTTACACTACACACGGTGTGTACTCAAAAACTGTGAAAATACTAAGAAACTGTTGATTAACTGGGAAATCGGGATCATTTTCTCTTAATCGAGATGGCCCTTCAGTGGCTGTGTGTATCTCCGAAAAAATTCTGGCTACGTTACTGACAGTGAACAGCCAGCGAACACTAGGTGTGACGCAGCCTATCCCCAGGCGTCCTCTGCGAGCGCGAATCGCGAGCAAGACCTGGGACGAGAGAGAGAGAGAGAGAGACGGGAAAGCCTGGGGACTAGGTTGGGTGTGACGTTGTTTAGTTCTCCCTTTGCTTTTCTCTTTGTTAATTTTCTATGTGTATGGAGCTCCACTTTCGCTGGCCTTCCACCCGCAAAGAGCCGCGCTATATGAATTGAATCTGAATTTAAGTACATTATCGCCGAGAAATTTTGGTTTAAATCAGACAAACCAATACTGCGGTACACTAAAGTCACGATTCAATTAAGTCGACCGACCAATGTTAAATGAATATATTACCAACATAGTACCAAGCTTGTTGGTCGAATTTCTGGAGAAATAAATTTCGTTGATTATGTCAATTCGAAACTCATCCGTTTCTGTGGATATGATGATATACGTAGAAACGTATGCTGAGTTTCGCATTGATCATCGCATGAAATAATCGCTTTTACTTTCCATATATACCCTTCAAAAATGACAAACATAAGAAAAGAAAAAAAAGGAAGGAAGGAAGAAAGAAAGAAAGAAAGAAAGAAAAAGGATAAACTTTATTTGCTGATGTGAAAGATCTCAACAAAGCCGCCGCAAAAGCGAGTAAACTTTTGCTACACACATTTCTAGTCAGTCTTGGGCAAAGGTTTAATTTTAGGCGGCCTCTCGTCCGACAACCTTTTTAAAATTGGTCAGTGTATGGTTCATCTGATCATCGAAATGGAAAGGAAATCGACTGTCAATTGTAAATCTGAAGTCTAAGTCTTTCCCTTGTTGTCCATCTAATACTTTCTTCTCCGGCATTGTTCTAGACACATCTCTCATGGGTGGACTCCTTTCAAGCGATGAAGCGTGTCTCAACTCTCTTCCGTTTGATTTACTTGAACCAGCAAGTTACCCAAGCACCGTCATCCCAACGTGGATCACCTTGTCTACCATCAATTCCATCATGGCCGTGCCTACCTGCGTCATCAATCTACTGGTGATATGGACAGTCCTTAAGGATGAAGATCTTCGATCTGTCCCCTACAATTTGTTGCTTGCTGTTTTAGCTACCACTGATTTCGTAGTAGGATTTCTATTAGCGCCGTTATCAGTTTCCAGGGATATATGCATGTCAATTGCCGAGTGTTCTTCTGCCTGCTCCCTAGCGCTTGCCTACAGGGTATCAGCCGTATTTTCCATCAATTGGTCTCTTTGTGCACTTGCAGTTCTGTGCCTTGAAAGATACTTGGTAATAAAGCATGACTATCCAATTTTCAGTTACCTAACCAAGACGAAGTTGCTGGTGTTAACGGGAATGTTGTGGATGCTCACATTATTGATCACTTTGTCAGGCATCTACATAGCACATCAGAAGAATCAATCAAATCGTTTTTTTCTCAGAGCCATGCCAGTTCGAATAATGGTTACCTTGTTTGTTGCCATCATTATCTACTGTACTGCTAGAGTCCAGCTGATTGCTCGTCGTCATCAAAGAGCTATTATCGCACAAGCAGTGGCTGCACAAGGAGCACAAATTCAACAAAATCGATTGAAGGAGATCAAAAGATGCTTCGTAATGGGCAATATGGTGTTGCAGACCTTCATTTTGGCTATTCCAGCTATAATTGCAGTCATTATTGGAATGGTTCATGAAAATGTTACAGCTGATTATAAATACTTGGTCTTTCCAATTGTTACTACGTTTTTCCATCTTCACTCCCTGGTAAATCCAATCATCTTTTCTCTGCGTCTGTCGTGTATTCGAGACAGAGTAATGAAAAAACTGCCGACATTTGTGTCTTCAAAGATTGGCCCAGTGGTACAAGATCCAGTGGTACAAGATCCAGTGGTACAAGACCAAGAACAGCCGCACGACGGGGCTATCCAGAATTAAGACACTGATAGCATCCAGTTAGTATTCTATTTCATAACACTCGCATTCATGCTCAGCTGAAATTAAGGTATGGGGAAAAATATTGATCAGCGGCCTAAGACAAGCTGGAACAGCTTGGCTTAGGGGAGCGGTACAGACGACCCACGCGAATTTCAGGGGTGGGTGGGTGGGTGGGCCGTTCCACTGTTCGCTGTTCCGCTGGAACTGAGCAAGAACCGAGTGATTCATTTGGGTTTGGCATTTTATAGCATATCCCCATGGGAGGCACGTGCTTATTCGCACCAAGCTGCACGACGAATGTTATTTCATGTTATTTCATCTTTGCATCTCATTACGAGTGTTATGAATAGCAATACAAACAAGAACAACACCCGAGTCTCAACAATTTGACCATCTTGAGGCAAGGCAACAACTAACTAACTAACTAACTAACTAACTAACTAACGGACCGACCGACCGACCGACCGACCGACCGACCGACCGACCTAACTAACTAACTAACTAACTAACTAACTAACTAACTAACTAACTTACTTACTTACTTACTTACTTACTTACTTACTAACAAAACAAACAAACGAATATATATATATAAGTATATAAATAAATAATTGATAAATAAGTAAATAAATAGATAGATAAATAAGTAAATAAATAAATAGATAAATAAATAGATGGATAAATCTAAATTAATTTCAGTTTTGAAACAACTGGTAACAAAAAACATTAATTTACGTTGACAACGCTGAATCCGTTTTGTAGTATGTACACACTATAATCGGATCTTGCAGATAAACACGCCAGCCTTGAAACTACCTTTTAAAATTAGTTTTGTCAATCAAAAGGTGATCAGATATTTCTTTCAAGTCCAGCGGAGAAGTAAAAATACTTGCCATTCGTCGTTTGCATTTCCGAAATTCAATCTCAACGGTTAAGAAGGTAAAAAGTGAGTCGAAGCACAATTTGATTGACAGGTGACTAAAACCAAACTTTCTGTAGTCCGAAATCAACACAAGGGTCGCGCTTCGATCAAAAGGGCTTTATTATATGAACCGGGCTGGCCCGGTTAAGGGGGCAGACTTCCTTTGTTTTCTTTTCCCTTGAGGCCACAAAAAAAAGTTACCAGCATAACCGGGCCAGCCCACGGGTTCATATAATCAGGCCCTTAGAACGGGCGTAACTCAACGGGTTCTTACGGAAGATTGAGATTGTTTGATGTGTTGTTCTCTCCCTCGCCACGAGGGTTTTTCTCCGGGTTCTCCGGTTTTCCTCCCTCCGTAAAAATCAACATGTGAGTTGAGCGATGCATGTAAAATATTTAATGTAGAGGTAGTGAGTGTGAGTGCAGCAGGTGTAAAACGCCTAAAGGGTACTCCAACCCAAACCAACAACAGTCCATTCCATGTTCTTGATGCACTGTGCCTACGCATGAACTTTGCCTAATGCACCTCAGAAACTCATTAGCTGTAATCTCTTCTATCACAGCTGTGAGATGCATATGACAGGATTAACTACGTGTCATGTATTCAGATGAGCAAAATGATCTGATAGTCAGACTCCTTGTTAGCAATACTTGTCTTTTCCTTGCACCTTCTAGTTAGGTATAATAAACAACTGTCCGGACACACTAAGACGTTTTGATCTGTAAAAACGCTTAAATGTTTGAGCGTTTACATGCCTCATCCGAAAACGCTGGCGTTTTGACTGTAAACGCTCATTTTTGAAAACGCCTTTCAAAGTGACTATATTCGTATACGCTCATCTATCGTTTTCGTGCGGACAGAAACATTTTAAGTCGTTTACATTTAATCGTTTTCAAAACGTTTCCGTGTGGACGGGGTCAGTTTATAACGTATAGCATATCAAGAGACAACTGCGGTATAATGACTTTGACCAAAAGAAGAATGAACAATAATTTTAATTAATGCTCGATAGATACGTCTTTGAACGCTTTAAAGAATTCTTTGTCATCAAGAGTGACTCCTTGGAAACGATTGTCTTTTAAAACAAGAACTTCATTTATCGCTATTTACTCTTCCGTCAGATATCAGTAGAACTAATGAGTTACTGTCAAGTGCTTGAAATAAAAATACATTAAACAAATCCTCGAAGTCCTGGTAGAGAGAGGACTTTGCTGGCACGTTGGCTGAGTTCCTAAGGTAAGTCACTTACTGGGACAGCCATGCACTGTCTGAAAAAAAGTCAACTATGTATGATGAAGTACAATCTATTTTATGTGTTCCATTGGTTCCCCAAAACAAGTAACTTTATTTGCTTTAAGCCGGCGATACACGCTGCAATTTTTTCTCGTGCTGGCAATGCAATTTTAGATTTTGTTGCAGAGAAAAATCGTAGCGTCTATTATCATTCTGCAACATTTAATACGAACGTGCAATGTTGCGGAGAAAAGTTCACATTTTTTGTTGCAAGACATCGTTGCCGCATGTGTTGTCAGACATGATACACTCGGCAATTTTACTCTCGCAACAAAATCCCTAAAATTGCATTGCAAGCGCGAGAAATAATGCAGCGTGTATCGCCGGCTTTTTATTACCAATGGATCACATAAAATACATTGAAAATAAAAGTGATTATCTGACTCTTTCATAATAAGACCAAGACCACGACAAAACGGGCACAGCTATAACTGAATGAAGGATTGTTATTGCAATACGAAACATCTTAAAGACAAAATCTGGACTCTGACGAGGTATCCCTATCTACAGATAAAATACATTTCATTTTAAATGTTATCTTTTTTGTTTTGTTTATTTGACAATAAAGCTAAATGTAAAGTCCCCGGGATCTGGCTGTCCTTGTTGGCTTTCCACAAACAAAGGAGTCAATTATGTAATATCTGATGTTCGTTATGAAATACATAATCTCTTTTTATTTTTTTCTGTTTGTCAGTGTTAGCAAGTATGAAGCTCTTGCCTGGTCTGGTTGTTGGCTATCTTTTGTTATTCTGTGTTATCCTAACTCTTCAAGGTTTGTATATATATATAGTCACACTTACGATGAGGTGAGTCACCTCGAAATATGTTTGAGACAAATAAAAAGTCAGTTAAACTCAAAAATGTCATTACACACAATCATCAGAGTTTTATGTTTATTTCTGGCGCATAGACCATATATATATATATATATTCAGTGGTTTGAAATTTCCCACTAGTTTAAATTTTTGAGGCATGCATTATTTTACTTTCTCAATCCACTCCCTTTCAGTTTAATCCTTTTAAACTAAACTAAATACATAACTTATAAAGGTCATTTCGTCCTGGGCACAGCTTGTCCTGCGAAGCCTAGTGTTCAGGAAATAACGACAGAAGCAGAAGTGGAAGGATCATACGCATGCAGACCACTGCCTTTTTTTCATACCTATAGGTCAGAAATGCAACGCAGGCTAAGTCTGTGTATGTTGCTTCCGCTTCCGCTTCTGCTTTCGCCGCTCGTAAAAACCAGGCCTAACCAGTCCCGGACGAAAGACGCCTCATGTAAACATACCCTTAGGGAAAGGAAGATTTCCCAAAGACTGTTATGAGACCATAATGGCCTCTACTGTATTACTAAGCAAGCAGGAAGACCTTTTATAGAACTACTGACTTATATGTTTACTGACAAATGGCACTTTAATCATCCCGGATCAAAGTTACCATATCTTACTGGTCTTACTACTTAAGCGTATAAGCTCAAAAAATATGATGACGTCACATCTGGTACCATAATTGACTTAAGTATTTACTGAATTATGACACCAACTTGAATGCTACCATGTCTTGGGTGTGTTTGCATGGGCGATCTCGTTCCCGGCTGAGTTCATTATCGGACTAGTTTCACGGCCCGGGATGAAAATACCTTCATATCTTACCACGAAGAAACGTAAATGAATTCTTTTCCTGGTCTCCAGGTAAATGTCTCACCCCAAATCTCGTCCGTGAAGAATTCAACTCCCGGCACGAAATCACCCAATGTCAGAAGTCCGCCCCTCTCCCCCTCCCCCCTTCCCCCCTTCCCCCCCTTCCCCCTCCCTTCCCCCTTCCCCCCTTCCCCCTCCCTTCCCCCTTCCCCCCTTCCCCCCTTCCCCCCCCTTCCCCCCGAAGATGATGCAAATCCTTAGTGCTTAAAGAGTTGGTAAACGTTTTATCGGGCACTTATGATATACTGTTATGTACAGAGAGCTTAGACTATGAGATAACCTATCCTGAACGACTCCACCATCGTCGCCATAGACGAGATCTCTCGACACGTATGGCTACTAAGGTAAGAATGCATATTAATTCGCTTTAGGCTGATGTACAAGACTGAATTTGCAAGGACAAATTTTCACGCATCGTTGTTGTACGTAATTTATAAAGGTGGAGTTTGGGTCCAAAATTTTACCATTTTCTATATATTATGCATTTTGAGAAGAAGGTTTAACCTAGCAGCCAGGAGATTGCCTGCGTTGCTGGCGGTCTGCGATTTTGGCCATGGGAGCGGAGATACATTTCTTCCTTCGCCCCCAAAACCGCACACCGCCAGCAACGCAGGCGAAGCTGGAGAGTATCGGCTTTGTACTCCTTTCACGAACAATCTAGTGACTTGAAGCAAACAAAACTGAACTGTACCAAAACAAATAATGAACACAAGCAAACAATGGCAACCTTTTCCTAATTTATGAAGTAAACAGCTTAGATGTATATTTTTCCAACAGGATGTGAAGCACGAGCACTCGGCGACTTTCGCTTTAAAAGCGTTTCAAAAGGACTGGATTCTAGACACGAAGATCAACGAGTTAGTATTATTTATTATATTTATTTCTTTATTTTATTATTTGTCTTAATAAACTTGGAACTTGAAATATAATTAGCAACCAGATTCATAGCCAGCACACGCCCAGGCAGCCGTTAACTCACTTACCCATCTCAACTTGCCTACACTTCGCCTTTACATTCTCGTTTCACGTTTTCTCAAGGTTGCACACACTCCTTGTCCCCTTTTAGCTTAACTTTATCTAAATATTTATATCATTCTATCTTGTCTGTTATTTTTCATCTTCTTATTTGTTACAGTCGTCTGATTCCAGAAACAGTGTTAGTTCGACAGTTTAAATCAGATGGTTCTGAAGTTATAACCAAGGTAAATACCAAAAATGAACATTGAAATAATGGGAAGTTTCCATTATTTGATAATACGCAAGAAGAAAGAAAGAAAGGAAGGAAGGAAGAAAGAAAGAATGAATGAATAAATGAATGAATGGAAGGAAGGAAGGAAGGAAGAAAGGAAGGAAGGATTGATTGATGGACCACTGATTAAATGAAATAACATGTCTTTTGCGGACAGGAAGTTCCAGAACACTGTCATTACCAGGGATCTTTACGTGGCATTAAAGACTCTACTGTTGTACTAGAAACATGTAACGGTTTAACGTAAGTATACACCAAGCTACATGAATTAACGATTCTTTAAAATTTCTGCAAGCGCAGAAATCCCATAGAAAACCCCATAGAAAATCAGTAGCACGTCTTGGAACCACACTCGTTAATAGCAGTCCTTGTAACTTATAATTTTTATACACTAATTATATAATAATTGATATATTAATCGCGTTCTGATTGGTCGAGAACCGTGTGTGATTACAGTACACACATAGATGACGTCATTGAATCTTAAGCGTGCTCTAATTGGGTGAAATATTTCAATGAATATTATATAAAACAAATAGATTCCATTTTTCCGTGGGTGTGTAGATGTACGAAAGACGTCAAAATGTGGTGAGAACAACAGTCACACCAATCGACTTCGTTTCGTGGCGTATTTTTCTTTTTCTCACCACATATTGACGTCATCTGTGCATATATCAGAGTTAAGTATACAGACGCACGGAAAAATGGAATCTATTTCCTTAGCTGTATGCATCCAAACTTTAAATTACTTGCTCATATTCCCTGACTATTAGCTAAATGCAGAGATGATAATGATTTTCATTGTTTTCTGTATTTTACACAGTGGAGTCATTGATGATGGAATTGAAACATACCACATTGAGCCACATGAAACATACGAGGTAAGCTAGTAGAACATCGCCTTTTTCGACTGCAAAAACCGTTCAATAAATGCTTCGAAATGACCGAGATTAATGGATAACAACGAGATTTTTGGCGGTAGGATGGGGTCCGAGTTCAAGACCTACCGTATATTTATTTAAATTTTGCGACAAAGGAAGGGACAGCCTGTAATCAATTCTCATAAAAAAACTCACTTAGAATCGCAAAATCTCATATCCCCCCCCCCCCCCCGCCCCCCTGCATTCACCCTTCCGAACTCCGTCTGCGCTCCTCTTCTCTCCTTGATTCCTATAACCCTCCCCCTCCCCCTTAAGCTGCCTTATCTCACCACAGGCAGCCCGAGCTCATTATCCAGCAGTTTAAACATGTATGTCCACATTTAGTAGGGGGAGGGTAGATATTAAAAAAACCTGATTTAAGGCTTTATTTGCAATTAAAATAAAATAACAATGCATATGAAATGTCATCATTATTAATGTATTTTGTAATTATCTTTGCCATAGATCGTATTTTAGGGTCTCAGAATTAATGTGTATTCGAAAGCCAATGTTCACTGGTAAACTGCCAGATAATGAGCTTGGGCTGCCTGTGATCTCACATGTTCACTGAGTAACCAGAATGTTCTATGATTAATATAGGAGACTGGCGCGCATAAGATTCAGTCTACAAGGAACATGGCCCAATCTCGTGATGATCATTTGCCCTGCGGTAAGTCTAGTTCCTGTAACACTCGTAGTCTAGTCTCGACATAGTATGGTGACTTTATGGTGACTTACCTCTATTGAATGACCATTTTGAAGTTAATACACCGTCTCTCCATCTTCCATTAACCATTATCCCTTTGAAAGTGTTAATAAATAAATAGAAAAAGTGGGCAAGTTTCCTATTTCTTGTAAATGACCAGGAGTCCATTACTAGAAGTGCGAATGCTCTTAGCTTCCGTTCGCCCGTCCGTGTACA
The DNA here is from genome assembly GCA_029948255.1 of Telmatactis stephensoni. Taxonomy (NCBI): domain Eukaryota; kingdom Metazoa; phylum Cnidaria; class Anthozoa; order Actiniaria; family Isophelliidae; genus Telmatactis; species Telmatactis stephensoni. Next base: position 158,009 of record JALIZF010001318.1, on the reverse strand, counting down.
CCGCGATGCTGATTGGTTGATTGCTCTTTGGCGGGAACTTGACGCGTGCGGGCATTTTGAAAGCTTTGAAAATTTACAAAAGTCCTTGCAGTTTTTACTTCGAAAGCTTCAAAATATTATCCTAAAAAGCTAATAGAAATTTGGCAATTTTCATAAACAATTGTCTCTGCCAAGCGTAAAAATTGTACATTTGAATTTTTTCTGGATTTTTGTTATTTCAAAAACTCGAAAGACGAAGGACACAAAGAATGTTTTAAACGTTGGAGGACGTTGCACTCCAGTCGGATTCGTAACTACAAAAAACCTCCCCTATTATTACTGAGTCATTCAGAGGATTTTGCATGTTTCGAGAAGATGCCTTCAGTAGAACTGCTTTAAAAATCTCGCTAAATTAAAGTCGAAAAATCAAGAATCGTCTCCATTGATGTGTGTGAAATTACAGTTAGGTCTATGCTTTGAAAGACAACAAGGAAAACACATTCAGGTAAATGCCCCTGTAGAACAAAATGTGATGTCAAAAAGTCTCTTGTACATATTAGATCATATATTTTTTATTTGGAATTGATAACTTTTGAAAACAATTTTTTTTCTCTCTGCCTAAGTTCAGACGAACATAATCTACTATAGTACATTTAATTTACTCTGACCAAAAATACGAAAAGTGCGCGCGCGTGCTGCGTGCATATTCAGAATTCACAGTATACGCGAACTTCGTCCAATAAGAGCGCCCGTTATATGATAGTCCATTGAACTACATTTTGATAAGGTGATGAAGATTGTGTCTAGATCTATTGCTCGTTAACAAATCGTCCCTTCTCCTCCTACCCATCCAAGAAACACGCCGTAAATTCCACCAAGAAAGCATATTTATGCTTTCTTGATCCCGCCTCATTAGCTGATCTTTTTTGCACTTTATGTTAATAGGTGTGGAGAGTGAAGATATAACTTCAAGTGAACCACTAAAAGAGAAAAGGATTTTTAGGGTAATTGGAATTGTAAAGTACCGCTTTCTGTTAGATGTTTACTCGAGTTAAGTTCAATCATAGATAGTAAATTACATAGTTAAGAACAATGATAAAAAATATAAAATAGTTTACAAAGCTTATATATCTTAAATATATTGCTTTCAGCTTTGGGAGCTGTATGCCTCAAAGGGCGGGAGATGGGCTCCAAAACAAATTAACAACAACCAAAACAAACAAACAACAATAACAATAACAAACGAAAAGAAAAGAAAAGAAATAAAACAAAAGAAGGCAAAACAAAACAAACAAACAAACAAACAAACAAACAAACAAACAAACAAAACAAAACACCAACAACAACAACAACAGTAAAAAGAGAAAGAGAGTAGAAGGAAGAGATTGTATGTCTACATATTTGAGTGACTTCCTTGTCTGTCTGTAAGGACAGGAAGATGATGATGACGATGATGATGAAACCGAGCTCATTATCACTTTTTGTTCTGGAACTTTTTATTTCTTCTTTGCTACTTCATTTACAACATTGAGGACAAAATTCACTTCTCTAAATCTTTGGGTGACATCTCAGCAATGAGCTCTGTTTCGGACAAGCCTAGCTTAGCTATACACACTCTCCTGTTTGACTCCCATCCAACAAACAACTCTGCGCACGTGGCGCGCCCTTCATCCTCCCCACAATACCCCGGGGCCCAGACCACAGGGAAACCGTATTACACTTTTACTGTCTTTTTGTTGATTTATTTATTATCATGTTAAAACTAGACAACGAAAGCACACAAAGATAAAATAGATCTTCCAAGCAACATTATGGCCAATGTTGAAGAGAAATATAAACCGTACCTAACAACTAATGAGACAAGATACAACGAAGTGCTATTTGTCGTTGACAATAGAATTGTAAGTATTATCGTTGAAATATATTTTGTCTTGAAGATACGCTAGTTCTTTAGAGCAAATTGTTGGTTTTCACTTATTCCCCTGAGAATGAAGAAATAGAAAACGCGCGCGCGTGCTGTGTGCATGCTGATTTAGAACACGCGGGGATTGATCAGAACACGAGAGAGGTGTTAAGAGAATGCTTCTCAATGCTTCTCGAATGTTCTGCTTAATCACCAAGTGCCCTAAATCTGCACACAGCACAACAGACAATTTTTCTTATTTCTTTTACAAAATACAACATTGTTTTCGAGGACATTCAGTGTTTATTAAATTTTGAAAAGTGGGCGCGCGCGTGCTGTGTGCATATTTAGAGTTTGCAGTTTACGCGTCCTTCGGTCAATGAGACTCGAGAAGAAAGGATGGAAGGAAGGAAGAATCAAAGGAAGAATCAAAGGAAGAGAGGGAGGGAGGGAGGGAGGAAGGAAGGAAGGAAGGAGGGAAGGAAGGAAGGAAGGAAGGAAGGAGGGAAGAAAGGAAGGAAGGATCAAAGGGAAGGGTTATATGATGGTTATATTTTATACTATAGAGATAAAGAGGCAGTAGGCATGTGTTTAAGGCCGCTCTCTCCCACGAGATGTCATCTAATTGGTTCGATACTACTAGCATCTAAGGCAAGGTTCATTTAATATGACGAGGGGGGGGGGGGGGGGCATGAAGATTTGGAAATCTAACCTGGAAAATTTTCAGAGCCCCCCATTTTGACCTTGTCGATTATTTTAGCCCCCCCCCGTATATGAATAAAAGTTTGAGGCCCCCCTTTTGACCATCCCAAAAATTCAGAAGCCCCCCTTAACATCTTTTAAAAATCAAAGGGCCCCCCTTGAAATCTTCATGCCCCCCCTCGTCATATTAAATGAACCTTCCCTAAGCAAATGAATAAAACAAAAGGCAAAAATAGTCTCTTATCCAGCCGCAGTTTGTGTCAGTTTGTGTCACGCAACGCTTACTCCCCAAAACAAGCGGCTTGCGGCGTTGCGTGACAACACAAACTGCGGCTGCGCACTAGCTCTCAGATGTCTAGATTACGGAAAAAAGACATGAGTCGAGTGCACGGCGGAACTTTTGTTGTCACCACACGGATAATCAATTCTTGAGGAATTTAACTAACAAATATTTATAATTCCATTTAGTACCAAACGTGGAAAAACGACTCCAAAGAAGTCATAAAAAGAGTTATGGCGTTGTGCAACGTGCAAGACGCGGTGAGTATTAAGTTTAGTTAGTTGTATTTGCCCATGTATTCTTTGCCTCGCACCACTGGGGCTAAAACACAAAGATGTATGACGATCCTGCCGAAGGAGCAAAATCTTACCTCCACCCGGGGAGGGGGGGGGGGTACTCCCTTATATGTTGTGTTGGGGGAGACCGGAGGTTTAGTCGTCAATCGGTCTTATAGTTCATCATCATCATCATCATGTTTCCCCTGTGGCGTCGTGGACAACCTCGGGGCGCTCTTGCTGGAATCGGGTATCCAGCAGTCGCAGGAAATCGGTCTTCGCCATCATCATCTTTCTTGCTTGTTGTACATCAACACCAAGTATCTTTTCAATTCTATTCCAAGTTCAGTTGCGAGATATACTTCACTTGCCACATACAAACGATTTAGAACGAGGCTACGTGCTAAAACTTTTGTCTTGTTACGAATGACTGAGCTTTATGCACGTAGTCTCGTCTTGATACTTTTGTATGAAGCAAGTGAGGTGTATCTCGGAAGTCGGCTATTGGCCTTATAGGATGGGAGTATCTGTCAACAATTGCTCTATTTCATTATGACGTCACATATAAAACAATATACGCTAAGGATCATGGTCGTGGAGGGACAAAAGAACAACAAAATGGATATAAAATGTAGTTTATAGAACATTGTGTGCATGCTTTTTTCATTTTGTGTAACTTTAAGTAGCTTTAAATATCCTTAAAACGGAGCACTGATGGAGGGAGGGGAGGTGGAATCAGCGCACCCTAGGCTTCCTGAGAGACCAGCTTCTAGCTTTGCTTCTAGCTGAAGGAACTTCCGACGTTAAATATAGTGCTTTCCTTTTTTAATAAAATGAAAATAATGATAATTGTAATGGACCTTCACTCAAATCTGATTTATATAATAATTGGCATATTACGCGCGCTCTGATTGGTCGAACAACCATGTGTGATTAGAGTACACACACATAGATGGCGTCATCGAATCTTACGCGCGCTCTGATTGGTTGGAATGTTTCGATAAATATTATATAAAACAGATAGATTCCATTTTTCCGTGCGTCTGTACTCTAATCGATGCACAGATGACGTCAAAATGTGGTGAGAACAAAAAAGTACGCCACGAGACGAAGTCGAATCTATTTGTTAATTTTTTCCAGATCTACCAACGAATCAACATTCGTGTTGTGATGTCAGCGATAGAGATCTGGACAAACGGAGATCGAATGATACGGTATGAATCAGCAGGAGGAGAACTAGGGAAATTTGGTGAATACAGACGTAAAGAAATCCTTGGTAAAATACACCACGATAACGCACATTTCCTGAGTCATAAAGGATGGCCTGGAGCTGCTGGTATGGCATTAGTTGGGACGATGTGTGGTGGGGGATCCTATGCTGTTAACGCTGTACGTACACTGTTATAACAAATAGTTCACTGTGCGATTTTATGTAGAAGTTCATAAGAACGCGCGATTTTTTTATGGTTTACTTAAAAGCATAAAAAGCTAAAGAACGTAGGTTTTTATGCAATTTTGGTAAACAATGCACAATTTTTATGCGTTATTGATAAATAATGCACGATTTTGTGTTATTTGTAAATAACGCACGGTTTTTAGCGCTATTGGTAAATAATGCATGTTTTTTGTGCGTTATTGGTAAATATTGCACGGTTTTATGAGTTATATGAAAACAGCGCACAGTTTTTATGCGAAATTAGAAAAAGGATATAACTAGGAAAGATAAGAAACCCCTTCTCCCTTCTTCAACTGATAGAATGGTATTTCCAACCACCTCCTTCTTATGATAATAATAACTATTTTACAGTGGGCATATGCTTTTGGCAGTCTCATTGGTCCATATGTAGTACTAGCACACGAAATGGGACATAACTTTAATTTTCCGCACGACACTGGTAAGTGTTCAGCATTTTATTCAATAAATACCCACAAGGATCTCCTTCGGTTTCTACAAGGACATTTCTCCCTTTCCGTTAATACCGCAAAGACTCGTGACCTTAGGATGTATTTTTCGGTCACACGTGGCTACGCGTCGTACTTTTCTTAGAGTAGATTTCGTATGACTGTGAAAACGGCACCGCACGGTCACGGCACGGTTACGGTGGGAATTTCGAATGTTTTTATAGACAACACGGCACTGATACGGTCACGGTACCGCGCCGTGCGTTTCACAGTCATGCGAAATCCGCTCTAACGGCACTTTCCCGGTCTTTTTACGGTTCTTGTTTGCTTCTATAACTTAACACAGCACGCAGTGTGATTTCTATCTCTTATATCAATCGAATATGGTTCTCAATCAATTGAATAGAGTTCTTTTTTTCGATTACGAACAGGTAGCTGCCATTGTCTCTCGCCAAAAGGATGCGTCATGGGTTCCTATCCACCGTAAGTCATCATCCAAGATCTTTTCTTTCAAATAAACATTAACATCACTTATTTTAATGTAAACTAGCGAATAAGAAACCTAGTTTGGGCTGCGTCGGTGTATAAAGATGCAATAGAAAATGAAATGGAAATCTGTAACTGTATGGAAAGTTATGAGAGTACTTTCTCTTATAAGGTGTTTAAATACAGATTTCCATTCATCCATAATTAATTGTTCATTGAAACAGGTAACATTAAAGCACTCTTTGTTATAGACACTGTTGCGCGTGCACTTCATGATGTCATCACGGTAGTCACGTGATGTATTCGTCATTTTTTCACCGGTAGCATATTGACGCGTATGCTAAATCAATCTATTATCACACAACGTGCAATTTATTGCTTTTGGTAGTGAACTTTGCTTAAGAATATATATTTATTTTGTTTCCAGTCCTAGAATCCTTGGATTCTCCAACTGCAGTCTCAATGGCTTGAAAAGAATCAATGATCGTTGTCTGTATAATGTACCAACAAAGGTACAAGATATTTGTTCTGGCTGATTATTATTTATTGATTTGGTAAAGCATGAAGTATGACTTATAGGCTATCTCCAGCCGCCGTGGGGTTTTGTGCGCCCACGATACTCATGTACCGCGCCCGGAAATCAGGTAGGTACTTGGTGTATGTAACACCAAGTGTACCAATGGATGTTAGATACAATGGATGTTTGATACAATGGATGTTAGATACAATTGGTGCTGCATACACCAAGTACTTGCGCAATAATAATGTTTACTGAGGATGTACTTACGTAATGATAATGTTTACTGAGGATGCCAACTTCACCGGTAAAGGTGATTTACAGAAGGGCCCTAAACATCTTACCGAAATCCCGACGGCTCAGGAGACTAAATACGTACTGAATACCTAAAATCTTCGTAGGCGATCAACTCCAAATGTGGAAATGGTATCCGTGAGTGGGACGAAGAATGTGACTGTGGCACACCAGAGGTATGACGTCAAACTAAGAAGTCACGTGACAGATTTTCCTAGTTGCTTCTTTACTGTGCCTACAAGAATATTTATCACAATCCTTGCCAAGTTACTTGGCAGTTGACCATTTCTTTTGGCACCTAACCTTTTCAAATATGTTTTGCGGTGTTTTAACGAAGGTATGTTGAGCGTTTCAGAAGTCGTTTGTGCCATGTTTCTACCCAAACATTGATTTAGGGGTGTGGGGAGGAGCGAGAATCCCTTGGTTAATAATTACACACAGAAAATAAATACCAGTCGTGCCAACAATTGTGCTAAGGGTTGTACGCTATACAATCTTTAAGCTATTATCATGTGAGTGAGAACTATTGCTGGGTTTCATCCATTCCTTCAGGAATCAAAAGACTAAATAGACGGCAGCCATTTTGGATAAAAAAACGAAAGACAATAATAAGAAATCTTTTATTGAAGTTCATCCAAGATGGCTACCGTGACATCACTTGCAACCCTGCGTGATGACATTACCCATAATGCATCTGATGTGTATTTAGTGGTTCGTAGTTTTTGCATTTTAAAAGTATTTCGTATTGCTGTGTTTCAACCATTCCCTTTAGAATCAAGAGATAAAGAAGCAGTAGTGGATTATCAAACAACAAACCCTAATGACAAATCTTTTGTTGAAGTTCATCCAAGATGGCTGCCATGACGCCAGTCTATCTTGAACGGTTACTCTATCTGTTACTGAATAACATTTCCATGTCATCATTAGATGTGTAAAGCAAAGGACTCATGTTGTCTTCCTCACGGCTGTCGCCTCAAGCCCACAGCTATGTGTAGTGACTTACATCACTCTTGCTGCAAAGACTGTCAGGTATTAACCTGCGAATTCAGCCGCTTTATAGAAATATCATACAGTTTTCGTATGAGTGTGAAACGGGCTGTGCTACTGTGACCGTGCTTGTCAGTTCCGTCATGTCTATAAAAACGCTCGCAATTCCTATCGTAATCGTAGCGTGACCGGCCGTTTTCACAGTCATACGAAATCTGCTCGCACCTGTGAATACAGCCGCCTCATAAAGCAGTTTTCGCATGAGGTGAAATGGACCGCGCCGTACCGTGACCGTATGAGCGCCGCGTAATGTCTATAAAATTTTCGAAATTCCTGCCGTAGCCGTGCCGTGCCGTAATTCTGCCGTAACCGTGCCGTACCATAACCGTACCGTAACCATGCTGTGCCGTAACCGTGTCGTACCTTGACGTGCCGCAGCCTTTTTTACAGTCATAACGAAAATTGCTCTATCGCAGTTTTATATAAAATGACGTCGTCGTCCTAATTTTATTGGGGGTGGCTGTATTTGCAAAAGGGTAGCCAGGTATTCAAGCACAGATAATTATAATAACGAGTACTGCACGTTCATATTTGCGTATAGAAGTTGCAGCATTGCTGATTATTATTTCTTTTTTTCAGTTAAAGAGACAGGGGGTCCTGTGTAGAGCTGTTAAAACAGATTGTGATGTTCCTGAATACTGTACCGGCGACTCCAGAGATGTAAGTAATATTGTTTAAACCAAGAACGATTCTGACCTTCAGTGACGTCATTGTGCTTCTTGATTTTCAATTTAGAAATTTAGGTCTAAGAGTACTGAAGGAAATCTTTCGCCAATATCATTTTATGTCGGAAAAATGCAGAAATTAAAAAGTGACTTTCGAATTTCTCAATTACTTCTTGGAAACGAATGCTTAAATTTCATTTGCTTTTAGTGTCCGGCAGACATTTCGTTACAAGATGGTACACCGTGTAACCGTACAAACAAGGTACAATATTCAAAGAAATAGAAAATGCTTGGTTACTAATAATTACTAATAATTACTAATAATTACTAATAATTACTAATAATTACTAATAATTACTAATAATTACTAATAATTACTAATAGTTTTTCGGCGGGCCTACCCCGCTGAGTCATAATGTGCATTTTTTTATCACAAAATAAGACTGGTTGAAAGCCGCCAAGTGAACAGTCAGCAACCTCCTTCCCAGGCCCTTTTCCCTTCGCTTGGGGGTGGGTCGGGAAAAGGCGATTTTTCCGCCCCACCCTCAAGCGAAGGGAAAAGGGCCTGGCAATGAGTTTGAATGGTCAGACGCTGTCTTATTGCTGTCTATAGTGTAGATGAAAAGGTCATTTGATGGATTTTACTTTGGGATGGACTCCTTAGCCACTTTTCCGTCAAAAAAGAGCTAGATTGTGGGTTTGTTTGTGTGTGTGTGTGTGTGAGTGTTGTGGTGATGGTGGTGGTGGTGGTGGTGCTGGTGGGGTTGGAGTGTTGGTTGGAGGGTGAGGGGTTTGGAGGGGGTGCAGGGGTGAAATGTAACGATGGACACTGACCACATCAGTCTAAGATGGAGTCTACCAAGGAGGGGTGGGGTGAGGAGAGTTGGTTCTAGGACTCTTAAGTTTTAATATCCCCCTCTTGGGTATTGAATCACCATACCATAACAACAGTTACTCCCTAACAAGTAATCTTTCCAATTTGAACTCCTGATTCGAGTGTATAATATTCAGAATATTCTAAAGCTAATATCTGGTATCCCATAGTTGATATTAGGTAACAGCAACCGGTATAGCGTTGTCGTAAGGGATATTCAACGTATACAAGCGCGGTATGTGCGTATAAACCCACAATATTGGTATGGATGGATTTGTATGAGAACAGAGCTGTATGGATGTACACCAGATGAAGGTAATTTTTTCAGTTTTTATTTTAATTTCTGATTTTAAGATTTTAGAGACTACCGGTTTTTGTACTGCGCGCTGTACCGCGACCATGACAGTGCCGTAATGTCAATGAAAACATTCCAAATCCCTGCCGTAACCGTAACGTGCAGTAACCGTGCCGTTTTCACAATAAAACCTGCCCTATGACTTTTCATTACCACTCTTCTTCAGTGAATCCAGCAAGAGCAACAGCTCTTAAACCTTACAACGACTATTGCATCGTACCTGTAAACCAAACATGTATACCACATGAAAACACTAGATTAATGTTTAAATGGGGCACCGAGTGCAATGAAGACTATATGGCATTCAGACTCGATGCTAATGGAACCCTATGGCATCAATGTAGCCAAAGAAAGGTTTGTCCAGAACATGATAATCCTTGGAATGGTGTTCATCTGGTCATCAGCAGCACTTGTAAAGATGAGGATTCTAAGTTTGTACGGACACCAGGTAAACAAGCGTGGCTGAAGGCTCGAACATACGATGTAATTTTTCTGTAACACTGCTCGCAACAGTTGCACCACGTGTCTACCGCTGCAATGTTGCACGCAATACAGTTACACCGTGTGTCCACCGCTGCAATGTTGCGCGCAACACAGTTGTACCGTGTGCCCACCCCTGCAATGTCGCACGCAATACAGTTGTACCGTGTGTCCACCGCTGCAATGTTGCACGCAATACAGTGACACCGTGTGTCCACCCCTGCAATGTTGCACGCAACACAGTGACACCGTGTGTCCACCCCTGCAATGTTGCACGCAACACAGTTGCACCGTGTGTCCACCCCTGCAATGTTGCACGCAACACAGTTGTACCGTGTGTCCACCCCTGCAATGTTGCGCGCAACAGTTGTACCGTGTGCCCACCCCTGCAATGTTGCACGCAACACAGTTACACCGTGTGTCCACCCCTGCAATGTTGCACGCAACACAGTTGTACCGTGTGTCCAGTCCTGTAATATTGCGTGAAAATTAAAGTATGTATGTGTATGTGACGTTACAGAAAAAAAGATCTCCTCTGACTTTGCACACTTGATTCAACTTCTGTCTAATCCATGTAGATTTAATTAGCTTTAAGAAGAGATGGAGAGAAGGTGCCAGTGCGCAATATATTTCGGCCTCAAGCTTATTAGTTGTAAAATGTTAAGATATTTGATAATTCTAGTTTTTGTCCATAGAAAAATCTTTAAAGCATGTGAAAAGTGGGAAATGTATCCATCCATTGGGGGCGTGGCCAGCAGATGGTCGAAGACTAGTTCTGTGGGACGGTTGTGGAGAACTACGACTTCAAATATGGTTTATCAAACCAGGTGTGTATTTTGTAAGTACCGTATCGTATCGCATTCTATCTTGTCGTATCGTACCGTACCGTACCATATCGTATCGTACCGTACCGTACCGTACCGTACCATATCGTGTCGTATCGCACCGTATCATATCGTACCGTACCGTACCATATCGTATCGTATCGTACCGTACCATATCGTATCATATCGTACCGTACCGTACCATATCGTATCGTATCGTACCGTACCGTACCGCATCGTATTGCATTCTATCGTGTCGTATCGTACCGTATCATATCGTGCCGTACCGTACCATATCGTATCATATCGTACCGTACCGTACCGTACCATATCGTATCGTATCGTACCGTATCGTACCGTACCGTACCGCATCGTATTGCATTCTATCGTGTCGTATCGTACCGTATCATATCGTACCGTACCGTACCATATCGTATCGTATCGTATCGTACCGTACCGTACCATATCGTATCGTACCGTACCACATCGTATTGCATCTTATCGTACCGTATATTCATTATGTGAAAATCCCTGATAAAGACTTATTGATAAGTTTACTAGGTTTGTCATTTGATAGTTTTTGCCAATATTCACTCTCTCTATATATAAAGATGTTGTTTGTTTTAGATTGTATATATCCCCTTGGCGTTCAAAAGGGCAGCATTGCTGATAGTCAAATAACTGCATCATCTTATCGATTACAAGACAAGCCATACTATGGTAGACTACACAATAGTAGTTACTGGTGTGCAAAGGAAAAAAAGAAAACTGAATATTTACAGATTGACCTGGGAAAGGTAAAATGATGACCGTATTACAAAACTGATTTCCCTGTCTGTAGTGTGTGCGTGTGTGTGACATGTGGCGTGTGTTACAAGTTCGCTAGGGCCTTGGCGGGCTAAGATACCTCGTGCTATTATTGTCCAGCTTCCCTTCCTCCCTCGCTTACCAACATAGCCACCCAGCTTACATGCATTCCTTTTCCTTCCTTTCTTCCTTCTTTCCTTCCTTCCTTCCTTCGCCTTCCTCCCTCCCCTTCCCTTTATGAATCTATTCCTTCTTTTTCTCTAAGCTTAAGCGCGATTCAAACTAGTGGCATGCAAAGATATGTGCAGACATTATACCAAGACTCAGCGACTTATTGCTCATTGGCAGTGATAAATTTTTTTCATAACTAATGAGTCTGAGTATGTTGCTTGCGCCGCGCGCCAATCTTATGCTTATATATCATTATTGTATACCAAGCCTTACACACAATATATATCTACTGCTGCACTGCACTGTACTGTAATTAAAGCATCGTAAAACTGTTTCCATTTCTTCTTGCTGTCAGACAATGATGATAACCAAGATTGCTACACAAGGTCGAGGCAATTGGAACGACTGGGTCACAGCATATCATTTGCAATTCAGTCAGGATGGTCAGCGGTGGACAGGATACAGTGAAAGTGGAGACAAGCTTCATTCAAATGTAAGAGACTATGTTAACTGTTATATTTACAGATGAATATCATTATCATATGTGTCAGCTTTATGTGAAATTGAGAGTATTGAGGTTAAGCCCGTTTTTAGCCGTGGGGTGTGATTTGTTAAAACCGGTTCAGCAAGTCGAGCTGCATCCAAAACCGGTTTCAAATTTTTCAGGAACCGCCTTTGAAAATTCACCCCCCAAAAATCGTACCCCTTCAATGGACACAAAACCGCTGCAAGCTCCTCAGGAAAAGGAATAAGTTGGTAAAAGTTGGTTAAGGGGCACCAAAGCCACCTTTGGAGGAGAAATTCATGTAAAGCAAAAAGAAGTTCATTTTATTTTACAGTCTTATTGTTACAATGGACAATGTGCCGAGTCACGTGACACACAATGCAGAGACCTTTGGGGACCCGGTAAGTCAAATTCCATATCTTAACGATTAAATGTACTTTTTGATCATCAATCATGACTACTACAATGTTCTCGAATCTGATTGGTCATGAGACAGCCCTGTTACCATTATCAATTGGAGAGTTGTAATCGGACAGTTGCCAGAGCCAATCAGATAGCGCGCGCTGTCACGTAGTCGCGACGCCATTGAGCGCGCACTCAAGATATCAGTTCATTATTTAACTTTTCTCAACAAACATTTTTCAACAAAATTTGGTCATTTTAGTTTCGGTTAATATTGATTAGCATAATCTTTTCTAGGAAAATGTAACAGTTATGATTAATTTGTAACAGGACATCGGGTAGTCCAATTCTATCTCTAAACAACTCTCCACTTTTTTTAATTTTCTGAAGGGTATCTCAAGTTGTTACTTTATTTCCTGTCGGTTTTTATTATCAGTCACCACTAAGAATGCTGTACAAGGTTGTTACCATAAGCTGAACACTGAAGCTAAAGGGTACGGGACGTGTAGTCCAACCTCCAACACATCTTGTGCGGCAGAGTAAGTGTTTACAATGGTAATCGAATAGAATTGAACCCCAAATTCATATCGGGGGCTGGCTTTGTTTTTATTGCCTGCTCAGTGGATAATCTTGGTTTCACCAAAGCGCTTAGTCAGCGTTTTTTATGTGGCCGAATTAAGCGCTTTTCCAGACCAGATTTTCTAATAGCTGCTAGTGGCTTTGAGTTATTAGTCTGTCTGGTAGCCGCAGCTGGCCAGGACCAGTCGTTTTGTCTACTTTCGCGAAGCTACATCGCTAACTTGGTTACAGCTTTGCTGTAGGACAAGGAATGGTGAAGGACGGAACAACGTGCAGAGCAAAGAAGGTACCTTAGTGTCGATCCAGTGGAATCTCTATTCAGGGGACATTTTTTCAGAGCCCCGAAAGGTGTATTTCCACATTGCTTTAACCTCCACTAAGGGTACACCTCCACTGAGGAGCCACTTTTTCAGGGCCCAAAAGGTGTTGAATATGAACTGGATAGAAACGGAATTTACGCAATTGTATTTCAACAATTTCACATCAGCATCTATGCATCAACACGGTGTTCTTTTTTGGATCATTTAATCGTTTTATTCATGACTTTTTAAATCAAGCACACTACTGTTACTAATTTCTAACTTTCAGAGATGTGACGTGTGGGCAGATACAATGTCAGTCAAACAATCAAAACCCGGCAGTAGGTTATGGTAAAAGCTACAAGAAGATTGTTCTGAACAACTCTAGTTCTCATTGCAGGTGCGTTTAGATGATTTTAGTAGCGTATACATGATTCATGATGTAATTTTTCCTGTGAGGGAGGGGGAGGGAGGGAGGGGAAGGGAGGGATGGGGAGGGGGAGGGAGGAAGCAGGAAGGAAGCAGCCATGTAATACTAAGTTTTACTGCATTGAAACCTACTATCTCAAAAACTCGACCCGCGCTCTCCCTAACTCAAAACACAATTTCCTTTTATCACACAACATCAGTCATTTCGAGCAACCTCTATTTAGAACATTTTAAATTAAGATTTAAATGTCGAAAAATTGTATTCTACTTTTTTCAACGTTTGTTTGCAGTGCGGCGGTACTTAAAACTTCGGATGCTGTAGGACAAGGAATGGTGAAGGACGGAACAAAGTGCGGAGAAAAGAAGGTACCTTAGTGTCGATCCAGTGGAATCTCTATTCAGGGGAAATTTTTTCAGAGCCCCGAAAGGTGTATTTCCACATTGCTTTAACCTCCACTAAGGAGACACCTCCATTAAGGGTATATTTTTTCAGAGCCCCGAAAGGTGTATTTCCACATTGCTTTAACCTCCACGAAGGGAACACCTCTATGACTCTATTAAGGGGGCACTTTATTTAAAGGGTTGTTTCCACATTGTTTTAACCCTGTACTAAAGGGACACCTCCATTAAGGATATATTTTTTCAGAGCCCCGAAAGGTGTATTTCCACATTACTTTAACCCTGTACTAAGGGCACACCTCCACTGAGAAGCCACTTTTTCAGAGCCCGAAAGATGTATTTCCACATTGCTTCAACCTCCACGAAGGGAACTCCTCTATGACTCTATTAAGCGGGCACTTCATTTAAAGGGTTGTTTCCACATTGTTTTAATCTTAGTCTCGAAGGTGTCCCATTAATGGAGCCGGTTCCATTTCATATTTGAAAACTTTAACATTATAGGGCCATTTTATTATGTAAGACCGCATAGGACACGCCTTAGTTTACTAAGACGCTCCTTATCGAGGAACAACTCAGAACGCTGTTCCTTGATAATTAAGGCGCGTCTTAGACTAAAAGTGTCGATTATACGGTAAGATTCGCGTCTTGGATAACATGCGAGTCGCTTGTGCAGAAATGGCCCTATTAACACCATTGTAAAATCGTAAAGATAAATTAACTTGTAGTCAGGTTTCATATACTCGGCATTTTATATTAAAGTGTTATTTTCTTACAGATGTGTATAAATGCAAAGTGCAAAAGCTTTAAAGAGTTGAACATCAAGCCCTGCCCTTCAGCCAACGGAACAGAATGTAGTGGACGAGGGGTAAGTTATCTAGTATTGATTGCATCAACCTTCTGAATTCTAAATACAATATTAATATTTACTATTTAATAAATCTATTACAAATAGATCTGTTTTACACCATGTCTTAGAGATTACCAGATTGTGCCTTAAGTTCCTTCTTTAGTTTAGAACCGTATTGGGTCTGAATGGGGGGATCACCATATCAGTTAACAGTTTAATTTTTCGTTATTTATCAGTTATCAGTTAAATATTTGGACCTTTCACAAGCAGTTATCAGTTAAACTCGTGTTAATAATTAAAAGAAGCAAATTTCTATTGTCACTCATAGATTAAGGACTTTTAGAACACGTATACCTTGCCTGGTTTGATTTCAGTCGGACAATTTTGACATGCCCAACTGTAGGTATATCAGTCCTGGAATTTCCAGCAACGCCATTTGAGAGTGTGCGATTACAATTTTGAAGTGATAAACATTTTTACCAAGTGACTAAAAGTGTATCTTTATCTTTAATCTTACGTTAAATTTAAGGTTTGCACGAGTACTGGAGTTTGTCACTGTTACCAAGGCTACGACCCTAAAACTGCTTGTGATAAAGGTAAATTGAAGGGTGCCCGCTTTACAGACTCTCCTGTGTCAAATCCTTGGGGTACAACTATATATAGTAGGGTGGGGATGGTCGTCGGAAATTTTGAAAATGACCTCTAAAACGTAAACGAGTCTTAACCAGGTGGGCGTAGCAATACATGATTTTACCCCTAAAAGGTACCAGCTCGAAAATAATAAATGTAATATTTTCAGTTTTAATATTATTAACGACAGAATCTTTATTGGAACACCTTCTACTTGTAAAGTTTATGAGGGCATCGATATCTACTGAAAAATTCTCTAAAAGGTACCATCGCTTAGTCTCTTGTGGTATCCAGTAACATTTGAGACACACTTAAAGATACTAGATTACCAATTTTGACTCCTAAAAGGTACGACGAGCATCGTCGCCCAAAATGTATGGGCGTTCCCCCGCAGGTGTCAAATTTAATAGATCATCAAAAATGTACCTTTCTATTGAACCTTAACTGGTTCCATCATTATTGTGCAGTTTTGCTTAGTCAAGATGGTGGTTTTAGTGAGTGGAGTAGCTGGAGTAGATGTAGTAAAGGGTGTGGTGGTAGTATACAGTACCGTTATCGTCAATGCAGTAACCCCTACCCAAAACATGGTGGTAAAGAATGTCAAGGAGAGAGGAAACAGGAACAAAAATGTAACACGGATGCTTGTCCAAGTAAGTAAATCGATTTCATGATTAGGGCACTATATGACCTTAAACAGTTAAGCTCATTTGACGATTGAATTGCTTTATTCGCCTTTATTAACGTATAATACGGGCGCTTTTTGGTCGAGAACGGTGCGGGCTTACAGCAGACACATGCATAAATGACACCACAGAATCTTACGCTTACAGCAGACACATGCATAAATGACACCACAGAATCTTACGCGCGATGGGATTGGTTGAAAACTTTCTGATTGGTTGAAACTTTCTAAAATATCACATTTTATAAAACAAATAGATTGTAATTTTTCTTGCGTCGGTTCTGAACAGTAACAGAGTAATAAAAGGCGTCAAAATGGGGCTTGTACAACGACTTCCTCTCATGGTATATATTTTTTTGTTCTGGCCACATTTTGTCATCTGGCATCTATTAGAATATACAGACCAGAGGAAAACTAGAATCTATTTGTTAAAGAGCTCTCGATTTTTATGTCCTATGAAGAAACGCCTCCGTCGACTCTTCTAAAGGTCGTTTATACACAATGGCTATTAAGATAAATAATGCAACCTAGTCCCTAGGCTTTCTTGGGGCAAGCGCATAAGCGCGCGAGATGGGAAAGCCTGGTGACTAGACTGTAAATAATGGTATCATAAAAACAAAGCTATGGTAGCCGTGGTATCAATAAATTTTTCATTTTCATTTCCCTATCGAAGAGGTCCACTCTTGTCGTCATCTTCACGTGATCACCCAAGCAAACAACATGGACTTCCCTGATGGTATATACATGATCTATCCTCGTGGTTTTACTAAACCTCCAATCAAAGCCTATTGTGACTTGTCACGTGACGGTGGAGGATGGACGCTATTGGTTACTAGTCGAACAAATACATGGACTGCACAAAACGTTAGGTTGAGGAATCAAGGCTCGCCTTCTTTGCACAATGACTATTCATTGTTACAATACGCTGATGATATTAAAAACAGCTTGAATGTAATTGGAAGTACGTTTGAATATCGTTTGGAAGCTCAAAACCCAGGTTTGTATTTAGATGCCCTCATTGCAGGATTTTTTCTGCTTACATAGATCATTTATTTATTGCCTAATCATAGAATAGTATTGAATCATTGAAAATGATTGGCCAATAAGATATATTGGTTGGCACATGCATGAAAAGAACTGGTGGCATTTAATGTTGTGGTTGGTAAATGAAATAATAGTTTGTCAAATGAACAAAATCGGTTGCCAAATGAAAAAAAGTTTCGACAAATTAATGAAAAAAGAAATTGGTCGGCGATTGAAAAATGAATGACATCTCCCTCGATATCAATTATGACCAAAAGGAATTTTTTGTTGACAGGACACTGGGGAGGAATATGGGAAGCTGACCGATCCTACACATTCACAGCCACGACAAATCAACAAACTAATGTTAATCTGGTGAACAAGTTTGACAACTGGAATTACGCTAACAGCGGGGTTGAGAAACGAATGCCTTGGATATCAGGAGCAAAATTGACAACTTCTGAAAATGCTAATTCAACTGGTGGGGAACTATCATAGGTAAAGTCATCATATAGCATTAACAGTCTCTACAAGAGACCATAATACTAAGAGAGCGAAACTCAGTATTGATGTCTGTGCGATGTTCGCGGCGACTAAGGCTATTTTTATTAACTTCGCCATCGCGCGCGCAAGGCCCTAAACCAATAGAATTTGATTTTTGACGTGCGCGCGGACGGAACCGTTTGAATTCTATTGTTTAAGTGCCTTGCGCGCGCGAGGGCGAAATTACTAAAAATAGCCTTAGGCGCCACGAACATCGCACAGACATCAATACTGAGTTTCGCTCTCTTAGTGTTATGGTCTCTTGGTCTCTACAACAGCTACCCTCCAGACAGGCTGCAGATATATAACGTGACGATTGTAGCAAGGCTAATAGATTAATCAGGAAATTGTAAAGACCGTTGGTAGGTCCTTCATATATGGTACATTATAATGGGTCCTATTGTATATAACATCATCATCATCATCATCATCATCATCATCATCATCATCATCATCATCATCATCATCATCATCATCATCATCATCATAATAGTATTTCCCATTATAGGTAGGTCTATATAGTAGGTCCCATTATAATGTACCATATATGAAGGACCTACCATAAGGACCGTTGGGAAACACCGCAAAAAACTTTAGAGGGTATCGCGGGCGCACGAAACCCCGACGGCTGGAAAACGGAGCCTAGCACTGACTTCCGGTCTCTAAAAAATGCTACAATACCAATTCAAGAAATGTAAACCAAGCAAATATAGAAGAAACTATATCATTAGAATCTATATTGCTTATTATTAGTCTATTCATAACAGCAGAACTCTGATGGGAGAACCTACGTAGCACGCAGTTGATGTAATACATTCATAAAAATATAATGAATAACAAATAAAACAGTAGATAGAACGACAATAGAATACAATAGATTCTATGAATATATTACATCAACTGAGTGCTATGTAGGGTTTTCCCGAACTCTGATACATGTAAGGAATTCCTTTTTTGATGGTCACAAGGACCCCGTGACTCAAACCTCTTGACCTGAAAGCTCTATAAGCATTAATTAATTATAAAGTTATTTCTTTCTAGGTACACACTATCTTTTTAAATTTTAACTTTATCAATATTAGGATTTTATAATTTTTATCATAGATTTAGTTTTGTTTATAAAATATTTGAGATATAACGCGCCCGCTGATTGGCTGGCTACCATCAGAGACAGAGACAGGGCCCCTATGGATATCAGTCCAGATGCTGAATGGGCTATCTTGTTTAAATAAAGTTTTTATCTTATCTATCTAATCTAATCCAGAAAAACAAATTTTCTTTTCTGTATTCTGTAGCTGACGATCCAGCCTACCATCCTGCACCGTGGATGCTAGGTCACATGACCGAACGAAATCCTAATACAATTTGGTATTGGATGCGTGAAGGCCCTTGGAAACTGCCAAGATCTTGCATGGAAGTTCAGATGAGAGGGCTTCAAGCAAGTGTGCCACTCAATGGTATCGTACAGTGATTTAGATATGATTCAACCCATGCAAGATTTTACACCAAACCAGAAACTGAAGCTTGATCCCAAAATTGTCCACGTTTGGGCCCTCCTTTCTAGAATTTCATCGTCCTCCTTCCTAAAAATTGATCGTCCTCGATCCTAAAACCCACCACTCTTTTGATCCCTGATCCTATCAGTAATGTTGTTCCAGGCCCCGACCATGTGATCACTGATCCATTATGCCTTGCTAACTCTGTAAATGAGTTCCATTCAGAAACATTAACTTGGAAAGCTAGGTTGGCCGAGGGGCGAGAGCACCGGTCTGTCACCTCTGAGGCTCCGGTTCGATTCCTCGATTCGGGATCACGTTATTTGAGTTTGTTGGTTCGCTCTCTCCCATACATAGTAACCTGAGAGTTGAGTACATAAAAACTTAGAATGTAGTGGTAGTATGTGATAGATTGCAATGACCCCAATTAGCGCACAAGCGCAAGAAGGCATTGGAAACTTAAATAAACAGCTTTCGGGTATAATATGCTTTGCTATTTTTCAAGATGGTGTATATACCATTCAACCAATTGGTTTTTAAGGCGATTTTGTCGGCTCCAACGGCAACCATATCATTGATACGACGATAGAAAGTGTTTTTCTTTCGATTTTCAAAAAAGATTAATGCAGTTTCCATGAATTTTTCAGATGGTGTGTATACCATACAACCGCCTGGTAAACAACCAATCAAGACTTATTGTGATCTGATCAGTCGTGGTGGTGGATGGACATTGTTGGTAACAAGTAAAACCCACAAAGGATGGACAGCTGAGAACGTGAAGTCCAGAAATACTGATAAACCATCTTTGAACGCTGACTATTCGATTCTTGGCGTCGCTGATGCTATCAAAGATTTCGATGCTTCACAAGTGAGTAGGTTTTATGTCATAGCATTTTTGTGGAAAGTAGTTGGTAAAAACGGCCCAGAAAATCTCGAAAACTCGAGGTAATTTTATCGACGTTTCTCTCAAAATCAAAACGGTTTGGTATTTCACAACTGACTTCTGTGTACTTTATCAAAGAAGAGCGTTCTTTACCGGCAATTCAGAGCCATTACATACCTATTGGGTGAAGTCATTCACAAAACTTCAAAGCGATTTTTTTCTGACGTTTGATTGAGTTCTAAGAAAAATTTAATCAATGTATTCTATTTATGAATTTCAGGACTTCTTCCAGTATCGCATCGAAGCTGATAGTCAAAATGAATATGGTGGTATCTTTGATGCGCCGAGAGACTACACTTTCACTTCAGCGTGTGACAAACAAAGAAAAGTTAAACTTGTGGAGAATTTCAATAACATCAGTAAAAGCACAAACCTAGCCACCCGCATGCCTAGACTTGGCATGTCCGCTGACATTCTTCTGAGCACTGGGTCCACACCCAATGGTGCTTCAGGATCTATTGTATACAATATGGAATCTTCCGATTCACCATCATATTTGCCATCACTAAAGCCAAATCCTGGTGTCGTTCGATACTGGATGAGAGAAGGAACAAGGTAAAGCTAAAATACCATATGATACAGTGGATCAAACCCCCATTTGTGACCACCCCTCGCAAACGCCCTTCTAGTATCTTGAGCGGCCATATTTCAAAAATATTGATCGCTTCTTAATCAAATCGCTATAGTTGGCACCTCCTCGAAAGAGACCGCGACCACTTGTAGAGATAACAGGCGAGCCCAGCCGGAGATTTTTTGCCATATATCAGATATATAACAAGAAATGAAAACGCTAGTAGATACAATTTTTCACTTGCGTCTTGTTTGATTGCACTCAGTATCGACTTGCGCCAGCTTGTGTCGACTTGCGATCACTTTGAAAGTAATGAAAAGACTTGCGTTCGAACGAGAAGATCATTCGCGAGCGAAAACCTGCATCGACTTGCTCCTTTTTTATCGCGACCTTACATGCAGAACTATGTAATTAAGATTGATTATCTGCCGTTACCATAAGACTCAAAATTTAGATCAACTATGGCCAAAGCAACCACCTCTTGACATTTTGACTGTATAAGAAAGTCATATCGTTTATCTGATACTAATTACTTACCTCTATCCAGGCGATCCTGTTTTGACATCAAAGTTCATGGCGTTCGGAAGTCAAAGTCGTACAAAGACGGTTATTACATGATTCGTCTACTCAATGACTCCAGCTATTTACCAGTATTCTGTGACATGACATCTGATCCTGGTGCGTTTACTTTGGTGGTGACCAGTCGCCATAACAACTGGACACGTGCGCAAGTACCAGCAAGGTATGTCTTACAATTTGGCAGCTTCTACTTGCATGATAACTAATTGCACTATACGTTACTACGATTTAATGCAAGCATCCTTCCTTTTTTGACCGACACTTAAATGTATTAATGCAGTCTGCACCACTCTTCATAAGTAGTTTATTGAATTCTACTGGACCATTTCTACTAAATTTCTGAGGGGGGAAGTGGATACCATTCATTTTGCACGGAGATGATTGTAAAAATCTAGTCTACAGTGAAGGGTGGAGAAGGATTGCGACAACAAATGAGCTTCCAGCCAAAGCTACAATCTCACAACATGGTGGACCCCCACACAGAAATCCCAAACTTCCAAAGGGTAAAACCGTCCATCTTGTTTCGCCGGCTTTGCTCACATTAATCCCCATATTTTTTCCAGAAATGTTTATCAACCTTCCTTAAGTAATGATTACTCGATACTCAAATACGCTGATGCCATTAAAAGTATGAGTCACAACAACACCTTTAAGTACAAACTGGACGCACATGAACGAGGGCACTGGGGAGGAGTCTGGAGTGCTCCGCACAGATACAGGTCAGTATCTGGTAAGATCAAGCACAAATCTCTACCAAATGCATGCTTTACTAACAATTTCTTTCTCTGTTATTCAGCTTTATGGCAACCTCTTCAGGACAAACCCAAGTGACTTTGCTGAAGAAGTTTGATAACTGGTCTTTCTCTTGGTGGCAAAGTGTACAAAACAGAATGCCGTGGTTCAACGCCCACGAGAATACCAAGAAGGCACTATTGACAACATCTTCTCGTACTACATCCTGGCCATCTGGGTCGATTATTTGGGGTGATACAGAATACCATCCAGCTTATTGGATGAGATATGGTGGTATGAGTCACCCTGGTGTTATATGGTATTGGGTCAATGAAGATGACTGTGATGCTGATAGAAAAGCAGGTAGCATAAATTTGTTTTGCCATGGGTCACGACACGCCATTCTCATTAAAACATTAAGGTGGCTCACCTAGATTCTCAGAAGCGTGACCTTCAAAGTGGAGTGAGTACGTATAGAAAGTAAAATCTCATTTAATTGAAAAATTGCTACCGTCTCTGCAAGTTAGATAAAAATAGAAAGTTTGAGAAAAGCGCTGGTTGAGATCGGATAAATCGATCCTACAAAATATGGCGATGGCGTCATTATGTTGCGATGGCAACTCCATCATTTGTTCGGGTTGTTTCTAATTAGCCATCGGCAACAATTCTGCGTTGTTAATGGCCAATACTATCAGTGTACAAGCTAGGGCATTCTTTAGAATGACATAACCTATTAGGGATCCCCCCAGCTAAAACGGCTTAGGATAAAAAGGGTTGACAAAGGAAGGTCACATGAAAGAGAATTGTGGAAGATAATGAAGAGAATAAGGGTGTAAAATGTATACATTGTTTATTCAGTTGATGCAGGAATGTCAAATTGGAGTGCTTGGGGACTGTGTGACAAGATCTCCGCTGATGGAATTAGTCGACAACGGCGTTCTAGGACTTGCAACAATCCCTTGCCAAGATGTGGTGGCAAACCTTGTAATGCAGCTGACAAGACTGTTGAAGAAAGACCTTGTTTCTCTTTCCCAGGTACCATACTTGAAGACGCCTCCAAATCAGTGGCTTGCGTCACATCCGGGAAAAACTCTATATTTTGGCACTAAAACAAGAGAGTTTCTTTGATGTGACGCAGGCAGCTATTTAGTTTTTCAAAGCAGTGGGCGTTATAAGAGGGTAGTTCAAGAATAAATGGCCTAGTATATATATATATATTGAAACGTTTTTCTGTTTTTATTTTGTTTTGTGTTGTTTTTGTTTTTCCCATTATCCAAAAGTCACTTGACGGGCGACGCTGAACAAATAGCCATAGTTCAGTGTTGTTAGTTGAAACTGATATTATATCGTCGAACCAACGTATGTGTTTTGTTGTTCGAACAGGAGCCCACTCCTGTCGTCATCTCCAGATGATTGCAAAAGAAAAAGGAAAACAACTGTTTGACGGTATTTATCGCATCTATCCTCGTGGTCCATCTAAACCCCCTGTCAAGGCTTATTGTGATATGTCACGTGATGGAGGTGGATGGACGCTATTGGTTACTAGTCGTACCAATACCTGGACTAAAGACAATGTACGGATACGAAATGCGGAATCACCAAGTGTGACAAATGACTACTCGATACTAAAGTATGCTGATGGCATCAAAAATAATTTGAATGTTTACGGGGATAAGTTTGAGTACAGACTTGAGGCTGTTGAGAGAGGTAGGTATTGGAAAACGTCTCTGTACAAGGCAGTCATTGCCCGGGGGGACTCCTATATATAAGAGGACGGGGATGTTCGTCGGAAATTTTGAAAATGAGCCCTAAAAGGTACCTGAGTGGGAGTGGCAACAATTGATTTTTACCCCTAAAAGGTACCAATTCAACTAAAACAATAAAGAATTAAAGTAATGAAACACTTTGCTATCGATGTGCTTTGAAGATTCAATTCAGATCATCAAAATCGTCCCTTTCCTGCTTATTTTAGGTAGTTTATTTGCAAAAAATACCCAAAAGGTATCAGCTATGTCTCTGGTAGTCCACTTAAGTCTGAGATACCCTAAAAGGGTACCAGATTGCAGATTTTGATCCCCGTCCATTTACGATCGGAGTTCCCCCCCCGGGAGTCATTGTTGTAAGTTTTACCATTCAGTTCATCAGTGGTGATCGACCGTATGAGTTAACTTCACGAACAAAATCACATTTCGTTAAACTTTTAAAGCGATGTAAAAAGCATTCTTATTCTTAATATAACGGAAGTCCTCATTATGATTCAAATCCTGGCAGGACGCTGGGGAGGAATATGGGAAGCTGATCGTTCCTACAAATTCACATCCAAGACAAACCAACAAACTAATGTTAACCTGGTGA
The DNA here is from genome assembly GCA_029948255.1 of Telmatactis stephensoni. Taxonomy (NCBI): domain Eukaryota; kingdom Metazoa; phylum Cnidaria; class Anthozoa; order Actiniaria; family Isophelliidae; genus Telmatactis; species Telmatactis stephensoni. The sequence continues at coordinate 133,434 of JALIZF010001318.1, read as the reverse complement.
AAAAGTTTGACAACTGGAATTATGCTGACGTTGGGATCGAGAAACGAATGCCTTGGATTTCTGGAGCGATCCTTACGACATCTGCAGATGCACATCGACAATGGTGGGGTACTATCACAGGTAATTTCAACTTCCACTAGTGTTAACGGTCGTACTATCCTGTGGAAACGCACCCAAAAACATCTCCAACATTTCCTCTTTTGAATTGTTGGTCGGTCGTTCAACGCCTGACCACACGCTGTGATAACCGAACAAAAGAAATGCTTAGCGTTGTTGTCTTTAAGCTAGGGTGCTCAAACATATCCACCACTGACGGCAGGTATTGGCCAATGTTGGGGGCGCTTGCATGGCCATTATATCTTACGGATGTTGGCGAAATAGTTTAAACAACTTTGCACTCCATCAGTACATCGAAACATAACAAAGATAACATGACCTCCTCTCTTCAGAATTTGTAAATTCGGCTTGCCAGGAGCGGATCCAGGACTATCTTCAGGAGGGTTTACACCATCATATAAATTGAAAACTGCACAGAAGATATTTTTTAAAACATTAAGAAAAAGGACTCAAAGTCATCTCAGGAGGTGGTGTGCACCCCCGCAACCCCTTCCCTAAATCCGTCCCTGCTTGCTTATGTGCTGTCTTCCGTTTTCATGTAGTGTCTTTCTCGTTTAAAGCCAAATCGAAATTCTTTAACCCTGCTCCATGGATTCACAACACGGCTGCTGAAAAACCTAAAACAATTTGGTATTGGATGCGAGAAGGTCCTTGGCAACTCCCAAGATCTTGCATGGAAATCCAGATAAGAAGACTCATAACAACTCCACTAAAAGGTATTTCTACGACTTTAGAAAGTGTTTTTCTTTCGATTTTCAAAAAAGATTAATGCAGTTTCCATGAATTTTTCAGATGGTGTGTATACCATACATCCGCCTGGTAAACAACCAATCAAGACTTATTGTGATCTGACCAGTCGTGGTGGTGGCTGGACATTGTTGGTAACAAGTACATCCCGTTCAGGATGGACGGCTGAAAACGTAAAGTCCAGAAATACTGATAAACCATCTCTGTATGCTGATTTTTCTATTCTTGGCTTCGCTGATGCTATAAAAGACTTTGAAAAGTCCCAGGTAAAATAGTGGTCTCAAATATCATAAATATGAAAACATATACTTGATATGAGGATTTCCACAGCGATGGCTCGGAAAACATTCAATGATTGGTTTCGTAGTCTCTCAAAATTAAAAAATTATACGAGCCTTACATAAATATTAGCGACCACTACTTCACCTCTTTACTCCACGGCTTAGCAATGTGTACTGATTATCCACGGTGGCACGTGTGCATCTCATGTTAACCGGAACTGACGTCACCGGGATTTGGTAGAATAACTATTTCAGCGAACTGGTAAAGACGTAATAGGGGTGAGGTAAAAATTGATGAGAATATTAAACACATCAAGGAGATAGCTCATTGTAATAAAGGTGTTACACTGACTTCTGTTACTTTTAGGATTTCTTCCAGTATCGTATCGAAGCCGATGGTCAAAATCAATATGGTGGCATTTTCGATGCTCCAAGGGATTACACCTTCACTTCAACTGACGACAAGCAGACCAACGTCAAACTGGTGGAGAATTTCAACAACATTAGTACTGCTGCCACTTTGGCTACACGCATGCCAAGACTTGGAATGTCCGCTGACATTTTCCTAAGCACTGGGTCCAAAGATGATTCTTCTGGATCCATTGTTTGCAACGCTGCACAAGGTCAAACCCCGTCGTATTTGCCATCATTGAAACCAATACCTGGTGTAGTTCGATACTGGATGAGAGAAGGAACAAGGTAAAGCTAAAATATAAAATGAAGAGATTCTCTGGATATTTAGTTCTATAAGGTCCCTGCCGGTTAGGGTGGCAGGCCCCTATTCTCAGTCATGCACGCATAAAATACAAGTAAATGTTACACGTAATCTCTGGCCACTTTAACCTCTGGATCTCTGGCCACTTTATGCAACTGGATCCTAATAATCAATCTCTTTCTCCAGACGATCCTGTTTTGACATCAAAATTCATGGCGTTCCGAAGTCAAAGTCGTACAAAGACGGTTATTACATGATTCGTCTACTCAATGACTCCAGCTATTTACCAGTATTTTGTGACATGACATCTGATCCTGGTGCGTTTACTTTGGTGGTGACCAGTCGCCATAACAACTGGACACGTGCAGAAGTACCAGCAAGGTATATCTTGCTTACGATTGTTGGAAATAGAGCAGGGCCATCGTTGACTTTGATATTTTTAGGCTTTTTATGCTTTTCTTTCAGGAACATGTACCGACCGTCCTTAGATGATGACTACTCAATACTTAAATACGCTGATGTCATTAAAAATTTGGGTCACAATAGCACCTTTAAGTACAAATTGGATGCACATGAACGAGGGCATTGGGGAGGAGTCTGGAGTGCTCCGCACGAATACAGGTCAGTAAATGTAGTAAGAAGAATTCCCAAGTTTTTTCATGCTTCACTGACAAATTCTTTCTTTGCTATTTAGCTTTATGGCAACCTCTTCAGGACAAACCCAAGTGACTTTGCTGAAGAAGTTTGATAACTGGTCTTTCTCTTGGTGGCAAAGTGTACAAAACAGAATGCCATGGTTCAACGCCCACGAGAATACCAAGAAGGCTCTATTGACAACATCTGCTCGTACAACCTACTGGCCATCTGGGTCGATTATTTGGGGTGATACAGAATACCATCCAGCTTATTGGATGAGATATGGTGGTATGAGTCACCCTGGTGTTATATGGTATTGGGTCAATGAAGATGACTGTGATGCTGATAGAAAACCAGGTCATTCTCATTACAAATGCAGTATTTGGTAGTTTTGAACAAATGTGATGTGATGGGATATCTTTGATGAGCCGCACTTAATTCCTGGTGGATTTCTTTGAAGAGCATCAATCAGTACACTTCTAGGTTTTGTAGGTGGCGCTAGGGAGGAGGGAGGAAGAAGGGAAATTCCCCCTTGTCTATACGGTTTCTTACTCAGTGCGTAATAGGCAGTTACTGTTAGGGATATCATGGGCTCACCTCTAAGCCAAACGTAAATGACGCATAATCTTGTTGCGATCGAACAATAGCGACCTGCTCGCACTAGAGCCTTCCATAGCTCAGTGATTAGAGCATCGGACCGGCAATCCGAAGGTCGTTGTTTCAATCCGCACTAGGGGTTCGGATTTTTGCGAGTCTTTATTTACACTCGATGAAGCAAACACTTTATTTCTAACATTATTCCGAGTACATTTCCATTCATATACTTAAATAGCAGAATGTTTGCCATATCAAAGTTTGTTTCTTCGTGATTATATAACAGCGGCTAATTAACGAAGTTGACAATCAGCTTAACAAGCATACAGATCTTTGTGTAACAG